>VXAD01005762.1:106724-608912 GCA_013399195.1 Dicrurus megarhynchus
AAAAGAGTCTTGTTTTTGAATTTTTTTTTTTTTTTTTTTACTCAATTTGTTGCTGGTTAACATGATCTGCACTTTACACAAACGATTCTATTCCTGACCTGGAGACATTTTTCAGAAGTTTGTGCTCAGCATGACATTGCACTGCATATTGGAGAACCTCTTGGAAAACTGCAGCTGGATTAAGCTGTGGAATCTGACTTGGAGAAAAATGCCAACGTGTTAGACAGGAATTTATTTACCCTGCTGTTTCTTGTCCCTTCAATTTGATCCTAACTGAGTCGAGTATACATGACAAAGGCCACAGTGAACATGACAATAGCCTTTCAAGCTGTGTAAATGTGTGAAGTAAATGCAATATATGTATGGTCAGGATGTGCACAGTATTGTCAGCCTGGTGTGTGGCTGCAACTGCCCAGATGTCTGCTGGTCTCTTAGCTACAGAGTTTTGGTTGTGTGGGGCACCCTCAGTATTATATGTCCATTTCCCTGTTTTGTACTGGGTAGGAGCTTCCCTGCTTCTGTTCATAAACTCCCACCTGGAAGACTTGTCTCAGAACAGCTTCTTTCACACTGCGCACAAGAGGTCAATCCTCACACAGTTGAGGCATTTGAACACAGATTAGCAAACCTTTGCTTATGAGGTACTAGTATCTTTGTGAACCTGCTTGCATGAGCTGCAGCCTTTCTGTTAACACAAGTCTTTGGAAGGGATGCTTACTTGAAAAAAAAGTCAAGAAAATTTTTTCTTCTCGGTACCTTAATGTCCCAGCTGCTCACTTCTTCAGTGTTCTATGAGAATGTCAGGACTCTGCACTTCAACATCATAAGGAATTCTCATGTGATTTAGTGGTTGGAAGAGTGAAGCCCAGAGCCAGGATGTATGAAAGAAAATTATTGTCTCTGCCATTTTAAGCAGCAGAAGTATGATATTGTGCTATTTCAAAGCTGTAAGTCCCTGTTAAATATCCATGGACACACATTATTTGGTGTCAAAAGTTGTTAATGTAGAAATTCAGTTCCTAAGATAAGATTACTATGTTACTGCTGTTTCCCAATGTTCTAATGTCTTAATGCAAAGGATAAAGCTAATATTGTTTGTTCATTTTCATATGTATTCTCAATCCATTTCCTACTCAACCATCAGGAAATTTACTAGCATGTCAGTCTTGACACAAAAACTTATTCAACAGGTTGTATTTGAATATGAATATCCCATTCACTCAAATTCAGTAATAGTACTGTAGCTGCTTCAAAATGAATCCCAGGAGCCAAGCTAGCAAAGGATACCTGGGAGAGATTAAGCCAGGGTTAAGTCTGATTGATCTAACCATATCTGTATTATTTGACTGACATCCTAGTTCCACAGCCCTTGGGAGATACTGACAAGAGGGTGATGATGGCACATGTTTTGTGGAGGTGATTAAATCCAACTTTTTGATGACAGTCTTGACAAACTAATAATGCGAACTAATAATTTTTCCTTTTACCTCTTAGTTTATAATAAGGCTCTCTAGATTTTAAAAGCAGAATGTAGTTTAAAAATTAAATTGCTATTAAAATATTTTTCTCCTGAAATTTCTTTCCAAGAATAAAAACTTAGGATAGAGTTGAGAGTAATCTTTAATGACAAATGGATAGAAATGACCCCAAGATCTTCTCATAACTAAAGAATATCTATCCAGTGTTTATCTATAAGTCTTCGGTGCTTCTCAGTTCTTCTTAAAAATTCAGCTGTTAATCTATCCAACCATTTTCATTCTAGCATTCTAGTGATGGTTGGACAGAGGGGAACCAAGTTGCTGAGAAACCATTAACAAAGACAACAACAGCAGATTGCTGTGTATATTCTGTTGAGTATTTTCTGATTTGAATAACACAAGACAAGGAGGTTTTGAGTGCTTTACCAAAATATGAGTGAACATTTGAAAGAAGATAACTTTTTTTGGTAGTGCCTGATGAATATACTTTGAATATATGGTTCTTTTTATATCTTTTATATATTAGCACCATTCATGTCATGCAGTCTGGATCGTGTAGAAAAAAATTAGGTAATCTGTCACCATTGCAGTAGCTCTGCTGATGCTGGGATCAGTGCAAAAAGTGAACGTGTAAGCTGTTGGCACATGAACTACTGTGCCTTTTAGATACATCTCCAAGCTTCAGTGCGATACTGGAATTATCTTAACTCATGTACACTGCTTTCTGGATTCTGCGCTTCTATCAATAGGGCTAGTACAGCTTCAGGAAGTTTTTCTACAAATGTCAGAGATTGAGCATGTGTGGTTCCGTGTGGGCTACAGTAAGGGATGCTTTTTGCAAGTTCTGCCCACAGGGGAGTTCACTATTGTTAATGTAATTAATAATTATCTAATTAATATAGAAGAAACTCTTAATACTTCTCAGAGCTAAACATCTACAAAAGAATCAAGCACCTTCTTTGTCATTCATGCACTTTCAAACAGTTAATTTGAAGATTTTCAAATGTTGTGCAAACAGAAGAACTCTTAATTAGTCCTATTAGTTCTATTAGTCCTTTACTCTAAGTGCCTAGATGTAATATCCTTAATTTCAGAAAATGTACTTCTGTTAGCCAGGTTCTCATAAGAATGATGGAAGTTTATCCCAAATTATTGGGACTTTGTATATGAAATATTAAATAAGGCTATCCTAGCATAGTATATAAACATAGACTACTTCAAGTGTCTTTTATACTAATAAAGCTGAGGTTGTCTGAAATGACTGAGGTCTAACTCAACAACTGTATTTCTGATGTGATGACACCTGTGCTCTGGAGAACAGTCAAAATAACGAGTGTGTTGTTGGTATCCTTGTGCAGGGTTTATCATTGTGTTGCAAAACTGTTCTTGGGGCCGGTTTTAGAGTGCTGATAAATGATTTCAGATGTCAAAGCAATATCCAGAAAGTAATGGTTGAGCAGTCTCATTCTAGGTCCCTCTAAACACTTTTCAAAATGCTGAACAGTTTGAAATAGCAGAATATGATGACTGAAAAACAACCCCAAATGGTGTAGTGTAGTCAAGTGCTGAAATACAGCATATTTAAGTGACAGTGAGAATGGTTCATATGTATTTGTAAATCTGTTTAGCACTTTTATTCCTACTCCTAAATGTGAAGTAAGAGTGGCTATCAAAACTTCTGTCTATAAATTCAGAACCCCAAATAAAGGATGCTCAAGGCAAAAATTGACATGCGTAATTGATAAGGATAGCTGGACAGGTAGTGAAATTTAAGTTAATTATTGAGCATGTTCCTGTGCATCATTTGGAAGGGTCTTTTCCTGGTTCCCTTAAAATGGAAATATATAGCCAGCACAATAATTATTTTCAAGACTTACTAATTAATTGTAATGCACAGACTTAACTGTCATCTTCATTGACAGTGTTAAAAGAATAAGATACTACAAACAGTGTTTCATCCAGCTTGATGAACCATTAGGGGATCCCCAGAAATAGTATTTTTATGGAGTTGACTTTACTGGTAACAAATCCTAGAAGCAGATGTGTGATCTACATAGAAAAACAGCTGTTCCCTGTGTTGGGAAGAATATGAAGTCTACCTCCACATCCTGCATTAGGGTTACATTCATTCTCTTTGTCAAGTTCTTACTGTCTCCTGGATCTCATGCAGGCAAATTGAATCAAGCTTCTAAAGACTGGAAAACTACAACTTTCCCCAAGGATGCAGAGAAAAGAAAAGGAATGGTTGAGGGGGAGCCACCTTGGAGTAGAATGCAGAGGGAGTTCTGTTAGGAGAAAAGAATGGCAAGTTTTGGTTACAGGGATGATAAATAAAAAAGATAACAACATCTTAAGTGATCCCAGAGGGAAAGATGGGCTTCTAGTATAGAGGTACTGACTAGAACAGGTCTTGTCGGTAAGTCAATAGGGCATTGTCAGAATAGCTTGATTATACATTATTTCCAACATATCATTCACTGTTTCCCCTAATAAATTAAGTTGATAATAGTTGGCTGACATAAGCCTTAAAACTCAAGATTCCCTCTTAATAGGCGGATGAGGGACTCAAAACCAGCATGTAGGCCATCTTCATTTTTGACCTTGTGCCTAAACTACGACCAGCTAAAAGGAGGAGGGGAGTAGGCACTTTGGGACACTAATTCAACTTAATGTTGAGTATGATTGAAGCTGTCTCTCTAGGCAGTAAAGTACACACTCCATAAGGTCTAGGAATAATGACATGTTTTAAATTCATTTAATTTTAAAAGCTTGCTCAAAGGTAGGATTATTAGAAGCACTTCAGCTCTAGTGTGGATCTTGGGTCTGGATTTTTTTTTTTTTTTAACCTAGAGACTCACCAGGCAGCAGTTATTCAATTAGAGATCTGGCTTTAAATGTATAACAACCTGGGTACAGGTTGTCTTACTAATGTGGAGTCACCCAGAGGAGAAAGCACATGAATTATTTCAGTGGTTTGTAATTTTCCTTTGTAATAAGTTTGAGTTAAAAAAACCCCTAATTTTTTAAAAAAATATATAGTTCTGTGCACTTACATATCTTTAGTGTGGAGTCTAAATTCTGCCCATACAATGGATGTGTAGGGCAGTAGCAGAAAAATGAAACGTAACCCATTGTCATAGCAGGCATGAGCTTGCAGCCTATGTAATTTTAGCCAGGCTGAAAAAAATCTGTAACCTCAGAGTGAACTCTAGCCCTGGATCTCTACACTAAGAGTAGAGAAATGCCATGCTCCAGCAGTCACTTAAATGAAACACAACATCAGAATATACTCTCATAGGCTGATTTCCTCCCGAAGGCATGGACTTTGGTTCTTAGCTTATATTGGAACTGTAGTTTTCTACAGATTAATTTTCTCAATGGGTTCCTCTAGGCTTTAAAGGTTATTATTATGCTATTTTTAAAAAAAACATTGAAGTATAATTTGCTATTAAAGGCAATTATGATCGCTGCTGCCTGAGAACAGTTGTTCTTGGAGCCTACCAGCACATTAGATATTGCTGCTAAGGCTGCATTTCCGCTATCAGAACTCTCACATCCCAGTTGTGCTGCATCCCAGTCTTAAATATGTCACTCTATGCTGTTCTGGTATGGATACTTCAAAATCTTTGCTATTAACTTTGCTTTGGTTTTGGGTAGACCTTTGCGCATCTTGTTTCTCTACCAGACTCCAGTGATCATTAACTTTGACTAGTGACAAAATCAATTTTCCCCATCCCGTGATCAAACCGTTTTATTCTGTGCAGTGTTCCTAAACTAATCTGCTCACTCAGGTGTGAAGGGGTTAAGATGTCATACTAAATAATTATTTGGATTTTCTTCTGTGATCAGATATGCAAACAGGCATGTTTGCTACAGTAGTGGCCTCAACTATATAGAGAAACTTGGTAGCCTCAACCAAAAGGGGGACAACTGTTCCTGTTCCACCAGGGACAGGTTTCCTAGGACCTTCCCTGTGCAAGGCATAATGCTGGAGAGGCTATGAATCTGCTTTTATCAGTTCTTGGCAATTCAACTGGGTGTTTGTCTAGGAGATGGCATGGGACCCTCCAGTTTAAGGGTATAGAGACTTGGGATGGCTCCTTCTGGGGTCTGTGTGCCTTTTGACCTGATGGTTTGTGAGCCCCCTTTGCTTGCACTCAGGCAAATGCAAATATCTGCTGAACTTCCATGATCTTTACGTAATAATCTTGTGAAGCAACACTGAGTTAATTTTTTGCAAGGAATAATAGAATGTCATGGGAAAGTATTTATTATTTACCTGATTTGCTCCTGATTAGGCCTTGAATTAGCACTTACAGGATGTTTTTTCTACAGATATTCTTAGAACAAAAAACATTGCATGAGTTTTCACACAGACTGCATTCAATCTGATGTACAGCTGTGATTACAGTTAATTCTCAGCTCTGTTTAAAAGGGTGCTCTATATAGGCCAAAGTTTTATGACCGATGAAAGGTAAAATCAGCAGAAAATTCAAGTGACAGCTAAGTGTGCCTACTGTGGAGAGGAGATGTGACGATTAGATAACTCACAGAATAAGTACTTATATGCTTAACATATTTCCTGAACAGAGATCAATTCATTCACATGCTTTTGCTTTCTAAACATTCAAAGAGACTGGTATGTCATAATGAATGTACTTTTAATGGTGGCATATAAAGCTTTTTGTTAAGGAAGGACCAGGGAGTAGCTTTCTTTCAAATGTAGGAAACTTGGCAGTAAGGAAATGTATCTGAATGTAATTCAATCATTCTTTTACTTGTAGCACCAACCCCTCATATAAATGCACTGAAGGGACGTAGAAGGTTAGGTTTTTTTTACAAGGCATTCATTCAAATGTTGTTTTACGTTAGGATTTTGATGGTGTTATACACTAGTAGATCTTTCCTCTAATGTGTCCCGAATGCAAGAAAATTTTGCATTCATTAGCAGTTAGAATTTAAAAACTGGTAAGATTAAGTTCTGTTAGTCTCTTAAACAAAACCACTGCATCCCCAAGAACTTGGAAAGGTATTCAGTCCAATCTTGCATTTAAATGGAGCTATGCTGCTACTCTGCTTCATTAGCCTGCCCCCTGCCAGACAAACACAGTGTATTGGCTGCTGCCTGGGGAAGGCATCTGTCACCTATGGAGATACAGAAGCAATCATAAATGGCTGGGGAGGGGCAGTTGGTGTCTGTGTCATTCTGTGCCAAGAAGTGGTTCTGTTTTTCATTAAAAGCTATTTGGAGATCTACAAGTGTCTCTTGGTTTTGTTTTGCAAAAAGGCAAAAAAAATCTTTTGTAATACAAGTTTAACCTAACAGCAGCCCATTGACCACATTACTTTGTCCTAGAAGTCAAAATTAATTGTGTGACTGGTTACTGGAAATATTTTTGAATACGGTTTGTTTCTTGAATAGAAAATCCTTGCTTCTCTGTTTAAAATGTATATTGGTCCCTATTGAGGCCTAAGGAGTCCATAATGAGCAAGTCTGTCTTTTTTTTTTTTTTTNTCCTGTCTGAATAGCTGTGGAAGAGTAAGTACACCTACACCATTCCACAGCATGTCTTTCATAGAAGTGACTCAGCAGGGATGTTCAATTCTTTGACCTCTGACAATACCTTAAACTTGTGTAAAGGCAGAAAAATCTCCAAATATGAATGTTCTCGTGGTGGATTTTTATAGCTGCTACTCTACATGTTTCAAAATGGTAAGTTCAGTTCTTAATTCTAAGGAGAGGATCAAGTGACAAGAGAAGTGAACTCTGTACTTAACTCGCAGCTACCTCTTGGAATAGTTTTTCCACAGCTTGACATTTCCCTTATTGTAAAATACATCACTCCTCATGCATTAGGCTCTTTTAATTTCAGAAGCCTGCTGGGATTGATGTTTCGTAAATCCATCTACATGTGTAATCCTTTCCTATTACTTGGATAAATACTTTGACTCTCCTGCTCCAAGCCAGAGAACTAGAAAAACATGGATCAGTTCTTTCACAGGAAAGGAAAAAGTCTTTCTACAGACAGAATCAGTCACCTCTTTCTAATCTTTTAAAACTATGCAGCTGAGTAATACGTTTGGGTTTGCTTGGGTTTTTTAGCAGAACTGAGACAGAATTGGGAAATTATTTCTTGGAAAACCCCCAGCCTATAAAGTTACAGGGTATTCTGCTCCAGCTTCAAGGGATTTTAGGTCTGTAGTGCAATTTTAATATGCAGACATCCTTGTCTAGTCATCCCATTGTTGCTACAGGGTGTTCTATGCTTTCAACAGAAAGCTAACATCATTTGCACCTGCCTGAGCTTGTACATTTGAATTTCAGAGTGACTTTGGGGTAGCTATGTATACAAGTTGCCAACTGGTGTACCAGAGCTGTGGTAAATAGTCCTCTCTGTAAATGCTCACTAATTTCTGTTTATGTAAATACGAACTGAAAGCAGTCCCATAGTGTGTTGGAGTATATTTTGTTCACAGCTATTTCAATACTGTAGATTCTAAAAATCCTGTCCTTGTCTCAGTACTGCTTTCTACACCACGTATTTATGTGAACCCTACCCAAGATAAAAATGGCAGAGACTAAGCAGACTACTCCATCACCTTCTTAACATGTTTATATAGTTAGAATTTGTCCTCAAATAATTAAGGTTAGTGGAGTTGAAAAGTATATTTTCTGGTATTTTTGTTTTAATGCTTATCTATCTATACATGTCCAGATTGGGTTTATCCCAGGAAAAGTTATATTATTGTTTGCATGCTACTAGATATGCATCTGGAGCCTCTCTTTGCTAGGCTCTGGACAAGCCTACATTAAAAGAGAATTGGTGCCACAGCTGAAAAAATCCATGACTAGACCCATCAACGTAATTTTTCAAGTAAAAGGCTCAAGTGGCCCCTTTCGTCTTGTTGTGTGGCACCAATACTTCCTGTAATTGCAGTGTGATGTGTAGGATGCTACCTGGGTAGAAGTACCGGAATGCTACAGGCCAGCTAAGGTAGAACTTTCCAGAAAACACTGAAATGTAAAGGATCTTATTGCAGGACATGTTTCAGATGCTTAGGAGAACAGTATAAATAGCAAAGGAAATGGGGACATTATGCCAAACACTCATGGAAAAAGGGGTCATATCTCTTACAATCGCCACCATCTAGTGTCTGATACACTTGAACTGTACTATGTGGTGTGTCCATGAGTTGATTATATGCTGGTTTGTATGAACATGCAGCTCTGAAAATGGATTTTATTTTTCTAGATTCTTGTTTTCACCCGTATTAATATGTGGGCTGGTTTTGTCTGGGGTAGAATTTATTTTCGTCATAGCAATTAGTATGGGGTGTGTTTTGGATTTGTGCTGGCAATGGTGTGGATAGTATAAGAACTATTTTTGTTACTGCTAAACAGCAATTCCACAGACTCCTTTCCTGCTTCTCACCCCACCCCACCGGGAAGGAGGCTGGCGGTGCACAAGAAATTGTCAGGCCACAACAGCTGATGACCCTATTCGATCAAAATTCCATACCATATAGTGTCATGCTCAACATACGAAGCTGAGAGGAGAGGGGGAAGGAGGGATGTTCAGGGTTGACAGCGTTTGTCCTTCCAAGTCCTCACTGTGCATGATGAAGGCCTGCTTCCATGGGGATGACGGAACACCTGCCTGCCTATGGGAAGTGGTGAATCAATTCCTTGTTCAGCTTTGCTTACACGTGTGGCTTTTGGTTTACTTTTTATTGAACTTTCTTTATCTCTACCCACAAGTTTTCTCACTTTTACTCTTTTGGTTTTTCTCCCCATCCCATTGTGTAAGGGAGTGGATGAGTGACTGTGTGGTGTTAAGTGTCCTGCTGGGGTTAAACCACAACAGCATTTTATGAAACAAAATACCCAAATGTTAGTAGTTTGAGGGAGGATGCAATTTTTTGGTAAAGGATGATACGTTCCGTTTGTTCTTAGATGTTATAAACTGAAGAAAACACAAGATGAATGAAGATATACCTTTTATATTTACTGTGTATGACACTCTCGCCAAAAGATGCTACTTCTCTAGTCAACCTTCTATGCCTCAAACTGCCAGTAATTAGGATTACTGTAATAAAGGGGACCATGAAGAATATTTAAATGAAGCTTGTGCTAAAATATGCCTAAGCTTTATAGATCAGACCTAGTACTTTGAATATCCTTTTGGAATGAGAAGAGTCCTGCAATGTAAAAGGAGGGCTTCGGTGGATCGATGCCGCATTCATTCCACAGGGTCCGTCGTGGAGACGCTGAGGCGGCACTCTGGTAGCACCTACGTGTGCACCCAATCTCACCTTCGCAGATAGGCGTGAGCAGCCCCTCACACACACAGCCGAAGCACGAACCGGAGACAAAGAGGAGAGAGGGGGTCTCTGTATGCAATTCCGAGGCATTTAATGAAACCCACACACTCGAAGGAAGCAGGGACAAAGAACCAAGAACGAAATGCGCACCTAGTCTATCCTAAAGGGCCCCAGGGGTGGGCAAAGCATCAGAAGCCAATGGTTTGAGGGCTAGGGGGCAGAGACAAGGGCGAGTGACGTGACAGAAGCCAATGGGAGAGGGGAGAGAGTCAGTAACTGGTGGAATCATGGTAAAGGGAGAACTTTCTAGCACGGAGGTTTACAGAGAGAGAGAACTTTCAGAGCAACGTGGGGGGTGTAAAGTGGGCTTTGCTACCGCAACATTGTAATATAGAAAGCATCAGCTTAAAAATTGCCCTCTGGGGAGAGAATAAGCTTGGATGTTTTGATTTTGGTTCCTTTAAGGCAAAATGCTGTGGGCAAATACAGAATCTGAAATAGTGCTCTGGGAGATAACACTACTATTTTATCAAAAATTGGTTTTGCTTTTTTGTCTTTTGTGTCCAAATCCCACAGCCCCCTGTCTGTCACACTTTTAGTTTGGTGAGAATGTTCTCCCAGAATTTGTGAAATTGGAAGTAAAGATTTAAAAATCCAGATGTGGCTTTATCACAGAAGAATTTTTCATCTCAATTGCAGATGTTTTTCCTTTGCAAAAAAGGGGTTAACCTTTATAGGAAGTTTGGCTGTGAATTTGCACACTGTAGTCTAATTGGATTTCATTTCATGCGCACATTAACATAAGCTGTAAGTGGGTCTGAAGCAGTCTAGCTGATGGATGACTTTTCTTCCTAAGGTGGCACGTTGCCACGGGTGCCAGAGACTCCTTAATGCACTAGAGGAGATGTGGCAGGTGCAATGTTCTCGCCAAAGGCTTGGAGTACCTACTCTGTCTGGCTGAAAAAGAATGGATGTGTCCATGTTATGTCTTGTGGATTTTAGCATGAGTCCTGTGACAGTTATGTTTTTTAAATATGGCTTATACAAAACATAATTTTTTTTACCAGGTACTGAGTTTTCTTCTAAAGTACAACAAGATGCTCACTCTTCTCTATATTTTATTTGCTATCAGCATCATCTACTTGGCTGGCTTAGTCACAAAATAGGCAGACAGAATAAAGCCAGGAAATAGTAGCCAAATTGGCAATATCCTGAATCCACTGCCTGCATCTTTTACATCTGCCTTGAACTTTCATGACATCAGAAGTTATATGCATGCTTTCTGAAAAATTATGCCATTTTCACAGGAAAAAAAAATAAAAAACCTCCTGGAGTTTATTGAAAGGCATGTGCTTGTAAAAGGTCCTTGGACATGACTTGATATCCATTGCAGTTTGAAAACAAAACCACAAACATGCTCCCCCTCCCCAAAACAAAAACCAACTGGACAAACACTCTCCCCCAGTCTCCCAATCCCCCCTTTCATTTTTTTTTTTGGCTAATTTAGATGTATTTGTATGGCACGAGTTGCCAGTTTTCAGTGTTTTCAGGAGTAGGCAGGCAAAAGTGTAAAAATTGTCACTAATATTACTATCGGAAGCAAATTTCAGCTTACCATCACTCTTGGCTGTTTCTAACACTAGCTGCTGATAACTGAATTTCCAGTTCTGGCAATTTATTCAAACTACTTACTAATGCAAAAACAGTGAGTCCCTAGATTTATTGATCTGTTGGAGTAAACCTCTTATCCAAACATAGAAAACGTAATGTAATGCTTGTTTTTGCAACCTATTCTATAGTGTACACAAGGTTAACATAAGTTTTGTTGTTGTTAACTATTGGGCAGAGAGGGAGAATATAAAAAATGTGGTTAGGCATTCATAGCTAATGTAGATGTGTTACAGTTGCAACTTGTAATCTGAGTATCTGTGCACTTCTGGCTTGAAGGTGTGCTAGCATTTTTTCAAGGAATGGGTATGGGGTTCTATGTCTGTGTCCACAGACAGTAATATGGTGAAGAGCTCTGCGTGTTTGCTGATGTATTGGGCTTGAGACTTATGATATACCCATGCATACTCTGGGTAATTTGGCTGAACAGAGGAGTGTGATCTTTATGTGGATCGCTACCTTCAGAGGATACACAAAGCTCATTGCATGGAAAATATGAAGGAAAAGGACTTGGCGTGGTTGGAAGGAAGAGAATGGGAGTATGAATTGAGACATAGGTGTTGAGTGAGAAAGTTTGATAAAGGTGAAGGGTGAGAAAAAATTGAAATGGGAAGAGGAAAAAAAGAGAAGAATTGAGATAAGAGTACCAAAGGGACAAGGAGGATTGACAAGAAAAAGATGTGTTTGTGACTGGTACTACCAGTCTCTGCCCCAGGCAGAGAGCAAGGCAGCAGTGTGTTGATGTAAATTAAGCCTTATACTTCTCTGGTATGGGAACTGATTGCCCCATATGCTGTTTCTTAAAATTTTCATATCCATAGTCATGAAACACAGTAAGCAGTCAGAACATGCTTTTTAGAACTCACTTTGGAATGATGTTGTTTCTGGTCATAATCTTGCATGTTGTTTTCCAAGTAGTGTGGAGAAGAGTAGAGCCTTGCAAAGTATACACAAATCCTCATGGTTTTAATTTTTTTTTTTTTTTTTTACAAAGCACAATTCCTGCTTCATTCTTTTTCTTTTTACTCCTGCCTTTCAAGAAAGCAGCTGTTGGAGTATGTGTTCTTAAACGGCTTTGTAAAGAGTCAGGAATCAAAGTAGCTCCTTTTGACGTGCATAAAAGCATTCATGAGTGTTCAGTAATCGTCACTGTTGTAACAGAAAAGTAAAAATTAACTGTTCGTTTGTGGTTTTAATACCATGATCTGAGATATTAATTTGTAGCAACTGAATGAGCTTGCAATTAAAATCAACTAACTCTATATTTGTATCTGGAAACATATATTTGTATTTGTTATTAAATTGATTTCTTTGAACAGCTATTTGAAGTCAAGATGAACATTTTTAACAACTACAGTGCAAATCATAAATGTGATTCATGGCTTAAATGGTAGCTTACTGCAGTTGGTGATGCCCCTTTTGCTGCCAATTACCCAAATGTAAACTCACAGGATTTAAAATTCATTTTTCACATAGTGCCTCAGCACTGAGAGAAGGAAGCGTAGCAAAAAACAAATCAAATCAAATGGGCCAATCTTGGACAAAGACTGTACATTTTTTTCTGTGAGAAATCTGGAGGTAGTTCACCACTTGAAAGCATGAATTATTTCAGCCTGTTACTTGCCTTTAAAATTACCTGCAAGGTGATTTCGCTACTAGACCATGGACATCTTGTAGAAGTGAGTGTTCAGAAAGGACTGTGCTCCATAACCACTCTCTTTCTGTATGCTGACTATTGAATAAATAAGCAAGTTTTGGGAAGGATTTTCAGATTGGCTCACCAAGTAGCTGCCTAGTAATTTCAAGTAATTTTATAGTGGACAGTTAGTTGAGAGGAACCCAGAATATCTTCTGCATGCATAGATACTCACGTACACATAAATATATGTATGTAAAATACAGTTTCCATATGATACAACAGTAATAAATACTTTATCAAGACTTAAAATTTGTGTCTGTGTATGTAAGTTATAGAAGGGCAATAGTATACATCAGTGATCCTGTAGTGACAATGGGCTTCAATGGGATTATTAATTTAGTTATGAGATGATTCTTTGGACTGTAAAAGTACTATAGCACTATAAAAGTAAGAACAACAACAACAACAAAAAAAGCAAGCACCAAACAACAACAAACAAACCCCCAAAATCCTCAACACCAAAACCCCGAAGTGCAAACAAGCTCTGCAAATCTAATCTTCACAAAGAATATTATAGACAGAATGGTCTAAATAAGTTAAATTTTATCTGTAAGAGGAATATGTTGCTGTCATTAAAAGCATCAGTTCCTAAATTCTTTAATGACCTGCATGCAGTTTCCACTTTTTTAGAGGAAGTGGTTTTCTTTGAAGCTGTGCTGTGGGAAAAGTATCCTCTCCAGGTTTCTGTAAGTAGCCATTACTGTCCTGATGTAGGGGATTCATAGGTGCAATGATAATGAACAGAAACAGTGATCGAGTTGCATTTTAGGTGCTCTCTTTCAGAGGCTACATCGGATGCACATGGATTCAAACACCAAGGTTAAATTTCTGTCTTCAACTTAAAAGCAATGTTAGATGTCTCCTACTAGTCACTCTGAAAGTGTACTCTTGCTGGACTAGTTGGGGTAATATTTGTGATTAAAGTAAAGCCTTGATCCTTAATCTGTCTTAAATGGTTTTTATCCCTCCTTGATACTTATATTATGAAGTTAGATATTCTTTCTCATCATTTCTTTTTCTAGCAAAATAAAGCTGTCCACTCTTAACTACTCTTTGCTGACACTCTCTTTTTTCTAATCACTTTAATAGGTCCTCTTTGAATTTGTTCCAGTTGAAATTGTTTGTTCTTGCATAAGTGTGACAAAAACTGAATGTACTATTTTAAGTGACATCTTACTGAAGATGTATAAAAGAGTGCTCATTGGCTAGGTCCTAAAGTCAGAGTATCAACCTGCGTATCTCAGAGTCAGATTTATTCCTGGGCTGCAAATGAATGCTTATACTTTAAGATTGATCCTAGGTAGCATTGAAGACTCTATTGTATTTAATTGTTGAATACAAATGGAGTTTTTTAGAAGTGATGCAGAAATGGTGGCAACGTGGATTACATACAGATGTATAGCTTTTAGGTCTCTGTTCTCTGTGCTGATAAAGGAGATAAATGTGTGGTTTATGCTACTATGGATAGTGATTTAGTGAAAATACCCAGAAATTTTAGCAGAGATTTTCTTGTTCTTATTCTTGGATGTATCTGGCATGTGTAACTGTATGCTTTGACTATTTTTTGTGATTTCTTTCATTTTATTGATGCTTCAGACAATGTTCAAATGTTGTTTTTTAATTTGGGACTTTGTAACAGCACTGGATTTAGAAACTTTTTCACCACCTTTTGGTCTGTAAGGCTATGTATTCAGTCCCTCTTTAAATGCAGCTATTTCCTCAAATACATGAATCAGGATTTGTACTCTTCACTTTACCTAAGGTTAAGGATGTTGCCATTAATGTTTCAGTGCCTCAGTTCATCCATCTGTATTAAGATATTACAACTTCCTTACTTTACAAGGATGTTTTCAGTTTTAATTCCTTTAATGTCTACAAAATACTTTCATAATCTTACATGAAGGAGCTAATCAGTGCCAAGGGTTAACAAGCCCAAGTGCTCTGAAACTGCTTAGTACTGAACTCCAAGTATGAACAATGTATCCTTTTTATCACATGAGTTTCCAAGGAAATAGTTTACCTGGAATTGCAGCATGTTGGGATTCTTTAATGTTAGTGGAAAGGCTAATTTCTGTGCAAACACTAACTTTTGTATCATAACAGCATGAAGTTTTATACTCAGTCACAGCAATAGGGCTTGAAAGAGTGCAGAGACATGGAAAGCCTGAAGGCTTAGATCTCACCTAGTGAAAAGATATGAGAGCTTAGAGCTTAGTTATTCAGCATATGAATAACTGTGCAGGGGATATTGTAGCAGCCTTCAGTTCGGTATCTACCTGATTTAGAGTTCCTTTGCAGTGAGCCAACGAGAAGGGATCCTTGGGGATATATGAAAATCTGGGCCTCCAGTATTTTCAGCTGATCTATCTTTTTGAGTGAAGTCAGTTCACAAGACAGAAAATCAGTGCCTTAAAACAAACAAACAAAAAAGAAAACCAAAAAAAAAAAGGGAGGGGGGGAAATTACATGATAAATGTACAAGTAATTAATGAATACTTTTTCATTACTGTCATTATTGCTGTGGCTTTTAACAGTTTTACCTGTGACATGACACTCTGAACAGCAATTTCATCATGATTTAGAAAATACAAATCAATCAGTACTTAATCTATTTTAAAAAAATTAAATGTCATGTAGAAATGTGATTCAAAAATTAGTGATAGAAGCAGCACAGGAATATCCTAATAACAAATTTACATTTATGTACCGTTTTCCATTAATTTTCACTCATTTCATTCACATTGTGTTTTGTTAACTGCTGGGTTGACGTGCTTGTATTGAGCAACTTGAGTCACCTCCGAGGCAGAGGTGGTGATCTAATGGTTTGCAGCAATTGCAAAGCTTGGTGGAGGTGGAACTTTTGGCCCCAGGTAAAGGATCCAAATGGTGAAAGAAAGTGCTGAGGGCTACTCTGTTGTGATTAGATGGAATGTCAGCCTGATCCATTTGGTCAACTTAGAGTCTAAGACATTTATGAAAGGGTAGAAAGCTCGTTCTAACCGGATGTGGGGTGAATACGTTGTTTCAGTATATTTAGCTCACTTGACTTATGTTAGGGTGGATTTTATCATCATGGGCATGAAGAAACCTAGCTTTGTTTTTGACTCTGTGTGTGAATTCAACTACACCACTTCATGTTTCAGTGTGTGAACTGCTATGCTTGTTTCTCAGGATCCTGTGAAAATTGTAGGAAGACCACCTTAAAAATATCCCGTGTCTCTCATCTGAGCTGTGTCTACTTTAGGAATTAATCATATTGTCTTTTGGACACACTGTAGGTATCTCCTGGATATATTTTAAAATGTTTTGACTAATTTTTTGTCTCATTCTCATCACCAAAAAGTGTAAATACCCCAATTAAGGTTTCCTACCACCCTGACTGTTTGGTAGTTTACTGAGGAGTTTTATCTTAGTAGTTTTGAAGTAATGTAGAAGCATCTTGGGAATTTTGCTGTTGATTTCTGTGACACACGGGTTGTGGTAGTACAATTTGTTCTGTTTCTTCAACTGCAAACCCATCAATCTGGAACCTGTAGGAGGTTCTTGTTAGAATCTCAGTAGTAACATATCACACTTATTAATGAGCTGTTCATAAATTAAGCTCCTAAAGGCATTTACATGTGAGCCTATCAGTATCAGCCTATGAGGATCAGTGTGTGTATGAGGATTTTCTTACACAGATTGCTGCCTATTCACTGATCTGGGTGGCACTACAAAAGCAGATAGATGCTGGAACAACAGACTATTTATATCACTCTGAATCCAGCAGAGCTCTGTTAAATGATGTTTATTTGTTTCTTTGTTCCTTTCTTCCCTCTATAGGTCTTTAGTCTCTCCTTTGAATGAAGGTGTTTGGCTGTGCAGTCAGTACTTGATTTCGGGAGGGGGAGAACAGGGCTGCTGGCGGCACTGCTGGGCAGGTTACAGCAGGTGGCACTATTTGGTGACTTTTGCTTAACACCGTTTATTATTTCAGTGCACATGAATATGTTGATATATGATCATTTTTTCAATTGGATTTTTATGGAAACACTAATAAGGTAGCCAGTCTGAAGAAAGAGGTACATATGTCCTTTTTCCTAAGGAATAGTAACACCACTCCCGTATACTTCAGTGTAGATCAAATGTGTCTAACACTGTGATGTATTATATTATTAGTAAATAAAAAGACCTATGGATCTAATTTTTGGACTGATTCTTGGACTAGGTGTGCTGGACTCTTGTGAAATTTCTGGAGAAGTAATAATGCTTAACTTGTATGTATCAAGGGTTAATTATTTTTAAAGGGCTCAGAGGTCTCTACAAAAAAAAAAAATCAGTTTTTAACACATAGCTTTATTTTCGTGTTACCTTTATTTTCTCATCATGTCATAAGAGGTAAAGAAAAACCTGGTCTTGCTAAGATGATATCTCTGCTTATGATGGAGGGGAGATTTGTTGTTGCATTGCTTTTCCAGTGTGGTAACTTACACAATAAATGCATGTTCTATTAAGCACACAGATGAAAAAATGTGTCTAGGTGTGTGCACATATGTATTCACTCTTAAAGTCAGTCTACCCTCACTGGTTTTGCACCTGGGAGATCTTTCAGCCACTTGACTAACAGGGATGTCAGTAAAAGCATAATTGATCCGATTAGATCACAAGAAAAAATAAATACAGTTTTCAGCTTATTTCATATAAAGTATGGCCATTTAACACCTGTGTTAAATGTGTCTGAAAAGCTACAGATAAATTGTTTCTATCAAAAATAAAAAATGATGTGTCTGGGGGAGAGAAAGCAGTTTGCCAGCAAGCACTGGTTTCTGCCACTGCTCTTTTTCTAATGTAACAGAGTTATTTTTAGCACTAGAAAGTGCAAAACATGTTTAAGAGAAATAGGCTGGAAAATGTGACATGCACAAGCCATCTTTGTGGGTGGATGAGGTTTCTCTATCTGGGTTGTGCTGTTTGCTCTCATTTGCATCCTCTTGCTGAGTGTCGTGCTCTTATGAATTACATATGTGTTTGTGGCTTAGAAGCCCTATGCAAGCATATTGATCTGACTAGAAAACATATTTAAATGATATAACATGCAAGCCAGTAAAGTTGTTACGATCAATTTTGTTAAGAAATAATTCCTCATGTTTTGACTCAGTAGTTATACTTTGTTTGTCAACCTTACACTGATAGCAGAGTTAGACTGAGAAGGATGCACTTAACATGGTATTAAAATAACTTTATATTTAGCGGGAGTGGGAAAAAAGCAAGAACTTCATGTTTATTTCTAAGGATGAACAGAATCTTTTGCAACAGTACAGGGAAAAGGGGGCTGGAGATGTGTATTTCCTTGCTGCCTCTATTCTCAGTTCTGCCACTGGCCTCTTGGGATAAATGTTTTCATTTCTATATGAGTTGCATGCCTTAATCTTTAAAATGAGAACAGTGATTATGACCTTTTTGTTTACCCACTTGTACATGTTTGGATGAAAAGCATTGTGTAATGGTTTATTAATTCTCATGTGTTTTGCTTCTGCCATCTGCCTATTTGCTGGCCTGCTTATTCAAATGGAAGGACCTGGGCTACACCCTGAATTTTTTTCATCTTCTCTTCAGTGTGTCCAAAATGGAGAGCTTGGATGACGCTGATTAACTTGTGATTGGGTAACTTAATCATAGGTAGAAGAAAATAGTTTCTCTGAGGACTATTTATTTATTAGTGGTCAGAAGACTGGGAAGTACAGAGAAGGTCTCCGCTTCCCCAGACACACAGTAAAGAGAAAGTTGAGGGGGAAGTTTTTTGTGTGTACGGAATCTGCAGCTCCTATTATCTTCTGGTCAGAAAGGGAGAATTTGCCTCCTAGTTGCAGATACAGCTGCTTCCCTCATTAGGTTACTGATTCCCACCCATTTAATTTGCATGTCTTCCAGATTGCTGGTTATTCTTACCAGGTAGAAAATGATTCCTTGTATGAGACAGACACTGTCAGTATTTTTCCTGGCACACTGCTGGTCACTATGATAACTTCAGTTTGTTCTGCCTCGGTTCCCTGCCCCCAAGAGTTCTGGAATTAAAGATGTTTGAGCTCAGTAACCTTCGTTATATTTCACCACATTAGTCAGCTATTAAGTGCTTCTAGTCCTGTCACATCGCCATTAGAAGTTTTCTATTCAGTTGTTGCAAAAATATAGTACTGAAAGTTTATAAAAATCCTTCTAAAAAAAGATTTTACTTTCCCCCTCTCTCTCTGTTCTTTTTTATTTACACACACTTTGCATTTTTGGAGCTCTTTTGTGGGGAGGAGGGAAAGAGTAGTAGTCCTCTACTGGGAAAAGGATCAATGTAGCTAATTTCATTTTTTCTTTAAGAGAGTTCACAAATAGAAAAGTGACAGTGAGCTTTGCTTTCCTTGATCAGGAATATAGATGATTTACCATAACAGTATTTAAAAAGACCCAAAGAACACACATACATAGACACATGCAAGATGCTTATCAGTTGAAATTATTTGCTCAGGCTGCCTTCTTGCCCTGATGGGTGAATGCAGGGATTCATAAAATTTCTCCACCAAGAAACCTGCTGTTATTTTGCTTTTTAGTTCATATGGATGTCAAATTGAGACACAGAAAATGTAAACCATTGGTTCTTGTCCTATATCATCCCAATAGTCAGTAGCCAAGATAAAAACATACCCTGGTTTTGTGCATGTTTGGCTCTCCTTGGCTTGTACCATAAGCAAAGCAGGCTGGTATCAGTGCTGAGGTAGACAACAGGCAGCATTAGAGAACTAATACAAAAGGTTTTCCAGTAGAGAAAATATTGAATTAATAGTAATTGTAGACAACATTAGGAGAGCTTTTTTTTTTTGTTGTTCTAGCCTAATCTTTAGAACTAAGAAGAAGAATGAAGTGTAATTACCATTACTCACATTAAAGATGTTTCATAAACAGTTCTTCTCCTTAAAGTGATTAAAGAAAAAAAATCATCTGGTTTATTGGCTTTTTAGTCTGTGTGGCATTTTGCAGCCAAGTTTGCCTAATAACCAGTGCAAGAACTAAAATGCATAAGTATCCTGTTAGATATAAACTCTCACACAATCATATAAGCTCAATCTAGTACAGCTCTGCAAGTGTAGTTTTTAGTACTGACCTGTTGAAAGCATAAGATTTTAATTTCAAGATGATCATAGGGTATCTACAGAAGGAGAAATAATCTCAACTTTGTGTGTAGAATAATTTAGATTATCTGAATCTTAATTATTTCAAAGTTTGTCTACCTACTAACTGTGCTGAAGCCATCCTTGAGTATCTGAAAACTATTATCTGTTTGTTGGTCCCAGTGACTGAGATAATCAAGGTTGTAACCTTCATGTAAGTTAGACACCTAGATTTTGGGGTAATTCGTTGTGATATCTTGAGATCTTAAGAAAAGACTTCAGCGTTTTGAAAGACTATGACAATTAACATATACAGCCTTGATTAACAAGAGTCAGGTTTCATATGTGCAAGTTGACAAAGCTATCTGAAAAGGCAAAGGTCTGTGGAGGAAGGACCACTGGGTGTTTTCCAGGCTGGCTGGGCACCATTATCGTCTGCTCACATTTAGGGGAAGTGATGTTTTTGTTGCCTTTCTGATAAGTGGTGGTGTCCAGATGCTGCCTTGCATTTAGCGCAGTTAGCCAAAACCAGAATAGAGGTATCTGCGAGGGAAGTGAGCAAATAAAAGTAAAACAAAAACCACATTGCAAACCTCAGAAGATAAAAATGTTTTTTTAGGTTTACATTCACACCATGCTACTTCTTTTAACATGCAGAATGGTTTTTTTCAAGGTATTTAGTTCTATCAGCTTTGGATGCCTAAATGCCCACCCTTGCCAGTTTCTCAAGGACATATGTTTAGGTCTTACTGCAAAGATGGTGTCTCCAGTTGGATGCTTTTAAATGAATAGGCCATATAATGTTGCTCACTGTCCATTATTCAGTTTCCTATTTTCACAGCTTTTATGAGAATATGAATGATTAAAGCTCAAAAGAATAAACTGACAGAGGTTCGTTATCTTAGAGCCATTTGTAAAATAACCACTTTGAGAGGCTTTATGGTTTCCATAGCGTTGTGAATATTAGTATGAATTTCTCTTTGCTTCTGCAGGTGCTGGTTTGCAGAGACAAATATAACCTCCAATTCCCAGCACACTGATCTGTCTAAACACAATTTGACATGCGTTGCTATTAGCTTAGCACCTTATCAAATAATGTGCCCTGATAGAGATAAAAGGTTTTACAACCTTACCGCCTTTGTTTCTGTGTGCGTTCACCCACAGAGACAGCTCTGCAGCAGCTAATAATTAACACAAAAGACAAAGACAAATCTATATGGCTCAGTGTTGGAGGGTCCAACATGCATGTTAAGCAGCTGGGGAAGTGAAATCTACAGCAAGAGGGTCTAAAATGGAATCTTCAAATGAGGCTTTAAAATGAATTAAAGTTGGGCTTTGTCAAGTCTCATTTTTACATGATGGAGCAGATGTCAAAGTGTTGTCTGGAAATCAGCATGGTTCTGTGTGTCAGAGCATTTATTCAAGTCTTCAGAGAAGCTCTCACTGCTCTGTTAGCTGTAACTGTGTTGCTTTGCATTCCAAGTGTAAGCAAAGTATCTGAGGAACGAATTAAGTGCGCTGAAAAAATCACCAGGGAAATAATATGAAGTGTTCACTGAACTGAACCTTTCCCTCCTTGCTAACTGAAGTTTTGTGTCTTTGTGGGTATACAGAGTTTTAAGTGGTAGCTTGGGGGACTAAACACAAGGCCATGCTGGCTTTTTCTGACTATTTTTCATTCAGGGGCCAGTGAGGGCCCCTCTCATTTTCTTGAGTCATCCAGCACCTTTAACCTACCTGGCAATATAAATGTCATCTTAGCCAGACTAGATACTCCAAAATAGGAGCTGTTTTGACACCTACTACAAGGTAGCTGGTCCAGCATCATACAGGATGGTGAGGCCATTTAGTTTCCCTCTGCTTCCAAAATCTAGTCGAGTACTTCGAAAGTAAAAATTTTGCTTATGACTGCTAAAGCTCTATTTCATCATCTGAATGAATCTCCAGCCCCAATTAACTGAGAACAATGAGGTTTTTAGTAGTTTTAAAAATCAGATCAAAATTATAGTTACCTGTGAACATTTTTGTTTCTCATGAAAATCAATTCAAGCCAGACTTTTAGAGATATTTTGGCAAGCCAAGTACAAATAGAATGAGGAATTTGCAGAATTGTGTGTCTTCAGGTGCTTTTAAAACTCACTAACCATCCATCTATGTTTTAATGCTCACGAATGTCTCTACAGTTTGAATCTGGGTTCAATTCAAAGTTTGCTTGAATATGAATTCAGAGGCATGTTATTCTTGTTGCTATTAAATGCAACTTCCTATCAAAGAAAATGATCTTTAAGTGTTGAAAGGATAACACTGCAGTGAAAATATTTAGGAGCAAGAGAAACATGGAAATATGTGACTTTTTTCCCTAACAAGATGAATAGGAGAAACTTAAGTTTGCTATTGATTGTATTGCTACACTGACTTTTAATTTATCACCCCATCAAAATAATAAAACTAAGCTGGAAGATCCAAATGAGTTCGAGCTCCAAGTGCCCACAGAGAGAAGTAGGTAGGGTAAGTCAGAGAGGAAAGAGTGATGCTTGAAGGCTGTCTATAGAATGGATGTTTCACTTGGAAACTTTATGGTGTTGTGCTGATCCAAACATCTACGTCAGATTTGCACAATTATAATTTGGCTGAAATTTTATAGGTAGACTATGGAATTTTGGTATCCATTTACCACTGAGTTTCACTAAGACTTTGTAGTCCTTTGGAAGTCTTATTGGTGCTCATTTTTTATTCAAGTTTTCCTATAACACATCTCTGAATATCTTGTTATGGTAAATTTGCATGTTGTCACTTTGCTCCCTGACTTACCTTTCCAAAGGGATATTTTTTGCCTGGTATTTAGTGTTTGGTGTCCTAGGAAGCTGATTAGAGATGTCTCACCTTATGTCCTGACTTGACTGGCTGTGGTGACAATTGTCTTAAATTTTATGAACCAGCATGAATTCAAGCATATTTTGTGTGCTGTAGAGGTGTAATGGTAGACCCCAATCCTAATTTCTGTGGGTCTGACAAATATGCAGTGGAAGCAGGCTGTGCTTCTGCTCGTGGCCTGATTAAAACTTTGATTTTTGCTGCGTGTGTATGTGAGAGCCTTAGTAGTACAGGTGTGCCAAGCCTTATAAATTCACCATCTCACTAAGGGCAATGGTCTGTGTTTATCAGCAAGACTAGGAAAAATGATGAAAAAAATCCTTCTTACCAAGTTCTTTTTTGTTGGTGCTCGGCCTCAGTTGGCCTTGGCACACGAGCGAGGAAGGTTTCAGCGCTTTTGCCCATAACTCAGTCAGAGGTCACAAAGCTGGCATGTAAAGGTTGTTTATTCTAATGTTATCCATAGCTGCGATGTCCCGCACAGCAGGTGCATCTGGCATGAGAAAGTAGCGTAGAACTGCCCCCCAGATGGGCGTACCGAGATTTTTATACCCCGTTACAAATCCAATCAGTGGACAAAACGTGTCATTATTTACAAATTTATACCAATTAATTCTAACCTGTTCTAGACATGCAATTTCCTGTCTTATCTCTATTCTACCAATCAATTTATGTCCTCGTCACCAAGAATATGGAGGACAGTGAAGAAGAAGAAGGAGAAGGTGACCACACCCTTTAGACTCCATCTTAACCCCCCTGTACATGTCGTACCCCCATGTACATGTTATCAGATCTTCTATATACTACATTTCACCCGGTGCAAAGTGACTATTAATGCTTATATTAGACTCTTGTGGCTTGCAATCCATCTCTCAGAGTTGGTAAAGTTCTCCACGGACAAAGATCAAAGGCAGTGCCCTCTGGGGCACCCCCATTTCGGGGTGCCAGGTCCCCTAAATTAGACAGAGACATGTCGTGGGTTCCGACACTTTTTATCTGTCTGAAATACAACTGTTTGCCCTCTGCTTTCTAAACCATTGAACAAGATTCAAGAGATTACCCAGCTACCAAAACCTACATACTAGTCTTGCCTGAGTTGAAAAGAAAAAAGGTAGAAGACTATATGGGCCTGAGTAGCTGCTTCCCTATGATTTGTGGGTTCAGCAGCTGTCTCTTGAGCACTAAACTTACAGGGCAACAATGTCAGGAAAGGAAAATGCCCTCATAAGGTCGAGGTGTAAGGCATTCTGTGCTTCTGTTCTTTGAGCAGGCTGGTAAAACAAAGTAAGGGAAGAAGATGGAAAACAGGAAGAGACCTGCAAGAGCAGCGTTGAGCTGGGCTGATGACAGGCTACTACCCTGCACCTTCTCTATCTAATTTTCTTAGCTTCAATAGCCACTGAAATTTTCTAAACTGTACAGCAGTGAATAGAGACCAAGTGTCTGAAGCCTCAACTGTTATTATTCTCAGTCAGTTTCTTTTTTTGTGAAAAGAAAGCTTATAGATGAACATAAATGTTTAAAGTAATTTCATTAGTATTCATTATCAAGACTGTTATGCATCTAAAATATTATTTTATTAATATGACATATTTGTGTTTTAATATTTTCTTTTCTATTAGCTGGTGAAAAACTGTGAGATTTACCATTTCTGTCATGACCAACCCAAGAACCTCTTCATCTTTTTTCCTAATTTATAGCTCACAGAATGAGGACAGGAGTCCCTGAATTGTGATAGTTCTGATCCTGCTCTGGCAGCTTAGCTTTGTTTCAAGGTTTTTATTTTGTGTATGAAGCTTTTTGGGAAGGCTGCTAGCAAGGTATAGCATGATGTTCTTGTAACAAGCAGTTTTCTTATGTGCTTTCACATTGCAGAGCAAACTGTGCATTGAAAGCAATCAGTCCTGAGAAGATTATTATTAACATCGATTTTTATTTGCATTGTACCAACTGAGAATTGTTGTTCAAGTACAGCAGCCCTTTTGTGAACTGTACATGTCTAAGAAAAGAGTAACTCCAGCACCTGATTATACATTGAGGCCATAGTAGGTGAGTGCAAGAGAACTAGAAGAGAAATGCAACATAAACCTGAGGTGATACTAGCTAGTGGAACAGCCAGGGAGAGTGTCCTTGTTGACTGAAAGGTAGCAAGAGGAAAAATAGAGCCTCAAGACCCTCCCTGGAAGCTGCAAAATGAAATCTGAAGCAACAGTTGCGCTGCTGTCTCTCATGGAAAGTAGAGGTGAGGACTGATGCAGAGGAACATCATGTACCTTTTGACATCAAATCTTTCTTGGCAAACAGCCAGACCAAATACATATGGGTCTGTATCCTAAACTATTTAGGTTCTTCTGTGACCTTGAAAACCTTTCCCTGGGGGATTTTGGCACATTTCTTACTTTGAAGAACTAAGGGAGGAAATTGCACACACTACAGCCTTTTTCTTCTTTTGTCACTTATATTTTGTTTTGTTTTCCATTGAGGAATTGTTATGGTTTTTATCTTGTGAGTTTTATGGTGAATGCCCATTGCTATCTTCAGCAGTGGACTTTCGCCTGTCAAAAGTAACTGCATTAATGTAGCACACAAGCAGAGATTAAATAATAGAAACTAATGGTGACTCTAACTTGGATGTTCTTGCTAAGTTTTAAAAACTATTATGTTGAGCAAGGAAGCTTTTGATTAAATTATGAAAGACATGATCTCTGTGCAAATTTTATGATTTGTTGCATTTCAAATCAAGTTAATTCATTCCTATGAATGCTTCTCCCTTTAGTGTCTTGAAGTTTCACAGACATAGTTTTGTGACCATTTGCATAATTATCTAAATGGGCAACTCTTTGTCGTCCATCACACTTTCCCCCTCAGGATTTCTTGATTTTTTTTTTTTTCTTTTCTGCAGTCTTTTGAAGTCCAGCCCAGGATTTCTGGGGTGTAGGTATTGGCTTGATTAACTTCAAAGCGACACACCGCTGACTATCACATTAGCTTGTCACTTGGCCTCCAGCAGGCACTGTAATTGTGAATGGAATTGAGTAGCTTTACTGGAGATATATTTTCTTTTTTTTTTTCATCCAGAGCAGTGGCAAAATAATTAAATATGAAGGTTCAACAATGTCACTCAGCTATATGTTCCTATGCTAGCTAATATTATCTGCTACAACTTTAAATGTAGAGAGGTATATAATGCCAAAATATTTTTTGTCTAGTGTTTACTCTTTTGCTGCCCCAAGAAGAATCCAGAAGAATGTGGAGATTTGGCAGAATTATAACCAAATCCCTTTCCCAGGACTTTGGGGTTTGAAGTAGCATGAGATGTAGATTTATTTTTTAGTTTCAAATTTCTGTTTTTGGTAAACTAAAACTAGATTGACATCTAATAAACAACTGTGTCCCTGTTTTCTGTGCAGTACTAAAGATCCAAAGGTCAATGCAACGTATCGCATTATGATAAAACCGTAAATCATCAGTCACATAAAATCATCTTTATAAACTTCATCATCCTAATGTCAGCTATGTGATACAATTACATTTCTTGCTGTACTAGTTTCCATACCTGATTGTTGTAATAAGAGATCTCAAGATATCATTTGGCTCTGGTAATAGATGACTGTTAATGATTAAATAGTTGTGGTCGTCTGTGGGATGTGAAAAATTTCCCTGAAATGTTGACAAAGGTAGTTGAGGGTTTTTAGGGAAGGGAGACATTTTCTTGATAGAGACTATCTCAGTATGCTGTTTTGGGGTGATGTGGCTGCATCTTACTTTTCCTAAGAAACCCCCTTTTCTGTCTTTAGTTTCTGTATGCAAATGATAGATACCCAAACTCAAGATCATTTAAACATGACTAGATTGAAAACTAAAATGCACAGACTGTGAGAAAAGTTTGTTTTTCTGAGATACAAAGCAGACTTGCTAGTGAGCAGCATTAGATTTAATTATTCTTTGTAATGTGAATTATATAAAGACAAGAAGGAAAAACATATATTTAGAGTTCCATGAAACTGAATATGTAGCGTGCTTGTTTGGATGGTAAATACAGAAACATTTAGAGGTACTATATATGTTGGACAAGAGACATGCATAGCTACTGTCAGAAGGGTTTATTTTGTTAGTAGTTAGAAAGCAATGGAATTTGAGTTAGAATAATAGGTCACAAATGATCTAATGGTATGAACAAATTAGACCAATGAGTTTTTGTAGGGCACTTTAGGTATTTTGATGATACAGGTACACCATGACTGCATCTCTGTCAGCCTGTTACTCATTTATTTCAGTTATTTTAGAAAGGCTGTCTCTTGCAATGCACTTCCATGCCCTCCATCTTACATGGTTTTCTGTACAAATGGAACTGTACATGTTATGCAATAAAACCCTGTAACTGACATCTGTAATGAGAGGGGAAATGAGAAATTAAGAATTCAGTCCTAGGAAAGCACTTGCATGTGTCATTCCAGAAACCAGGTCTAACATAAAACACTCCAATTAATACTGAATACTGCATATTATTTGATTACAATTCAGAAAACTTTTTTTGGTAGGTCGCAGTGGGGTGGCTTGATTTAAATCACCAATTTTAATCATGATTTCAGTCAGCAGGCAGGAGCCCTGTATTTAAATAATTAATTTTAATCTGTACTTAATTATTTTCCTAAAGAAATTTCAGTCCTGTTGGTAGGTGTAAACAATTAAAACACACTGATTTGTAAACAGATGCAATCTTATGGTAATAATTAGCAATATATTTTGTTAATAGAGAGGGTATATTAAAAATACATATGTGAATAATTCACTTAATAGACATTTATTCATATTGTTAATTTTTGCATTTTCTGGTATTAGAGAATGGTGAATTATGTTTGTTGTCTGTGTTGAGGATACTTTCTTACCCAGGGTTTTTTCAAGAAGCATGCCTTGGTTCATGAAATGTAAATTAAATGATTTGTTAGGTTACTGAAGGAAAAAACCTATAAGGAGATGGATACACGTTTTAAAAAAGTACATACTAAGGAAATTTGACTTAGTTCTTTTGTTCAGTGACTATTGAAAATACATTAGCTCTAGTGAATATCTATGCTTAGCACACCATATTTTCAAAAGTGTTTAGATACCAACAAAAAATCCATCAACCTATCTTTAGATGTCCAAACAACTTTGTGTCTTTCCCCATATATTTCAGAATCTTAGAGCTTGCAGTCTTGTAGTCTTCTTTAACTTTTTCGAATTTACAGATGGAAGAGAACACCATCTCTTTTGAAAGTAAAATTGATCTCCTCAATGAGTTTAACCCAGTGAAGAAAACATTGCCATTTTTAGTAGATGTTAAGAATAAATATTAATTTAAGTGAAAATGTGGCCTGAATATGACTGATAAAGAAGGTTGAAATTATTGTAAGCCTGCTTATTTAAAAAAAAAAAAAAAGGAACACCACGAAAACAGCATGTTTTTGGAAGAACAAAACAAATAAAAGCAAAGGTTCCTTCGAGAAAACAACTCTTCTACAGCTGTGTTTCTCATGGCAGTAGCCAAATGGATATAGTAGAAAAGTTTTTAAGGGGGCATTATACCATGTTAGATCAACAATCTATGAAATAATGATTCCTGTTTGCAAGTGACACAGTGGCACCTAAAAAGTTTTCATGGATAGGGTGGTTTAATTATATACTTGGCAGAAAATACTGTGATTGTACTTTAAGGAGGAAAGAATACACTCTCTCTGAAGTGTACATTTATGCATTTATCACATGTGTAATTAAGGATATTTCAAAATATGTATAATGTACTGCAAAAAGTTTTCAACAAAATACTCTGTGCTTATTTAATAGCCAATGTTATATTAACAAGCACTAAAGTAAGGAAATGAAGTAGATTTTAAACTCAAGTTTTGCTGTAGATCACAGCTTTGAAGAAAATGGGAGAATGTTATAGGCAGATGTGCTGTGTTAGGTAGACTGAACAGTGTGATGAAATGCTATTTTGGTCTTTCTAGATGACAACAAAAGAAATAATTTCTTATTGCATTGGTCTTGATTACAGAACAGTAGTTGAATTCTTTCTAGACACAGAGATGCTCTAGAACCTGGAGAGGGCTGCACTGAGATGGTGCTGAGTTTGCAGTAGTTGTGCACTTCCTCTGCAGCAATTGACTCCAAGAGAAGTCCTTGCTACCAGTACCCAGGAGGAAGGGTTTGCATCAGGGCTCACTGTTGTCACCCATCACATCTGCATCTTTCACTTTACCAGCTATTTCTCTGCAGTCTTGAGCAGAATGGAAGTGGATTCATGTCACATATCTAACCCTAAAAGTATCACTCCTGCTATGCAATGCCCTCTCCCCAGGACAGTTTTATCACTGTTACCTGCTAAACAGGTCTGTCTGGGGGTTTTGGGCAAAGCTGTGCAGCTTGACAGTAAAGGGAGCCTTTCTTTAGGTTGGTGGTAGTTACCATCTCAAAAGGAATTGGACCTTTTCCATGAAGCAGTATACTGAAAATGGAGGGGGGGGGTGTGTGTGTGATATTTTCATCCTTCTTCCCTATGACTTCATGAGAAGCCAGACCAACTGGTGCTGATTTGAACAGCCCTGTGAGGTGGGGAGAAAGGCAAATCTGCATTCTCTGCAGTAAGACCCTGGGAATGTTCTCAGCTGTCATGTCAGATGAAAATTCATGAGTCTATTCTGTCACCATGTGAGGCAGCATAATAGAATACGGTCTCATTCGTATAAATTTCTGTTTTCTTCCCCTGCCACTTGTCTTTTTAGCTATTAAACAGGGTTAAGGGTCGTCTTGTCACTTTTATTAATACAGAGAATCTACATCAAGGAGTTTTTTGCCTTCCTATTCCTTGGAAAGTTTTTTTCAATGCTAGAATTAGAAGTGAAGATGAAAGCGGGGAAAAAAAAATAGACATTGAGAAAAGGGTGGATATTCAGCAGCTCTTTTTCAGGAAAGAAAACTCAATGGAGATGATATATGTAATCAGATAGTTTAGAGACACTTCTCTTCCCTGCTGATTTAAGAGAGGGAAGTGAGATGTAAACAATAGATCAGCAGCCTCACCATGGAGCATGTTAGAATAGACTACAGCCTAAATCCTTATCAAATGATCTTGAATATTAGGAGCTTGTTGATTTCAGCAGCTAAATGATTGCAGTTACTACAGGGATTCGCTCTTTAGATATCCTAGCTCAGGGAACTGAAATTTCCCTTCAGGAGGATTACCATTAGGTCTATAGGACCTAATCAGCATAAACCTTCAGCCCAGCAGGCAGGTGTCACAGTAGCTGTTTGTCTGCAAGGTAAGTAGGTACAAGATGTGAGAAGTTCAGAATTAGTAATGCAAGTCTTCTGTCATTTTTATCATTGGACCCTGCAGGGAGGATCTGATTAAATGGATATTCAACTCTTTGCATTAATGTGAACCCAATTTTAATTTGCATAAAATTAACAGCACAAAAAATATAATTTTATTATTTGCTGTTGGAAAGCAGATCTGTGGTAGCAAGGAGCTACATACAGTTGGTGAAGTGTGATATGAATTACTTTATCTCATACCTCTTCTTTCTTCCTTTCTTTTTCTGCTTCCTGCAGCATATTAATTGCAACATCAGTTTTGTTTGGTATAAAATGCAACATCCAGACTTTTCCTGAACTAAGTCGTTTCTTATGTTGCTTTGTTTTGTAGGTCCTCTATGTAAAAATAACAAACCTATAGACGTGGTAATCTCCAAATGCCCTGTATAGTTTCACAGAGATGCGTTTCAAGTTCTGTGCTACAAAACACAGCCAAGCAATCTAATTTGGATTTCAGGGGGTCTTAATTCTCTCCACAGCTTCTTCCTTGCATTTGGGAAGTGACAGGGAGAAAAGAATTTCACCTCACTGCACCTTGGTTTCCTGTCTCACTGTGGCCTAGCTGGTCCCTTTAGACTCTTTGCAGGAGGGTTAGAATAAGAAAGGAAGAACAGCTCCACTTGCACGTTCACTGCATGGGTCTCTGGCTCTTGTTGGGCACAAACTGTAATAATTGAGAATTCAGTTTTCTACTAGAAGGGTTTTTTTTATGAATCAGTACGTTACATTTGACTCTAAATGTGAAATATGCCATTACCTTTTTTGTTTGGTATATCTTTTTTTGTTTTGTTTTATTTTTACAACATGTGCTCCTGTGTCTGCACTGGATAAGGTAGACCTTTATTTCAATTGTCATGATCTTATATTAACAGCTCTAGGTCCTTCTACCTGCTGGCTTGTGGGCATGACTTTTCTGCTCAAAAATCATGCTCCAGAAATACATACCACCAAAGTTTCTTAAATGGACAGGTGTAGTAGTGCTATAAAACATTGTATGCTGTGCTCTACCAGTAGTTGGAAATGCTGTAATTGATCAGGTAGCTGAAATTAAATGATACCATGTAAAATCATTTGGTATATGCTTCAGTATGCTGACTAGACGTGAAAAGCAGCACATCATGTATATACTGTGGAACCAACACATGAACCAATATATAGCACTGGTTCAGAGAGCTGCATGTGTTAGGAATCAAAGTATTACCAGATTTGATGTATGATAGAGAAACTGTAACTTGGATTAATTGAATTTTCTAGAAGAAAACTCTTCCACCAAAGTTTATTGGAACTGATTTACACCAGATAATTTGGTCAAAAGTTTACCTGTTGAGTGATATGTCTACCCAAATTCAGTAAAATGCAGCACAAGAAGTATCTTCCTGTAAGATTGTGTTCAAGTGGACCATCTGGGGAGTGAAACAACAAATATATGGAATAAACACTAATTGCTGAACTGCACAGCTTTGAGTTCAAGCTTACACTTTTTTTTCCTTAATCCCTAATCTGAACAATGCTCATGGATGTGCCTTTCCCTTGCATTTACTTTAAAGTCATATGGAAGGGAGTAGATTCTAGTCCAGTAATTAGCAGATATAATAGCATTTAGAGTCTGGAATCTGGTGATCCAGTATTCTTTTTAGCTGACTCTGAATTAAAAATATAGGTACATTGTGTGTCTTTACTTAGCTCCATTCTTTTGTGACTGTTTTCCTAACAGAGTAAGATGGATATAAGCCATCAGCCATATGAATGTTGTGCCATGAGACTGTAATGCTTATAGTTGGCAAAACGTAGGTTTTGTAGTGTCTTAGAGACTGAAAAGCCTAAAGCCATCTACTTTCTAGGCAGCTAGAAATCAAGAAGCTCCTGGAAAGGTTCAGCAGCTGTTGCTTATGTAATTGTACCAGGATGCTGAAGCTAATTATGGTACTGTGATGTGAAACTGTTCTAATCTGGTTGCATTGATTATTTTAAGAAACATCTGTAACACCATGAAGAATCTTTTAAATTATTGGAGCACTTGCAATTTTAATTTGAGCTGTCTCTCCCCAGTTTGGATACCTAGTACAACTTTCATTTATCATCATATGCTCTTTGTATCCTATTTAGTGTATTTTCCTTGGGCCTGTGTGTGCCAGTCTCCAAGCAAAAGCAGCAGATCACTGCTGGAAAGGAATTACAGTAATTGACTGGTGGGGTCACAAACAGTTAACTCTGTGGGAGAGGTGTTAATGCTAAATGACGCTATAATGACACTTCTGCTCAAATAAATGATACCAGCATAGCAAGGTTTAGAAGTAGTTTCCAAATGACCAGGAAATGCAAGTAAGTAATAAACTGAAATGTACATTCTCGTAGCAGCAAAAAAGCTGTGTCATGTGCTGCCAGTGGGGCTTCATCAGTGAGCAAAGGGTTGGATTTAGGAGGGATGCAAGTTTCAGGCTTACTGAGAAGAGAAACAACAGGCAAAAGTTGAATTCAAGGGCTTCTCTAAATATGTAGGCTGAAAGCATATACAGAAGAGAGGACTTGTGGGTGTGCAGTGTCCTTCAACAGATTAGTCCTGTTACAGGCAACAAAGGGTGACGCTGATTAGACTGATATTAAACTGTTCCTGTGATGGCTTTTTCCAGCAGGGATGTTCCCTATCCAGGTCCTGAGTGCCTCTTATTGCTGGTATGATGAGGTATGTTACAGACAGTGTTGGCTCTGTGTGTCTCACAGTCCCATATATGCATGTGCTTTCTATCCATTGGTGCAGTCCACAGTGAGGTTCTCTCCCATGGAAGGGAACGGAGCACAACTGGAGCATTTTTCTTGTGTGGATGTTCACGGATGCTGCACTTTTTCATCCAAGCAATTGCCATGTACCTCTGTAAATTAAAGAAAGATTTCTAGTTCTGTGTACTGCTGCTCCTGGGTTGCAGCCGTGTATGATACTGAAGGTCAAAGAGGTAGAGATTTGTAATTGTCTGTTGTCTTCACTAGTCTAATTACTTTGCCTGTTGTGACTGAGATCAAGTTGTAACTGGGCATGGTAGCCTTTTCTTTGTCTAGTTTTGGTAGGATACTGGCAAATTCACGTACCCAAGACTTGTCTGGTTCCTGACTCATTAACCATAATTTTAACCTAAGTGATTAATAGTTGGTAGTAATTAGCATATTAGACTAGTATTCAGAAAGTATTTCTTTTCTGAGGCACATGGAAGGCTTTAGACTGTAATGAACACAAATTATAATATAATAAAAAAGGTAACCTTCCTATCCTTTTGTCCAAGAAGTAGTTGGGCTGGGCTGAATGTACATACTAATAGACTGTTTAATGCATTTCTGAGTAAGTGGTAACTAAATAATATAAGATTATCAGAGTGGCTGCCCACACTGAATAAAAGCAAGATCATCATGAGTAATTTACACCATTATAAAACAGAATATAATACAAATTGGTAGGTTTACTTTATATCTGAGAGATTAATTGTAAACTTTCAAACTGCTGTAGGCACTGGGAAACCTGTGGGATCCCAGAAAGATATGACTGACTCTATTGGCTTTGCCTGTATGCATTGTGCAGAAATTGGAAGTGCTGTGTTCCTCAGTGACGACTGATCAAATATTCAGTGTCCTTGAGGTTTCTTGCTCTCCTAATCTGGCACGTTGAGCTGAGACTTTTGGTCTTTTGGTACCAACCATAAACTTGTTAGCTTTTTGGAAGTATTTTGTGTATCACAGTGTAGCGCATGTGATAAGAATGTTCTTTGGACTCTTCTAAGCAAAAAAAAGGAACGTGTTTGCTTGTGGCAAAGGATGGCCTGGGTGAATGCTCCGAGGCATACATTCTTTAGCTATATGTGACTCAGAACTTTTATAAATAGAAAAGTAATTTGAAAACATGGAAATCCTTTAGTTGAAGCTGTGTTTCTTGGAACACAGGAACTCTTTGAAAATGCTGTTTGTAATGGTTGGAAATATATTGTTCTTAGTTACAGGTTCTTATGTGTAGCTTTATGTTAGAAAGCTATTTGTTAAAACCTGCTAAAATATCTTTGTTTTATATATGTTCACAGTACATAGAATGTCTGCAGCTGCAGATGATGGTGGCAAACTCAGTCTATTCAAATATATCTATAGCTTTATTTGAATAAGAAAAAAATGTGTTGAATTTGGAAATTAATAGAAGCCAAATACTACAAAAGTTCTATGTATTAGAACTTGAAGCTACCTGGCATAAAGCAGGTGTAGTTTAACTGCAAAAAGTCTAAGGCTCTGAAAAATCTACAAATGAAATAGAAAAACTTATTTTCAAGATCTGACTGAGAAAAAAACATATTTTCTCCAATAGTCACTATTCTAATTTAGTAGAAGGAAGCTTTTACAAGGTTGTTGTTGCCAAGGTAACCACTTTGTTCACATCCATGTGTTGAGCATATGTGTATCACTTTATCTCAGCTCTCAGAGGCAATATCATGGCACTGCATTTGGGAAATGATTTTTTTTGAAAGCATATAAAACCTCTTAACATCTAGAAGATTCATTAAATGATCTCACTCAAGACAGACTTAAATTACTCTTTTGAGGTTCTTTTATGCTAAAGTCCTGAATGTGACTGAGTCTTGTTATATCTTCAAACTCCACACAGATGGAATTTAAAAAGTAAACACATCATTATCAATATTTCATTTCAAATGCATATGTACAATAATTTATGGATTATATGTACACACAGGCGCATATATATATATAAATGGATCTTGTTTATATTTGTGTGTGGGAAGGACGGACAAAAAGAAACATAAAGAAATCTTGCCTTCTTAATCTTTCTTATGGTTGACATATGTTGGAGCTAAATTTTATTAACTGTGTAATCACCTGGACCCACTTGAGACTGAGTCACTCAGGCCATTGACATCAAACAGAAATATTCATGACAGGAGTATTTGTGGTGCTGTAGTGATTTTAGGGAAGCTATTTAGATTTGTTATTGTGTAGCTTGCATCCTCACCAGCAAAGAATGAGTGCTTTTGCAAATTTCAGTATTTGCTGGTAATCTCCAAAGTGCCTGGCAACAGAGTTAACACAGAGGTTAAAAAACCAAATAAGGGTGGGGGGGAGCAGACAGACTAAAAATGATGGCATACACAGGGTATTCTATGCTTCATTTGAAATAGCAACAGTATCATTTTTAGTCAAGTTCCTAGACACGCAGTAGATGTCCTTTTGCTACTGTGTAGTATACTGGCAAAATTATCTCAAAAGGGAATGTAAATTTGCTGTATGATACCACCTGTGGTTTTTACTGCTGTCCAAGTGGAGTAACTTAGAAATAGGGAAGTTGTGTCAATTTTTGCATTACTAAAAACACTTATGTGGAAGCTTTGACTTATGTCTAACTTTTGACTAAATTCCCCATCCTTAACTTAAAACAGTCTTTTTTTTTAGTAAAGACAGCTATGTTGTACCATCTTTGAAAGTGGTCAAGGTGGCCACTTGGCTTATGGTCAGGTTTATTGCATGGGAAAGCTCTCTAGGGTCAGTAATTTTTTGCGGAGGGACAGGGAACACAGAGTGTGGCAGTGTTAAACCAACTTGAGGTAGATTTGCTGGAAGACGTCTGGCACAGCCTCAAATTTTTGTGACTTATCTTAAAGGCCAGAAGAAGAATAGGCCTTCAGGTCTTTACTAGAGCCTAAGAATGTCAGTAAAGCATTCAGAAGTGCTTTTGTTGAACACAAACTCAGCTATTGGTAAATTGCACGAAGTGGGTTGGTTATTTTCCCTGTGGCTGTTTTGAGATTTGGAGGAAAAATAAACCTTTTCTGGACAGATCTTCTTGCTGAACAACACCACATTGAAGGGAAATTAGTTTTCTCCTGTAAATTCTATTTCTAAATATATTTCAATAATCTTTTTATATGTGGAATGTGTGCCATCAGAACTGTCTTTTGACTCTGAAGGTATCAACTGGAAGGCAATTTGCATGGCATAAGGAAAGACTAAAAATAAAAGAAAAACTATGAAAGCTTTTATGGCAGAAATGTCTTGTTGCTATCTTTTGTTTAAAGAAAACAGTGGAGTTCACAATCATACTCATGCCAATGTAGACATAAGCCACCACTTTCTGTAACAACTGCTGCTTGGTAGTTGACTATTTGGCTCTTACAGTCAATTCCAGACCAGCTTCCACCCACTTTCCCTATTCAGCAGGTGCTTGACAACTTGTTGAATTGCATGGCTGGCATCCAGAAGTCTCAGCAGTTCTTGCTCTGCCACCACCCAGCTCATGCTCAATGTGTCCTCTGAAGTTACAAGAGTTTTTTCCGATCTTACGTGACCGTGTGAGCTTGTGTCTGCAGTGTTCAGTACTTAGTCTGAGGTTTATTTGCACATGAAAGAGTATGAGATCCCTGTTCTGCCTACAGATCCTTTAATAAAGGGAATACTCAGCGGGATGGGAATGTATTCTGTAATGGAAGTGGGAATAACATATCCCGGTGTAAAGGAAGATTGCACTAACATAACTGCAGCTACACAGGGCACAATGGCTGAAGATTGGAATAATTCAGACATTGGTACAGGAACCGTGTCGAGACAACAGTTATGGACTTGGATCTCAATGCAATGATCTAAGTGCAGTCATATGAATGGGGGTTTTCCACTGGCTTGTACAGATTTTGGCTTGAGAACTTTTGCAAAGCTCTGGGCATACAAACACACACAAAAATTGCAAAGACCAAACAAATGTTTATTTTGAAAGGATGATGAAGACGGCCATCTGCTTGGGGGTTTATTGGTTTTCTTTTTTATGATGCTCCTCTTTGGAGTTAGACATTTTCCCTAAAGCTGCCTCAGCATTGTAAATCATTACATATAGATGATTCTGTTCTTTTGCTTGTTTTTCTTCTATATTTCTTCTAAGATTTCTAGGGCACACACTGTAAGAGCAAAAATCCCTCTACTGGGTAATCCTAGATTTATGCTCTAATGCAGTTAACTAAATAACTTATGATGTTTCTATAGTTTTAATTACCTAAGATAATATGTGATTATTATCTTAAAATTAATACCAGTTGGGATAAAGAATTTGAAAATGGGGATCCTTAAGGCCAATATGTAAATACATAACCCTTAGTCCCTAGTCATATCTCCCTACCTGCCACTTCATTACAGAGAAGTCCTCAAAAGATCTCTGAAAAGCTCTAAGCAGGCACCTGCACAGTTCTACCTACAGTACAAAGGGTGATAATCGAAGTTCAGCAAACAGTTTGGAAGTGAATGCATTTCCTTTCTCTCACTCTCCTCCTTCTTTTATGGCTTCTTTAATAACAGGAGATTTTCACATATTTAAGAAAATTTTGCTTGGTATTTCTGTGGAGCAGGTTTAGAATACAGGTAAAGGCAAATACTCTTTGTATTGAGTATTCCTTTGAATATTTTTATTTTAATTGGCAATTTAACATTTTGGATGGAAAACCTACTACACAGGATGATAGTGGCAGTCTCTGATTTAGTTTTCTCTTACCGCTAGGAACTTGATAAACAGGAGACTTGTAGTGATTCCTCACTAGTGGAATAACAGGAAAATAATTTAATTTCAGCCTTGAGAAGGACATTTCAAGATAGCTATAAATCTCCTTGTGCAGTGACTCTCGGTAAATAATCATGAAACTTGAGGTTTCCACCAATGCTATCCAAAATTAAAACAGGTGTACTGAGATGACAGTAGTATTTGGAATATTAACGCATCATATTTGGGAAAATGGAGAGCTCTTCAAATTCTCAGGTCCTTTAGGACTTATTTTGTATTTCCTTTTTTTTTTTTTTCTCTTGTCTGTGGACTTATAAATGTACCATTTAGCAGCAAAGGAGTTGAGTAGAATGGGATGGAAATAGTGACAATGCTCTGATTTTTACTACTGTCTGCTGCTATATGGAAGTTTTTCTCTGACAAATCAAGCTTTCCAAAGAACATATAACTCTTCCTGAGATGTAATTATACAGTTAACCAACCATTAACAGTGTTGTTCCATATTTGGATTGTTGTATATATTTGTATCTTGGCTTACTAATTTTTTAGGAAAGGATGCATTAGTTTTTTAAAAGTAATGGCAGGCTGTGTTTGCCTGAGATGTACGGAAATGGTAAGGTTTTAGTACAAATAGGTTCTACATTTGATAGACACTGATGTATGTGGGGTTGGAAGACAGTATGGTCTCAGCAACAAAAATATTGATCAATGAATGTGATTTTTCTTATTTTTCTTTTTTACTTAAAAGCTTTCCTTTGAATCTTAGTTCAGTCTAAGAATCTTACACATTAATTGAAGAGGTTAGGTTTGTACCTGCTCACTTCATTAACAGCTGTTACTAATTAGTGGAGTTTAGTCATTAAGGAATCTGCTGGGGTTTGAGGAGAACAATTTATATTTTTTCATGGCATTTAAGCACGCAATATGCTTATGAGTGGAAAAGTTTCATTTGGGAGCACTCAGTTTGAGCAGCATTAGCATATCTATGGTGGGCTAGACTTGAGCTAATATTCCCAGGATAGGGGGGCATGAGAGAGACCCACTACTTGAGTAGGTGCTCCAGGAGGGGCTCAGAGCAGCGTTTTGGACTGTAGCTGGGCCTGTGGCAGGAAGAGTCATGGGGCCCTCTCTGTTTGTGCGTGGTGAAGCTGAATCCTTGCAAGCTTTAGCCTCAAGCAGTCTTTGAACACCAGTTTTCATTAAGCCTCAGTATATGGACAACATGATGTCTCATAAGAGTGTGGGGAAAGAGATTTGCTTTTTTATGGGTTGTTCAGGGCATGGCAGGCTGGGCACACATGGTGTAATCCATTAGAAAGGTGCAGGCTGGTTTCCCTAATTAATTATTTTTGTTATGTGAAGCGGAACCATTTTCTCACCTACCTTAATCTAGCCCCTGCTTCCCATAGGTAGTGGTATGCTTTGTGTCTGTTTCCAGAGCCTGTTTTGTTAATAAATCCCAGTATTAATTCCAGGAGTGCTGAGGTTTTTTTTGGTGTATATTGCTGTGTATGGTGGTTGAGGATACAAGTTCTGGTGCAAGTTACCCTGTGAAGTGTGAGGACAGCAGTTTTGATTAGTTTCTCTGCTGGGGAGAGATGAAAGAGGAAGCCTTCCTGCTCCTTCTTCCCCTTGAGCAGCTGTGTAGGACAAGTCACCCACTGCTGGGCTGATGTCAAGATTAATGTTTTGCTCTTACAAGGTCTCTAATGGCACTGTTTAATGTACTAGATTACATTACTGGGTCAGTCTTCCAACTTTTGCTGATGGACTTCCAGATCTATTTGGCTATATTGGATTTAAACTTTAAACACGTTTGTAATGTATGCTGTTGCATGTCTTCACTGGTGGTATGCATGTAATAAGTTGGTTGAGTTCTTCCTTGTACAGTTTTGTTAAATTAGAAGCTGCCTATACTTAAATTTTGAAGTATTTCAGCTCCATGTAATATAAAGGTACTGCAGGTAGGTGCAACTGCTAGATGAAAACTGACTTTGTTTCTGGGTAGAGGCAGTATTCATGTACCCAGCTACCTAGTTATACTTCAAACTACCAACTGAAAAAAAAAATCAGAAGAACCAGAATCAGAGAGTTGAGCTTGTGATTGAACGCACCCATTAACAAAAAAGTAATTAAAAAAAGGAATTAATGTTTATGTGACTGTGCCTCTACTACTAACAGCAGATGACCACATATTTTCTCCTCTGCCCCTACTTGCAATCAGACTAATCTCTTCCTAGCTAAGTCTCTGCAGTGTGTGGCCATGTGTGAGTATTGTGAGAAGTGACAGCTTGCTGCTGTTTCTTGGCTTGCATAAGGGCTGCTGGAGGTCACAACAAGCAAGATGAGTCCAGTGTCATCCCATAAGCTGCAGGAGGGCAGAGTTGGACAGTAGAGAGCATTTCTGTTTAAAGAAGCATTTCAAAGAAAATTTTCCAACTGAAAATAGAAGGTTGCTGCTAACTAAAATTTTGACCTATTTTAATTTGGAATATGTCAAAATATTTTGACAGCATGGGAAAATCCCCTTCTCCCCTCTCTGCAATGTGTTCCAAAAAAACTGCTTCTGGCTAAAGGGAATTGATTTTGCCAATTATTTCAGTGTTTATGGGAAACCACAGAGGTTGTTTAAATTTCTGAAACTGACTCTTCTGGGAAGTAAGTTGGGGCAGTGGAGCAAAAGGATAATAGGATTTACCAACGGTGAGGAGAAAATAGGTGTCTGTCCTCATTTGTTCACATTTCTGAGTGTCACATGAACCCCCAGCCCCTTGTCTCCAGCCACACGGTTGCTGCTCGGGTCAGGTACAGGAGTGACAGGTAATTTCTTTGCTGGGAGTAGGGCCTGTGGACTTACTTTCTGTAATTATTCTCTCTTGCATCTCCTTACGGGTTACGTCATATGTCTTGTAGAGAACCTTCATCTGTCAGGAGTTTCAGATTTGCTACAAACTGCATGCTGGTCGTTTTGATAAGGATGCCTTGGCAGGAGCCTTTTCTTTGGGCATTAAACTCCCAGGAGCAAGGACTGAATCGTTTTCACTGGCTTTTAAACCTGCCTGTCAGCTTGTTTTAGAAATGGAATATGGAAAGGAACTGTATTTCTCCATGCCACTTTACACCGCTGAGTCTCTTGGACTTTTGTTTGGCTCTCATATTTTGCATCTTAGAAGGAGAGTCAGAGAAACACTGGCGCTTTCTAGATTATTGCTCTTTTTTTTCTTCTATTTTGTTAAGATGTATTTTAAGTCTAAAGTTAATAGTAAGAATGAACTCCTGATCTCATGGAAATCATTGGAAACTTTGTCTTTATGGACTTTCCCAGGAAGAATTTCTTCTTAAATAATGTGTTTGGTACTCAGTTATCTCTGGAGGATTGTGCAGGGTTGCAAAGTACACTTCCCATATATTAAATACAAACACAAACAAAAAACCTGAAAAAACCCCAAACCCTTTCATCAGAACTATCAAAAGCAACCCAAGCATGAATCCTTAACTGAAGCATTAGTACTTGCCCTTGTCTTTGTAGACTCACTGAAAACATAGCAGCAGCTCAAGTTAACCTAGTGGATAAGAATGATGCACTTAGAGATGAGAGGTTCTTCACATGCTGTATAGCACTTTAAAATGCTAAGTACTTCCATATTTGGAAGTACTTATCTTTTATTTTCTACAATATCTTAATTTTTTTTTAAAATGCCACAGAAATAATATTAGGTTCTCATAAGTGTTTGTTTTATATTCATAAATCTTCAGGAAAACACAATTTTTCTGATTGATTTTATAATTTAACACCTGCTTCTTATGAATTTATTTTAAACATTTAAAAACAGTACTAAGCCATTGCTTTCATTTCTGCTGGATGCTACCATGTGACAGTAACACATAACCACTGCCTTCCAGTAATTTCGTTAACATTTCAAGTTAAAGAATATTAGGACACATGCTTTATAAGAGGACATTTTTTTTCTGGTATTCCTTTCATCCTTTCCCTTTTAAGGGTACTCTGAAAGTAATTTTTAACTTAAAATGTTGGTAATCTTCCTGTTATGGGTGTGGCCTTCCTTTTCAGGACTTCAGAGAGGAAATGAGTGCTGATGAAATGTGCAAGATTCACAGAAATGTAAACAAAACAATGGCACTGGATTACAGAACTGGCAAACCAGAAACATCAGAAGTACAGAATTTGCTTTTAACCCTGGCAGATGTGCCTTGGTCTGATCTGATGGGGAAAAGGAGGTAGCTGAGCCTCCCCTCAGTTCAGACTCTTGGCTCTTTGTTGAAGCTGATAGTTCAGAAATTATCTCACAGCAGATTTGACGGAGTGTTTTGTGTGCAGTGTGACTTGTACTCAATTCACTCCAAGTCCTACACCAGCAGCCTCCACAGGTCTTTAATCTTTGTAATCTGAAATAGTCATAAATCTTAGAGCTGTTTCTTTGTAGCTAAGTAATGGTAGAGTAATATGTTACATGTAACAGACATGAGTTTATTGAGGCTTAAGAATTAATAGCTGTGATACTGAACTCGGAAAAATCAGTTAAACAGTTAAAATTTCCTTAAACAGACTGAGTGGGTATCCTCAAGTACCTGCCCCTCACAATTCTGTTCTGGAATCACCTGAGACCTGCTGGCAACTTCAGTGCTCTGTGAGTTCTCACATAGTGGTACAGATATGAGGATTTGAAATGTATGAGTCTGATTTGAATCAGCTGAGAGTCACTTTGGTTAGTTTTTTAAGTTTAAAATGAGACAAGTTCATTAAATTCAGATTTTGAGCACTCTTTTTCCTAGGCCCTGCATTTCATGCTGTCCTTACTCAAATTTCTTTGAGTAAAGACTTGCAAAAGAAAAATGTGTGTCTACACCTGTTTTTCTCAGACTTTATATTTCAGGGTTACAAATTACTTTGAGACATTTAAGGTAAAAAACAGTCACCTTAAATATGCACTAAACATAAATGGTACCGAAAAATACATCTGCCTTATTGATGTATCTTTGCAAATAGTACGTAGGAAAAGCCAAGAAGAAAAAAGCAGGGTTTAGTGCAGTGCGCTTGTTCTATTAATTAATTGGACAGAGGCTTGGTTTAAAAGTACTTTTTTTTAAGAAATGGAGGTCAAAGTATGCAGTATCATAAGATCTTTTTTACCAAATGCAAATGAACTGTTAAGCTGTGTGGGGAGGAAAAGAAAAAAACACAGGTGCAGCCAAATTGCATGCCAAATAATTGTCTTCAAAAGGAATTTTATCAAATGTCTATTCCTTTTTACTGTGATAAAAATATCCTCAACAATCGTAGCTCAGCAAATACCCATTTATTCCAGCAGAACTGCAGATTTCTCTGACTTTGCTCTTGAAACACTTCATCTAAAAGGATTTTCTTTAAGTGGTGCACTGCACCCCAGGTTTCCATATCGTTGGAGATTACTGGTATATTTTCTAGTTTAAAAAATAAAAAAGCTTCTGGATTTAGCTGAACAGTGATCACATTCTAATTAATCCATTAAAAAGGAGTGAGATAATTCTGAGTTCAGACCAGCATTTTGATTGTAAATAACCCAGAAGATGGTGTTTAACTGAACTGTAAATGACTTTTGAGGGAAAATTCCTTACTTTTGTGCTAAACAAAGTCATATTTAAGAAATACTTTAAAATAGGTAATTGTAATAGAAATAAATGTTCTTTGGTCATGAAGGCTTTTTAATTATTTTATAAGGTTACAAATGAAGATGTTTTAGAGATTTGTGGTTTACCAAGTGATGCCACTCAGGTCCTGCTCTTTCTATCTTGACTTTTAGTCCGTCAAAATTCTTTAAATGTAAGTGGTATCAGTGTGCTGGGATTGTCACTGATACCCTTGGAAAAACCCTGTGGTATCCCCTCAGAGCCAAGCACGAGGAGGAGCTGTGCAATGCTTCCTCAGACACAAATAGTTAAAGACTCCTAAGAGATGGTTCCGCACGTGTTCGCTTATCTGGGTCTTCATTTCTGAGGCATTTACTGAAATAAGCTAAGAATGAAATAGCACCTGTTCTGACCAGATGGTAAATTTGTGGGATTTTATCAGATGCTGAAGCTGCGTGAGTGTTTCGTACAAACAGACATGGAGACGATCACTTTTACTTCCAGTCTCACTCCTTCAGCATAAATATTGGTTGAGGAGCTTATTAAGCATATGCATAGCTTATTATTGAGTTTTGTTCACTCAGTCTAGTCAGGGTTGCTGTTAGTCTATGTGGTCTGATGTCTGTGTTAGACTTTTTTTGTTAAATTCATGGATAAGGGGATTTAATTTTAATTAGATGCATTAACATGAATTTAGAACCTCGTGCTGTTTTTCACTTAGTGGTATGTTTATGCAGCCAGTCTGTCTCATCTCTGGCAGTGGCCAAAAGTGCATGCCCCGGGATGAGTAAGAACATGGCAAGTGGATGTCATATGTCATAGGTACGTTATGATCTTTCATCTTGTTCAGATGTTTGGATACTCATTTTGTATTGGTACTTTGCTGTTTTTTTCTCTCTGAAGTTGTGTAGTTTTCCCCTGAGCTGGATCTCCCTGGATCCTCTTTGTCTAGGAGTCACACTTGCTACTGACTGGTCTTCAAGCATTGTAACACTTTTAAGCAAAACTGTTAGTTGTTCTTGTTAATTATTAAACTTCTACTCTGAGTTGCTTTTGAATCCTTGGCTGAGTATAACCTAGTCCTGGGAATTTGATGCTTTGTCTAGTTGTTCCTTATTTTCTTTAGAAGCATTTTAATTTTAGTGAGACCCTTAATACGCCTGCAAAATTAAGGACCATAGCATGGGCATCTCTCTCATCTTTTCCATGATCAGCACTGACTCAAATGACTTTGATTTTTTTGCTGCACCTTTGAAAACTTCATTTACTTTGTGATCATCAGCTGACCTTCAGATCATCTGTTATTATTTGTGTTCCTACAGTTTATCTTACAGTATTCATGTTCCTTATGTGTGAGAAGAATAATTTATGAGCAGTTTGGAGTCCTTCTGATAATCTTTTCTTTGAATTTGTTTTTGGTATATTTGGTGGGGGGTTTAGTTTAAATTCTTTTAATCCTGTAAGGGTTTTAAAATTGATGATAGCCCCTGCTTTCTGAATGATACTTTGCTCCAAAGAGGCTTCCTTACTGTTTTGGTGAGCCACGCTGGCTTCATTCTGCCATTTTGATTTGCTGATAGTGAGACTCATTGGTAAGATTTCGATCCACACTAAGCCTTGTAAGTTTGCTACAACATGAGGTTTGTAACACTGATTTTTTTGGGAGACCTCTAACTAGCAGGCCCATGAAATGTTTCTTACCAAGGGTTAAATTTTATCTCTGAATTCTATCCTAATGGGTAATTTTCCTGATGTATTCTCCTGTTTACCACAAAATGGATCAGTAGTATTCTAAGGTCAAATGAATTTGGTTCTATGCTGTTCCTTTAGAATACACAAAAATACTGAAAAGATACGTAGGAGGCAGTTAGCAATGAATTTTCCCTCCCAGTTTAGGGCTCAGTTTCTCAGCCACAGAGTTTCCATTTCCATGAGAAAGATGTGATGCATTTGGTTGGAGATGAACTCCACTATACACACTTCCTAAGAGTTATAGGATGCAGCCTTTTTTGGTGTTCAGGCTGTTTCTTTTTGCAGTGTCTTAAGTGCAAAGGTTTGGTACAAGCAGTCTCCTGATGTGCTTAATTCCACATTTCCTGTTATTTCTGTACAGAGGAAGGAAAAAGAAAAATACATAAGACATGTAGTTGCAACACATAAAAGTACACATCATTTAGATAGGAATAATTTGCCTGCCAGATGGTTACCCTAGTACTCTTGTATGATTTTATAAATAAAAGATAACTTTAATATTTTTACTGGAATGTTTAAAAGGATATATAACTCATTTTGTACCCTTTCAAGACATGATGTTCTTCCTCTCTTCATCCTTAAGAAACTCCATAAACCCTCAAAACTAGAAGTAAAATTACCTCATGGTGATCTAATTTTTTTTTCTAGGCATGAAGTTATGAAGTTGCTAATCCAGTCTTTTATCTTGAATTCACCATTTTAATGTCAAGACTGAATAATCTGCCTTTATCTCCGGGGTGACAGCTACGTAGAAACTTCAAAAGGGATAGTTTTGCCAGCATCTAAAGACTCTTGTTAATTACTACATCTTGAAGTAAAGTGAAATAAAGCAGGATGAAAAATGATATTTCTCTTTGACAACCTTGTAAAAATATCAGTAATGAAGCAGTACATTATAAGTACTTTAAGAATGCATTTACTGAGATCAAGACCATTCTGATTGTGGTTCAGGTTAATCTCTACAAGATACATCATAGAAAGATGTGTGTGTCACTGATGGTTTAGAAAGCTCTTAACGGGAAATTAAGTATTTTGTCTCTATTTTCATATTGAAATTGATTGAGATGAGTTAGTAATGGTGTTTCTTTACAGCTGGAAGAAGGGCTTGTATTGTTGTGTGTTCCAAGCATAAATAAACTTGTTCTTCCCTTTTCATATCCTAGCTTTACCCTGTTTTCACTTTTGCTGCCCTTATATGACCTTATTATGTAAAAGCCAGATAGAGTATATATATTATGACCTGTAGCAAGCACTGTGTTATCAGCAGAGAATGCTAACAGTGAATTAAATAAGTGTGTTTTCAGGACTGGCATTTGAGGTGTTAGCTCTGCATTGCATTGGTTTGTCTATGCCCTGCTTCTGGAGATCAGAGCTGAGTGGAGCTGTGCAGGTGAGTGCAGTTGGAGGGATATTTGCTCCATAGGGAAGAAGTCCTCATGTCAAACCCATAGGCCAGGCAGGAAAAGTTGTGGATCAGTTATTTTCTTTTAAAGGGATGTTACACTTGTTGTCTCTGAAAATCAGAGGAAAGTTAATGCAAATAACTTTTAATGCAAATAACAATTAATCCTTTGTTAGTACCACGTTGTAAGTAAATACTTCATATAGACTCATGAGAATTAAAATTAGGCTCAGTTTTTCAGAAAATTTATAGCATTTTCTATTTTCTTCTTTTGATGTGGTTTAGTATGCAGTAATTTATATCACAAAATACATAGTATAAACCACGGTGGGATAACTAAGTTGGTGGAGCTGATGGTGTTAGATAACTGCTTGTTTCATTACTTGTAACTACTTGAAGAATTGTATCTTTGTGAATTTAATACCACATCACTGATGGCTTTGAGTGATACTCAAATAACAGCTCTTACACCAGACTCCTGGTTGTCACTCCAATGTCCTTGCTTTACCAGTAGCCACTAGGTGATGTTTCTAAGGAAGGAAATCTTACCAGTAGGGTAAAGGCTTAAGTAGTTCTAGAGGTTTTGGCTGGCTAAGGGGATTGGACCCTGCTCTTTGGTCACCAGAGTTCACATCCGAAAAATATTTTTCTTGAAGGAGCTATAATGTAATATGAGAATTCTCATTGTATTAGGTGGTCATTCCTGCTAACATTTGATTTCATTAGTGCTGTTTGCCATGAGTATTTACCTATTTGTGCTGTATTCATTCATTGTGACATTATTAAAATCATAAATAATGAAAAATAAAGGAAATCTATAGTATTCAAGTGAGGTAGTATTCCTTTGCAATGCAAAGCAAAGAAATATGATGTTCCTTTTGTTAGCATAACTTTTACAACCGTTTCATCCCTAAAAAACTGCAGTTATAAAATCCCTAATCCAGGGTTTCAGTCTTGGTCTCTCCCCATGCAACAGAAGGGAACGCAGGGCGTGTGGCTTTGTCCTTGTATATAGATTTCCTTATTCCTTTACACTGTGTGAGAGAGGCACATCTAAAGTGGAAGTTCAGTAGCTGGATAATTGTGGCTAAATGAGTGGCCCTGAGGGATTTTAGGACTGTTTTAAGGAATTACTATGGTGCCATCAAGAAATCTGTGTGGTTAAAATGAGCCAAATACGGTAACAGGGATATTGGCAGTGTTTGCACATTTCAGAAAGGAAAAGTGTCCATTAGTGTGAATAGTATAGCAGATAAAGTAGGATTTCATGTCAAATACAATGTGATCTGTGGGATATGTTTCAGTAATATCTAAAACTGAGAATCTTGGGTATTGCTTTAGGTTGGGATGAAGTTAGAGTTTATTTCGTTATTCTCAGCTTCTCCTTTAAAAATGGTGAGAAAATTTCAATGAGGTACTAAAAGCCCAGCAGGGCTTAAGGTAGTTCTAGTGCCTGAGCAGCTTTCAAAAGTGAAAGTTTGTACCTGCAGGACATCAGCTTTGTAGTGCAGGTGTCTTTGCTGAAAGTAGATGTGGAAACTTAAATCATTTGATACATCTACAGTGGTGTCATCATGTTGAGAATCTTGGGAAGCTAGTCCTTGGACTAACCTGTGTGAAGTCAGTGTGAGCATATCTGTGCTAACCTGCACCAAAAACAGTGCCTGCAGTATTTCCAACTATTTATGGTTGGAAGCATTTTAAGATTTCTGCTATTACAACAATAATAATATCAGTAACAAATCTAAAAAGTATTGTTAATGTCTTCAACTAGTTCAACATTTAACATGCTTGATATCCTGTATTTTCCTGAACCAAAATACAGCCTAGTCACTGCTGAACACTACACTGTATTACTGATGCAAAAACTAAAGTCGTTAAACAGATTTCTCTACACCCACCTTTTCTGGGTGGGGTTTTTTAAACTAGTTTATCTCATTCTAGGGAGAAGAAAAAAAGTATTCTATTATCTTTTCTGAAATTTCATTCAGAATTTAAATTAATGAGCAGAATATAAGCTTATTTCTGAACATAAGTCTGGGAGGGATAGTGAGTGAAGCATGAAAAACAATCAAATAATATGAATGGAAGCAATTCCCAGAGTATGCATTAATAATTAATAACACTGCATTTTGAGAAAAATCTGTGGGTTTTCAGTTGCTGTACTTTTGGGTCATCTAAAACTGGAGGCTGGTAATAGCACTGCATTTTCACTCAAAACTGCCTCCAGGTCTGGAGTGGTTCAGCTGAAGATTTTAGGGATGAATTTGCTTGTGGTGTGGTCCTGTGTAAAATTATATCTGCTGTAAATATCCAGGCACCTAATAAATCCAAAGAACAAGACTGTTTTTTTGTTCTCTCTTCCATTCCTTTGTCTGTATGAATTGATTCATTGTTTTAATTAACCTGCCTTTTTTCACCAAAAATACTCTTTTAGAAAGCAAAAATTATAAGTATTTACAAGATGCTTTTTTGCTAGGCACACCCTTTAGTTTCTAAATTTTTCCTTGTAGTGTTTTCTAGAAATGTAAATGGATAGCTCTTTGAGAACTTTTAAATTTCAAATTACCAAAAGAGACTGTTTCTAAACTATTGGGGGGATGGGAGGTAATGCTCTACATAGGGAAGCAGTTTTTTCTCCGAATCTGTCTCACTTTCTTCTGAAGCATCTCAGGAGAAGATCTGTGTAGAGAGCTCTGTGTATTTCAGACTCCAAATGCATGGTAAACAGTTGTCAACTCATTTCTGCTCATCCGCTATCAGGAAAGCTATTGCAGGCTTATTGTTTCTCTTGAGCAGTTCAGCAAAAGCTATTGTACTGGCAAGTCCTATCCTGAATATTCAAATGCTGAAATGTTTATTGTAGTAATTAACACACAGTAATTAGATCAGTTCAACTGTGCTGGCTGTATATAAATTTAGTCCATGGATACTCAAATCCAGCACAGCAGTTACATGTAACGCCATTGAAGTCGATGTAATTGAAGTTACATACAACCGTAAGTGCTTTTTTGGATTAGGGCCTAAATATTTTTTATTCTGAAAGAAAATTCCGTCCAGCTCCTGGATCTTAGATATTCTTGCTCATAAAAATAAAGGTTGTAAACTACATTAGTAAATAACAGTGAGGAGGTCACTACTCCCAGCGATTTGTGAAGCTGGGACTTGCCAAAGCACGTATGTCTTGGGTCAAGACATGATGATAGAGCTGAGAGTCTGGGGAGCAGATGACTCCATGAGACAGGTGCTGGTGGAAGAACAGACTGCTTTACTTCACAGAAAGACTAATACAGATCAACTGTCTGCACACAAGTTCTAGGTAAATGCGTGCTATTTTAGAGTAACTTGTGATTTACCTTCCTTTTTTTGTCTGATACCTTGTTGCAGTTAAGAGTCAGCAGGTCTTTCTTTTAAATGCTTACATTTCCTGAAGGAAAATGCTTCCAACTTGCTCATGAATAGCTATTCTAGAAATTGAAATGGAAATGAAAAATAGAGAATTAACCACCCCCCTCCTCTCTTGAAAGCATTACTGTGGGTGTGATGCTATCACAGCTAGGGGTGAGTGTCCTCCTCTGGAAAGGGGTTCCTGAATAAGGAAAGCACTGCAAGGGAAGTAGCTGAGGATAGAATATTGCGTGGATTAGAGGGATTAGACAGCAGACAAATGAGCTTTCTTTTGTGTTTTTACAGGCTTATTCTTGATATTTTTCTCTTTCTCCTCCTAAACCTCTCCTTTTTTATGTGTATGACAATAGAATTTAATGTGAATTCCAAAAAGAAAGTGCTTTGGAACTCTGGAAATTTATTTTTAGATCTTTATATTGGAAAGCCTTCTAGTTGGTATTTACAAGGGCCTCTAACTTGATTTTTGTCACTGTAGATCACAGCACCTTGCAGAACGATTAAAGCATAAGGAAAGACATATATAAATACAGTTGATGGTCTCCAAGATGTATTTCACCTCAAGCATTTTGCATTTAATTCATTAAAAGTAGCTGCTTTGCCTGCAGGACAATGTATTTAACATTCGTCTCCTGTTCCTTCCATATTATTAAAAATATTTTTATCTCTCTGGTTAAAACCAGAAGTATTTTACACCTACATAAGATTCCTTTACGCAGTTCTGTTGGTCTGCCGGGTTTTTCCTGTCCTTTCTTTCATTTTTGTGTTCTGCACAAGAAGCTTTATCACCAAGCTCTTCTTACAGCTACTACTGCTACATTTCACAGTATCCAGGGTGCTCCAAGGACAAGAATTTTGTCATCTCTGATATTGTTTTTCTGAGTAGCATCCCTGAAAATTCCCAGGTGTAGAAGTAGGAACATTATAATTTTCTGATAAAATTTAAGATGAAACATAATGCAAAGCTCTTGACACTGAGGAAGTGCTAACATGACTAAATCCAGATTTAAGAGCATTCTGCAGCAGCACTGGAATCACAACTAATGATTGCACTCAGCTTGGATGGGAGGCACAGTGCTGTCAGTGTGTCACTCCTGTATTCATGACTCAAATAGCAAAGCCTATCCTGAAGAGCTGGCACTGCTGGATCTATGGCAGCTGTTGCAATGCATAATTAATGCAGCCCTGGGATACAGTTTCAAATGCTCTGTGTTCACTGCATGCAGGAAGCCTGCAAAATGGGCACTACTTTCAATAGTCAAATATTTATTTTTAACTAACTTTATAAGGGCATACACGCTTCTGCAAAATTGGGTGAAAAGAGGAAGGGTTCCCAAGTAGCATGTGATTGAGACATTCCAGTGGAAATTAATGTCATTTTCATTCTCTACAGACAGCAAGGAAAAGATGAATTAATGTTTGCTTACCCAGTTCTGGGCAGTGTACAGCATAAACATTAAAATGAGTAAAGAAGGAACTTCTAGTTGGTTATTTTGGATCTAAGTAGGTCAATAAAAGATACTGGATGAAGCACAAATTGTATTGATATTTGGGTAGTGTGATCAGAGATGGTTTTGAAGCAAGCTGGTATAGGAAAGGTTTTGAAGGAAACACTCTAGTCAGCAAGGTACGTAATATTTATATGGACAAGTCCTTTCCTTGAAGGTTGAAAAAACCAAAACTGGCTGCTTAAAAGCATTTCCTTCTCTGCATGCTGAAAGGCACTGCCATATGATGGGAGTAGGGTCTTGTCCTTTAGCTGTGGCTGAATCCCCCGGGCAGAGGATGGCACTGGAGCGTGCGCTTGCAGGTTGTGTTCTGACCCACACACCTCTGATTAGCTGGAAACAAGCTGCCACAATGAGGAATTCTGCAGGGAAAATTTTTCAAATGCTTTATAAAACTGATCTAAGTTTGTGTCATGCCTGTTGTGCTGTGCATTTGAGTACCTTGAGCAGGACTGTGTAGCAGTAGTAGAGAATCTCTGGGCGGGGTAGTAATTACAGTGTGTATACTTCTTTCTGGTTTGATGTACCTAGGAAAAATATAAACCACCGCTGTTTGAAAGATCCAAATGTAAAAATCTAATATCTCTGACCTTAAACTTCATTCCTTCACTGCATGTTTTTTTATAAAACCATCCCTCGTTGCATATGAATTATGTAAATTACTTGAATTATATTCCCAATGCCCAAAGTGGAAAACCTGCTTCATGTGTGAAATTTAACAGATGAGAAGTAGAAATTGATTTTGAAATTTTGATCTTACTCCACCAGTTTTAGCACTTTGATTCAATTAGTGAAGATCTGTGAATTTCAAGTAGTTGAAAAGTTATGGTGTCTTCATATAGATAAAGACATCTAAATGTGCTTTTAAGTAGAATGTAATTTCAGCACACGTAATTTCAGGACACGTTTCTTGAAATTATTTGAATTTAATTCAAATATGAAAACAAAACCTGAAAAAAATTTGTGTCTAAAATACATGAGTTTGTTTTGTTTTTTTTTTTTTTTAAATTAGAGGTCTTTGAGAGATGTAAAGGGCATTAGGCTTTATTTCATTCTTTCTTTACAACATAAAGCATGACTAGAGACAGCAGCCCAACCTTAAGTTAAATACCTTTCTCTCCACAGAAGATCCTTCACTTAACAGTACTAACAGGACAATTTTTTCCTCAATTCGCTATGTGCTACCTTACCTTTAAAAAACCAAAACAGTGTGTGTGAAAACTTGTGATAGTCATAGAAAGAAATCAGCTAAGAAAACTAGTATGCGTGTTATGGTAAACTTAGGTTCTTCTTGATGATAATAATTCTTTTCCACACCTGCGTAATTGGATGGTTGGCTTCTCCGAAGACAGGCAGCCCAGTTCTGACTGACTCTCTTTTGAACAGCTATTTGTCCCTAGTGGAATTAGTACCCAGGTCTGTCAGAGAAGTGGTTAGCTCTGAAAGATCTGGAACAGAGAACTATAAGGGCTGACTTTTCTAGTAGGTAACTTTTTAAATAATGGTCATGAAAAACCTGGAGAAATGTTATGAGGACTACAAAGGCTCTGGTAAACACAGTCCCCCTCTGTGAGGGAATGATGGCTAATGGACTTGCATTGAAATGTGTATTCTGAATCTGGCTAATGATTGCTGCCTCTGGATTGTGAAACAAAGAAATCATGCATCAAATGGAAAAGCTGCAATTTTGCCACACAAAGAAGCAAATGTGTATAATAGATGTAACTAATTTATGTATATGTATCTAATTTGTTTCTTAGTAGATTGAGACACATTTAAACAAGACCTAATTTGATCTAGAAAAAATCTGAAGGGAGATGGACTGCATTTAAAGTACAACCCTTGCCTCAAGCAAGCCAAAACAAAAAAGAGGGAAGATCTGAATTAAAGGGTTTTTTTTTCTCAGTTTTACAAGACAGTTTTGTGTTAATTCTTCATTCTTTTCCATAACTCTTGCAGACAAGTGTATGGTTCCCATCCTTACAGGGACTGCACACTGTTGAGCAGTATCTGCCCCATTTATATGAGTAGACTTGTTTTAATTGACTATACTTGAGCTGGATGGTTAACACAACTTGGATGGAAAAGAGGAAATTGTTTTTCTGCAGAGAATAATCCCTAGTTAACAGATGGCATTTTATTAATACTTATGAGGGAATAACAAGATGCAGTTTCTTAGCCAGACAAACATGACCTAGCCTGAGAGTCACTTAAAATAAGTAAGGCACTCCCCACCACAGAGGAAAACTAAGGGCCTCATGCCATGTTACAGTCCTGGGTGATGCTTAAATGAGCCAGAACAAAGAATCTATTTGGAAAGAAGTTACGTTAGGATTTGGTCCAGTTACTTCGTATGTGTCCCCTTTTGTTGTCAACCACAGAAGGCGATCCCATAATGGGTGGCCCTGTCAGCCACCATTTAGGTATAACAGAGTCCCTTAGTAGAAATGCAAGTAAATTTTTCATCTGCCAGCAACAATGAGCTGAAATGCTTGAAGGGAGGAAAGCCAGACTAGTTTATTTCATTTATTTATTTATTTAGTCTGAAAGGCTTGGAACAATTCTGCAGTGCAGTTCTGACCTTTTCATACACCGAACTAAGTGGTAAGGGAAGCTGGGCTTCCTGTCAGCCCTTACAAGATGCTATTTCTCTCCTTTTTCTTGTGGTCAATACTCGGCTTTTCTGTAAAGCCTTGCTTGATTGTTATTTCAGTTAGACCATAAAGACCCTCACCTGCCACCGCCAACGTGTTTCCTAGCAGAAATAGATTATCTCAAATGACAGAATCCAGGCAAAAGTTCAACTTTAATGTCTGATGCCTTATAGAAAACTAGCAGCATGCAAGACATGACTTAGCTGTACTTGCACCATCAATATGTGCTTTATTCAAGATTTGCTCCACCTTTCCTTAGAAATCATTTTAAAAGCAGAGATAGAATAGGACCTATTTTGTGTAAGAAAAATGTATTTCTGGCTTGATTTAGGATGAGGTGACAGGAAAGGGCAGAAGAAAAGTATGGGATGATGACACATAAAATAATAGAAGTGAAAAGGATCAGTTCAGTGCAACAGTCTGATTTGTGAAATTTATGAAATTAGGCAAATTTCAAAGCCAAAAGGGCAAGTTATTTATTGAGACTGACTTGTGGGAGCTCAGATTGCGAGTAAACTCATGTGTGACACCCTTTTTAAACAAGAAAAATTCTTCACCTGTGAAATTTCAAATGGGAAATTAGTTTACAATTTTGAGGAAAAGGGACTGTGTTCTGTGAAATGCTTTATGGGTTTAGTGGTCATTACTTGGAGTGAAAATAAGGACTTAGTTTGAAAACTGTGACTTAAAATTGTGTTGTAATAAAGCAATGTGACTATATACACAAAGATGAACCATCAAAAGTACTGGTTGGTTCTGTGACTGTTGTAATATGCAGCTCTCGCTCTCTAGATCTGTGATACTGTAATTAAGCAGAATTGTTTGCCACGGGGAGGTCTTGTTAAGACTAATGCTGGTAATAAAAGGGGCTAAAATGGATAGTCTTCCATATTCTGAGCTTATCTATGAAAAACCTTGTGGGAAGATAAACAACAAAAGCAAAGGTTTATTGGAGGCTGAAGTGTCAGGACGTGAAGAAGACTTCACACAAAGAAGAGGTAGAGAATTATGGCATAATTAGAAAAAGAAATGAAATTTTTGGGACCAAAGACTTTTCCTCTGATGTCCTGTTTTGTGAGAAACATAACATGCATTATTTCTGGAAAAGTTGCTTTAGGGAATCCCACCTTTAGGAACATGAAGTTACTAAAGGTTCTACGTAGATAAATAGTGAAAAAATTTCTTTCCTGTAGAGCATATTCAGCCCACAGATTATGACAGAAGAAGATAAGAGATTGCATTAAGATAGGAGACAGTGTAAAAACTGCCATAGTGCATTATTCTATGCAAAACTGCCATACCCAGATGCCATCCCAAGTGCTCTGGATGAGCAAACTGATCAGCTGGGATACAGGAAATGTAATTCTGATGTTTAGAATATATATGTGTGTGTTTATACATGTGTATCTGTACATTTTTGTCATAGATATGTAAAAATCAGGAGCCCAAACAGAAGGGATTATAGCCTCTTAGGCAATCTGTCAGGCACAGATCACTAGCATTGGATTCATAAAAGAAAAAATCCACATGGCCAAAACATGACAGGCAAGTGTCTGGGAAGATTCAGAACAATGGAAATTTTAGGGGCTCTTATGTCAAAGAGGTGTAGCTTTTTGGCAGGGAGAAGGATCAGAGAAACTGCTCCATTTCAAGTACAGGCCTTTTTTGCCTGGTAGAGGACTGGCTGGCGATTTAAGCATGTTTACTCTCCCTACTGTTTTCTTTTTGCACAGCTATAGTCATTACTCACTGACAGTATCCTGCAGGCTAGGGGAATCACTGGAAGGCCAGGTCAAGGACACGGGCAGCAGATACTCCACTGAGAAGTCAGGACAAAGCAGCTGAAAAGACTTGAGCAGTGAGTGTGGAAAGATGCTGCAACGGAAAGTGATGTAGCAGAAAAGTATTCTGTAGTGAGCTTCATTTAAAAGTATAGACACAGCTTGTACTGTCCTACACAAATTCCTCCAGGCCTTACTTGAATGGCTTGACTGCTTTTCGTAGATTAAGCTGTCCTTGTGAAGAAAATGTTTCAAGAGAAAGGGCTTGGATCACAGCATGTCTGTTACACCAAAGGGTGTGCAAAAGAAGTGGTACTCAGTGCCTTCTTTGCTTCAGTCTTTAATGGTAAGGCTAATGTTCAGGACACAGGTACTTCAAAACAGTAGGAAAGTCTGGAGAAAGGCAAACTTTCCCTAGAATGGAAGAGGAGCATGCTATGGAACTCTTAAATTAACTGGATTTACGTAAATCCATGAGACGTGATGGGATGCAGCACCAGTTGGGGAGGCAGCTGGCTACTGTGTTTGTGAAACTTCTTGACTAAGGTCGTGTCGTGCTTGGACTACACAACACTCAAAGGTTTCTCTCCAACCTTAACCACTCTGATTTAATTATATTGGGCCTTTACTGAAGGTGAATGAAACTGTTTATACCACACCAGCACCTGAAGTCTCACTGTTGGAGGAATGTACGAAGTAAGGTGTTACTGGAATGATAAGGCTCTTGCTGACAAGAACATAAAGCATTTTGTTTGAAAACTTGTCTACAGGGCTGCTTCTTAGATGACATAGATATGAGATGCTCTGTGGCTTATCCTGTACTTCATAAAGTCAGTGATTAAATTTCCACTGGGAATAGGATGTAACTGGTTAGAGTAGGGAGGACTACAATATTGTAAATGTAGTTGTTGTGCTCTCAGGAGTGCCTCAGGGAACAGGGTATTTGAAGTAAAAATCTGTTTCCTGCTTGCCCTCTGTGTTGTAGCTTCTCCTGAAAGCTGCTAGACTTTGTTGATCCTTGGGGGGCAGCTGCTGAAATTGCAGTGCAATGCCCACAGATAAGAGATGCTGCATAACAGAGAATGATTCAAATTCCTACATTCTTTTTTTTTTTTTTTTTCCAGTGAGTGCCTCAATTACATAGGGATACCTTATACTATCTGCCAGATATTCTATTCCTGTTGTTCTGTGTTCACAATGTCTAAATAGATGTTTTCTTTCCAATTTCACTTGTTCTGGTACAGATATTCAAGAAATCTTTATAGCCTTATTGTGCTGAAGATTTCCTGCTGACTTCCTGCTTGTCTAGCTCAGTTCAATGATAAGGTATTGAAGGCATTTACTTTGTTCTGAATGTATGAGGGTTGCTACAAACTAGTGGTGGTCTCTACATCCTGATGTAAGAATAAAGAAAGAACATAAAGAGTTAAATGATACTTGTTAATACATGATGCTTCCACAATATGGGATTGGGTGAAATGCTGTGGAAAAGCAGCCCATCAGTCTACTGCGTTGCAGACAGTTACTCTGTGAGTCAAACTACACTTCAATAAGCTGAGTGCTTCTTCATCCTGGCCTATATCTTACCTCATACACTAAATAGTTTGTGACAAAAAGCGTACTGGGAGTGGAGGAAGGCTTTGTCAGGGAAGTAAAAATCAGTGAGACTGAGTTATTTTTTTCAATGATTGGAATTTTGTAGATGGTTGTGTTCTATTTTTTATACTTATGAGGGTGATGACTATAAATGTATCCATGGGTGAATGTGTTTGGTCAGAATAATTTGTTATTCAATTTGATTTTCCCCTCCATTTCAAGTGTTTAGTTGTGGAAAAATGACAGAGTTGTTTTGATGTTACAGCAACATAAAATTGATATTAGAAGGTTTTTTATCAAGACAGTACTCTGCATATTATATTCCTGAATACTTGTCAGAGAGGAATTCTTTTGCCATCTTGTCTCTAGACAGGAGGAGTTCTCATAGCAGACATCACATTCGTGCTCAGACCTTGTTTACTATTTCTAATGTGAATGAATGTTTCTATTTTTCTGTTCTTAGTCACTTTGCTTATCTTTAATTTGTTTATGAAGAACTGAATGTTCTGCAGCATGTGTGAAATATTAACAATTACTTCCCAATTGCATCACTGCTAAATAGAACGCTGGTTTTATTGCTGAGATATTTGTGAAACTCTGAAGAAAGGAAAAGTTAGATTTTTTTTTCTCACATTTTATTTTTAATGAAACACCTGTATATGCAGACAGGTTTAATATTCTTAGCTGTAGTTTTAAATAATTGCTCTATTCTTTGAAAATCTCAACTGCATATCCTCATGTTCGAATTAGCCAGAAGTGAACAGGGTGAGTGCAAAGAGACAATGAGAAGTTTCATTTGGCTGAAAACTTGAGAGCAGCCCACCAGCTAAATTTTGTATTTGACATAAAGGGGTCAGGTTGTTACCATGCAGTCTCATGCTGGCTACAGTGGTGCTACCTGAGGAGTACAGGAAATCAATGGTGACTGACAGATTCTAGTTGTGGGTACAAATTGCTGCTTTTCTCATTCATTGCTCTAAGATGAAAGAAACCTGTGACAGTTTTTCTGCTAGGATAAAATTGCTTCTCTGTGTGTCACTTATGAGGTTTGATTTAGCTTGCAAAGGACCAAACAAACTTGCTTTTCCCCCAAAAACTTCCCATGCCCCCCATGCCTCCAGAGGGTGGCATGTGACAATTTAGTGGTGGTTTCTTTTCCCATTGTTTGTTTTAGTGATGTAAGTAGTTTGTGTACAGAAAATAAACTTGAATTGATTAAGGTCATGTAGCCAAATTCAAGACTATAAATAAGAACCAATGTATCCCTAAAATGTGTGGGAAACAAACCGACTTTTGGAGGAGCACTGACCCTAGTGGGATATTTTGCTGGATAAGACGTCTGTGACAGTGCAGCTAAGCTGGACTTAAGCAAGTGGGTAACCAAACTGGTGCAAACAGATACACATAAAACTTCTCTTTCAGAGCTGTAATATTGCCAGGGACAAACTTTGAGAAAATTAGGTTCTCCTAATTAAGGGCTCTTAATGCCATTGCATGCAGTGAAATGGACAAGCGTTTTTCATTACTTGGCTGACAGTTCAATACAAAAGAAAATATTGTGGGTTACAGAATCAAGACATCAGCTTGCTGTTTTCTTGTTTGTGGTGGGTGGTTTTTGTTTGTTTTTTTTCTTTCCTGAGACACTGAAGCACCCAAGCTGGTTGGAAAATAAACCCTTCTAAGCCTTGGACTATTGGCATTCTGTTACTGGAAATACAGATATATGGATTCATTTGTTATTATGTATGTGTGGAACAGTGAATCTTGGACAATAAATGCAGCAAGAATTTGAGTGTTAACATTGCATTTTCTTTGGGGTTTTTTATCAGTGTTTGGGGTTTTTGGCAGTTAATGGTTTCAACACAGTGGAGGACTAATCACAAAGAGATTTTGTAGTGAGTTTCTCCTCTTTATTTTCTGTTTACAGACATTTTATTTTCTATTGATGAGACTGTGAGCTGGAAATGGCAAGGCAAGAGCAAGACCTGAATGTTAGTCAGTCAGTCTATGATGGAGTCAGCTGGAGGAGGGCAAGAACACAGTCCTAGAGTTTGGGAAATAAAGTAGATCCACGTAACACTGAATAATGTTAGTTCAGTAGTGCAACATAATGTCAGACTTCACAGGGTACAAGTTTGTTCAGCCATGGTCCAGAAAGATGAACTCAAACTATAACAGATACACAAAATCACTGTGAGCTTAATGAAAAGCCTTTGTGAGAAGACTGAAAAGAAATTGCTCATTTAACTTAGGACGATGAAGCTGACTGGACATCACACCAGGTGGAGGTAGTTTAAACAGAGAGGGGAAAAAAGATGAGCTACTTAATGTAAAGGACAGCCACAGGAACAAATGGTTATGAAGTAGTCAGTCATGAATAAATTTTAGGTTGGAAATGGAAGAAGGATCCTTGCCATGGAGAGAGTCAGACTTTGAAGTGGCCTTTTAATTAGAGCAGCAAGGGCAAGAAATTACCAAGGAGTTTATATGTTATGGTGCTGCTGATAGGGAACTGGAACTGATAATAAGGAGGTCCATTTCAGGCTCACTTCCTATGTGCTTTGTGTTCTTTTCTGGGAAGGCAAATATAAGCTAGTTTCCCTTTCAAAAGACAAAAGTAAAAACCATGGCAGTATTCAAAGCCATCTCACAGTAGTTTCGTACACAATAACTGCAAAGGGTATTTTGAGGAAACCAATCATGTATATCACTATTAAGCTATTGGCATCGTGGTATAGCTAGATACAATATATGGACAACAACTGGGTATAGAAAAGAAAGTATCTTTGGACTAAACAGATGTTTCAGGGAAAATTGTCAAGTTGGAGCCAGTATATTTTAATGTGGCCAAAACATAACTGAGAAAATTTTGTAGTAAGCATCTCCAAACTGTAGGAATCAAATGGTGCAAGGAAAAAGATTATTTACATTACTTAATAATATTTTAGGGGATATTGAAAGTAGTCATGGTGCTATTTTTTTTTCTCCGGTCTTTATAAATTTTACTTTTATAAGAGATGTAGCAAAATGTGATTGGTTTGAGACATACCATAGAGAGCAGACTGGTCTTAAGGATGAGAGTAACAGTTAATTAACTCATTGCCAGCCTGTGTCCTTTCGCTGCTAAAATGATGCTGTGCTATCCCAGATGCATAATTCAGTTATATTTCAGTTTATGTCAATTAGCAAGAAAGCTGAAAAAAAGAAACATTAGGTGAATTTATATTATGTCACAAATCAAGATTAATTCATGTTTTTACTTTAAATATTGAATCTGTTATGTTTTCTGATATAAAGACTATGCCACTCAGTCTAGTAGTAAGTGCATAAGTGTTCAGGGAAGGATGGGTTTGTAAAGTGATAAACACTTACTGTGTTCTCCAGGCCTCACTGTCAGATTGGCCTGGTGTGAGCTCAGGCTTTGACCTCGGGTGACCCAGTGAGGCTACAGACAGCTTCACTCTCTGCCATCAGGCTCTTCTGTTAGCACACAGCCATGACAGGCACTGTGTCATGAAGCACAGCTGAGGCATTCCAAAAACCCCTTCTGACCACCACGTAGTTACTGCTTTTCAAATGAGACTGCTGTTCTCACTGCATGAGTGCTCACCTCTGCTCTCCGGAGGTGGGAGAAAAAGGTGCTCATTACAAGCTGAAACCACAGCCTGCTACCTCCTTGAGATAAAAGTCAAAGAAAGAAAATGGGTGCACTGGGCTTGTCTCAGCTGGAAGGGGATTTAAGTCCTGCCTCTGAGCTGAGAATGGCTTCGAGTGAGTCTTTGCCAGCTCTGCTACCTGTGCATATCAGTATAAATAACAAATACTGACCATAAGTACACATTTTGTCTATATTTAGGTATAACAGGACCCAATCCCTAAAATTAATTGGTGTCACAACAAGGTAAGAAAATGTGGTAACAATTTTTGTGAGTTTTTTCAAGTTGTGAACACATGACTGGGACCCAAACAAGTGCACCTAGACAACTAAAATCAAAGCATTTCTGCTGAAAGTCTTTCATAAGGCAAACCCCCAAAATTGTATGGTAAATATTTAGCTCTAATAGCATTAATAGCATTAATGACCTTGATGGAAGTAGTTGTAGGGATTAATGAGCACCTGAGGTTAATGGAATCAGCTCCACCCCACTGATCATTAATTCAGAGCCTGTGCCCTAGATTTTGATCATTAGTGCTAAAAAACAAAATCAATTTTACATGGTTTGGGGCACCTTTTGACCAGCAACATCAACAATACAGATTCTTAATTTTGAAAATGACCTTCCTGCTAGATTTTTCTTTTTCTTCCTTACATTGCCCTCTGTTCAATAACATGTAAGCACTAAATGAAAATGCCAAATTTCAGCATGCTGTGTTTTGAAATGCCTGCTTTATTAAGTCCTGAGGCGTGTTGATAATAGAAGCATAACAGCTTTTTACATGAAGCACTTGCAGATTCCAAAGTCTTACAAATGGCAGTTCTTAATGGTTTGAAAGTATTTTCTAAACACTTTGGACACTGTGTTTGAATTAATAACTTTGGAGTTCAACATAGCATTAAATACGTTGGTTGTGTGTGTGCCCTGCACCAGTAGGTGGTGGTTAAGGATCTGTGTTTGTAAATACTTGTGCTAATGGCTGTTTTTAGAAACACATCTTGAACTTCTGGGAATTTTGAAAATACTAAGGTATATTTCATAAAGATTCCAGTAACTTTGGGTGTTTCACTGCAGACCACATTTTATAATATACAGCCTCAGGCTAAGCAGACAAAAGGGATGCCCCAGTACTGCTCTGGTGTGGGATAAACAAGCACAGGAAACAAACATCAAGAGCCTCCTGAACTGTGTAACCTGAATACTCTTGCACCTGTGTTGGAATATGTCATGTATAAATTTAAATTTAGCAGTTCATTTCTATGATGATGTGGCTGCTCAGCCTCTCTAAAAAAACAAAGAAAACAAATGTTCTCTAATTAAACCCCCTGCTACATGCAGATCAGATTATCAAGTATGAGAATTAAAGGAAATTAAAAAGAACAGTCCAATTTTCAAACTAAAACATGGGTAATAGGGCTCTGTGTCTCAGAGCCACAAGGTATACGACCTTAGTTACAGCAATACATGCAGAAGCAGCAGGAACCTTACAGGATGTCCAAATCTAAAAACTACTATTTAGATCTCATTGTGAAATATCCCACAGGTAAAGTGTATTAGTTTTTATGTATAAATATACTTAAAATATAAGAAAGGCATTATCAAAAATTAATATTTTGCAAAAATAGCATGACTACAAGGTATCATAAGAGCTATTTTTGTGTTTGATACAAAATACTATTTTATTTTACTGCAAAATACACTTTTGCTTAATTCCCTATATTTTGTTCAAAGTGAAGGAGTGGATTATTAGCCCATTCAATACAGTGGCGAAATATCCTTTATTTTCTGTGTGACCATAATTAAATGTGAAAATTTTTATCAGATTAAAAAAAACATGAGCACCCCAATCCCAAAGTGTAAAGAAAGGAGAGGAAATTACCGTACAGAAAATCCGTAAAAAATTTATCTGTCTGGTTCAGTGTCAAGGTATACAATCTAAGAAATTAAAAATGTTTTTCTTACATTTTTGAAAAAAAAAAATCAGCTTTATTCAGTTTTATATTATAACACGTGCTTAACTTACATTTTTGGTTGGCTTGAAACCTTTCCAGTAAATTTTACCTTAAACAGCCTCTAAATTTTATCATCAGTATGCGTGTTAGTTGATAGCACGATTTGTTTCTGTTTGGTCTAATTAGGAGCACCTAAAGATTTCAATTGACATCTATTTTGTTTGGGGTTTTCCATTGTTGGATTGACCTTAGAAATACTTGAACAATTACTCAAGTGTAGTGACACTACTGTCTGTTGTACTGTGAGCAAATTTCTAATCAGTTTCTGATTGTGGAATATAACACCCTTACACAACCCTCGGTAAACAGTCCCCCACTTAATTCGGCAGAGCCTTATTAATGTTAGTTTTTTACAGCACTGTTAGTTTTCGTGGATGTTGCTCTGTGGGATTTTGTTTACTGTTTAAAATACATCTGAAAATCTTATTCTAATACATGCTTGGTCCTTCCGAGTGAAATGCTGGGGGAGGTTGGTGAGGCTATAAAAGAAATGGGGAATGCAGCGAAGGTGCGGAGAAGCCTCTGCCCTGAGCTCTGCAGCCCCATAAACAACTTGCTAATGAGCACTGGGTAATGGCTGTGGATGCTAAATAATCTCTTTCCCTGCTATTCAGCGGACATTTTTAAAATATGGTAGTTTTTAAAAATTAGTCTTTCCTAGGGGAAAACAAATAATTTTCTGTTTGATGTACACCACCTTTTTAATAACGTTTTATGGTATCGCACAGAGGAGAAAACAAAATAAATTGAGCAAATGTAGAAATCGATAGAGAAGCTGGTATTTCCTCCGCTGAATAAAATCAATTACATCTTCAGAAGAGGTGTATCTTTAAAATAAATTAAAACGCCCAAACAACCCGGGCAGAGAGCGAAGACAGCCCCCGCTCCGCCGTCCCCGCAGCCGCGGCGGTGCCCGCCGGCTGTAGGTGTCACTGTAAACGTGGCTCAGGGCCGGGCCGGGCCGGCCCCGCGGCACACGGAGCTGTCCGCCTCGCTGCGAGAGCCGCCCTTGCCGTGTTCAGCATGCTCGGGACATTGTGTGCCGGGCTGTTGGAGGCGCTGGCAGCAGAAGGTGACATCTGGTGACTAATGGGCTCAGATGCGGGGGCCGTTCCCACCGCTCCTTCGGCGGCAGCTGCGCCGCCGCCGCGCGGGATGCGGAGACCGGGGGGAGCGGCTCGCTGGAGGAGATCGATACCTTCTGATTTCCGAGGAGCCAGAACATGGCCCCACCGCAGACATTTTCCCAGCCCGGGGCTTCTGATAAACGCACAGACCACCCAGCCAAGCGCGGCGCTCACTGCGTCTCCTCTTTCGCTTATCGAAACGCATCTACTTTTAAGGAAATGGCTCCACCTTATGAAACAAAGATGGACCCTTTCCAGGCACAGTCCGGGCTCTGAGTGGATTCTCGGGTTAGGCGGGGCTCTGTCACAGGCAAACCGCTCTGCTTCCAGGGTGATCCCAGCTGTTGATGCCCCCTCTGTAATGTGCTCAAACGTGACCCGGGGCTCTCGCTGATTCCGCTGGTGTGTGTTAGGAGACACACATCTGTCATTTAAACTCCCTGAAACAAAGACTAAGCCGGAATGCGGGGCCCGTATTTTTCGCATTTGATCTCCCGATGAAATGTGATTTATTTGACAAATTCTTAGAAATGGCCGAGAGAAACCACAGGAAGAGCTCAGCGTTGCAGATGGTGGTAAAAAACTCTGTTATTAGCAGATGACAGTGCAAACCACACAGTGGAAAGCAAAGACAAATTCATAGCTGGAAGTTGGTGTTTACAGCAGAAAAGGGGTTTTGAGGGGTTTTCTGGTGTGTGCAGGGGAGGGGAAGGGGAAGTGGGCTGCGAGGGGGTAAAGGAGCATTGCTTAGTGGTTGTGCCCACCTACTACACTTAAATTGAGAGTGTTTGGTGTTATGGAGTCACTGAAAGGAGCTGACATAAAAAAGGAAAAACAAGAACCTGAGAATAGAAATATTTTGCTGTGCATGCATACACACACAGATAATTGCATGATTTTCCATCATCCAAACCTCTAGTGTGACAGAGGGGGAGGGAGGGAGGATAGTCACATGCATCAGCCCCATAAAATCTGCAAAAGCACTGTTCTTAATTCAGCCATCGGCTGTTCCAAGACCTCACGCAGAGAATTACAACGAAATTCTATTTTCAGACTGACAACCCTAATGCTGCTGTGTCCTTATGTTTACTTCGGTTAACTGTCAGCCCTTATAACGTGCGCTGTACCACAGCTGCTGCTGTGGAAAAGAAACCCTCGGAGTAGCTGCTTTGGGGGCAGGCATTTGAAAGAAATGAAAATAGAAAAAGCAGGGGAAGAAAAAAAGGAAAGAAAATCTGCTTGTGTATCTACACAATGTGAGACTTAAAACAGAGCTCATTCGACTCTTGTTTTCAGCACATTTCTTGGTTTTAGTCTTGGCTGATAAAATATTTAACAGCCATCTTAGCACTCAGCACAGCAATAACCAAAAAACAGTCAAGCTCTTGGCCCCCACTGAGACAGAATTCCAGTGACATGAAGTTTTCTTTCCCCCCTTTCCACATGATGTGTTGTCTAGCTTAGCTCCATATTTAATATGAAATTTTAAAAAAGCTTCATTACAGCATACTGTGTTCCTGAAACACACAAATGGAAATTACAAATTGCACTGGCACCGCTACATTTACTGGTCAGCTTACTGTGTTTGCCTGCTTTTAAAAATACAAATAAGGTTAATTTCAGTCCCCAAGCAGGATGGAAACCCACAGTTAAGATGGAATTATGTTTTTTTTCATGTGGACATAAAGCAGAATGCAGTCTCTATTCCCAGGAGTGTGCTTTCTAAAAAAAAAGTAATAAAAAGAAAATTGGTGAAAAAAATCAACATGGGAATTCTGGTGAACAGAGTTAAGTACCAGGTAGAAGATTCTCCCTGTTGTTCATTGCTCTGAAGTCAGGAACTGAATTAGAAAAAGCTACAGTCCAGCCTGCGCTTTATGAATACTAATTTTAAGACCACTGAAAATTGTTTTTCCATGTGGGAAATTGGGAAAATTAAAATTAAAAAGTTGCTTTAGCATCAGCTTTCCTTGTGACAATTAATACAGAAATAGAGTTCATTAATTACTAGACCACAATATGTGATGGGAGCTGGGTATTTTGTGGTTTGTTTGTTTGTTTTTTCTTTTGGAATTGCTAAATGCTCACAGCTCCCATTCTGATTGAGCAGTGTCTCTTCAACATCTTTGGAGGGCTGGCCTTCATAGCCTTTTTGTAAGAGGGGGCAGTGTCACTTCTTGAGATTTTTATTAGATCTGTCGTGGGTTTTGTTGTTTTTTTCTATGTGCCAGCTGCCAGAATCAGGAAATTGCACTATCCATTCAGCTGCTGTTACTAAATAAGTAAATAGGCCTAACCCTTTCTGATGGGAAACTTGCAATTTTGTGAGGCTCAAAAACTGCTCATCAAACACCAAGCTCCAAATCTTATAATTTGGAAATGATATATCCTTATGAATTTTGTCTATCTAGGTTTTCATAGTGAATGAATCTTAGTAGTTATCACTAAAGGTAGAATGAAACATTATGCTTTAAGATTACCTTTTCTTTTTCCTAGATGTTGTGCTTTGCATAAAGTGTCCACAGTTTCTCAGAGGGAGTTTTCTCATGCCAGGATTGATGTATTGAGATGATTACGTTTTTTTCCTCTTAATGCTAAATTTTAGCTTTTACTCAGAATGATATGAGGCACTCCTTAATTCTGATTCACTAAATCTTTAGTACTTGCTTGCTCTGGAGCAGGGGCTTAAAATACAGGGAAAAAGTTGAAGACCACTGGTAGAAAGAACAGATGAATGTATAAGGAGAGGGGAAGAGAGAAGTGTTGAGGAAAAACAATCATGAGGTGTAGGAAGGACAGTGGGAAGAAGTAGCAGTTAGAGAAACCCTTTAGGAGAAGGAGCACAGACCGAAACTGGTGGGGCTCTACAAGCAAGGCTTTTTATGGTGTGATACACTTAGGTTGTGACCCTAAAACTCAGATGGAGTTTCATGAGAAATCTGGCATATTTAAAATTAATAAATTAGCTAAAAGTAAGTACACCCTTTTCCAACATCTGAGTACCTTATTATTATTATTATTACTATTATTATTATGGATAATTGTTATCATTTTTTTCAACAAATTCCTAACACTTGAATGATAATGGAACTTCTTATTGAACTACTAAACTAAGCCCTAAACCACTTTTCTGTGTAAATAAATTACTTGGATTTTAATGGTAAATGAATTAGTGTTACAACTGAGTTCCTTTCAGCACCACTGTTGCATGAGGGGAACCTAACTGGTTGCTCAGCTTCCCAAGGCCTATGTTTTTCCATCTATAACACAGTGAAAAGTTTTATCAATTTTCATTCTCTGAATGAAATCACAGGGATCTTATTTTAACAGACTGCTTAAAATGATCTTCTTTCCAAAATAATGAACAGGTTCTCTAGGCAAGTAATTTTCTCCAGACAGTTCGGGAAGGTGTGTTAGATCTGTACATATATTGATATTAGCCTTTCTGTAGGGTCTGGATAGCAGTCTTTCTAAATTTTCTGAAAGGCATATTGCAATATATTAAAATGATCTTCAGAGCTTCATGCTCTAAGTGTGGTTTGTGTGCCTGTTCACTTGGGCTTTGTCTGACTGGTCCTCCCGCAGTCCCTTGGGAACTTGTTACTCCTGTCTGTAAGATCTGGGAAATAGATCTGTCAGCCTCATGCTGTGTCTTTAGGTGCTGATCCTTGCATTTTCTGTCACTTTTTCAAGTAAAAAGGGCTGAGGCAGGGTGGTTGTGACCATGAAAGCCAGTGTAGACGGCATTTAGGACACAGCCAGACCTTCTGTATCCATCAGTAACAGCTGGAGAGAGATGGAAGAGAACATGTTCCTTTTTATGTGAAATGGCTGACCTTACCATGCAAGGCTACAAAACCTGTTAAAGGGTGCTGAACTACTTGTACTTGAGATTTTTTTATTGGGGGCCTGGTGGGATGATAAAAAGGGCTAAAATTTAGGAATCAAGGAGGGTTTGTACAGTTCCCTGCACGAACCTGGATCCATAGTGTGGGTTTTTGCACATAAAACCAACTTTTCAGTGTTCAGCATTATCAGTTACATGCTGCAGTATTATTTCCATGTCTATATTGCTAATAACCTACACTACTAAATATGAAGGAAAGGTAAAAATCCAGTTTGATTCTGACTGTATTTCTAGTAGCAGAGATTTTGCTAAAAGTATTGCTGTTATTAGGACTATTTGGTGCCTCTGCTAATCATGTGGGAGTGGTAGGGATAGAATGGAGGGAGAGCTACTCTCTCCATCAAGAAACTCGGTTTTAGGCCCACCATAAATTGGTGTGAGGGGAAAACTTCATACCAATTTGAGAATTTGCTGTGGGAGTGGAGCCTTCTATTTACTTTGGATGAGCATGTGCTTATTTATTAACAAGACTTTGAGAAGTTCCAATTATTTCCTGGGTTGTGGTTGCTGAGATTATACAGGGAGGTGGTGCTTTGAACTCTTTTGCTGAAATGTGTTCTTTCCCATGAAAGGAAATACTTGCTAAAGTATAGGCTGTGTTCAGTTGGGATGAAGGTAAATTTCTCTTACCTGAATTGCTTTCTGAAAAGTGTTACTCTCCTTTACAGACCCTCTCCACCACTTCTGCTACTGCAACAATTATAGGTCATGTACCTGAGCATACAAACTCTAGTTTGATGCAGGCATGTCTGTTGAAGATGACAGGGCTCTCAGAGGGAACCGTCAGTTTTCTAACTGAAATCTTGTTTTTAGTCCTTGTGCGAAGATAGCTGTGAGCAAATACAAATGAATGACTTAGTTTATTGTCAGAAATGTTTATGTTATTCTGCAGTTATGAATGTTGCACTGTGCTTTGCTAGACAAATTAACATAGTTAATAACACTACAATGATAAGGCTTTTACTGTTTACTGAAAAACATTCGGCTCTGGTGTCTCTGGGGATTCATTTGGAATATCTGTATTTTCACAGCTGCAAAATACAGGTGGCGTGGGCTGTTGTTGAATGAGTATGACATGTTTTTCAAAGGCAGAAAAATGAAGTCAACAGTCACACGACTAATTGACAATCATTAGTGAGTTGATCTTTTGCACCAATTGTTGGTTTAAGGCTTGAAAAATCTATCATTATCCCTGACAGCAAAAATTAGCCTGGTGAGATTCCAGCTCTCAGTTGACTAATTAACTTTTCTAATGCTGATAGACTTCCACCAGGTACACCTAGGAAATAATAGCTGTGGTAAGAATCCTTAGACAACTGCTTCATTTGAACACAGTCCCTCTCGGGAATGGCTGTGCCAGGAGATCGGTGAGCAGTCTGTCAGCATTGAAGGTGTTAAGTAGAGACAGCACTCTCTTGGTTGCCAGAGAAAAGGAGGTGGTCACGCCTAAGCTAAAATATCAGAATTTCAAAAATGCCTTCTGGATCAGGGAGCTAGCAAGTACTATCTTAAAAGTTATACACGATGTTGTAGATGCTTCTGATTTGATTTTTTTTTTTCTTACAGACACTGTTAAGTTTATGGTACTGGATAGAACAAAGTCCTTTAAAAAAAATGCTGCAAATCTGCTGTGTTTGTGTTTCTACCATAGCTGAAATTGGATTTGAAATCTTGTACTATTTGACTAATTTTGAAAATTACATTTTTAATTTCATAAGAGCAAAGTTCTTACTGAGAAAAACACTGTAATTAATAGAGTTGAATTGAGGTACTAGAGGTAGACTGAAAATTAATTTTCAAGATAATATGACTATACCTGTATTTCTTTAAATCAGTATGACCAATTGATTGGTATTTCACAGCAAGAATGTAGAGGTCTTTCAAGAAAAACCTGACATTTATTTTCTTGAATGAGGATGGTCTAGCACAAATGGCATGTTAGTAGTGGTAAATAGGGAGATGTTACACAGTATCAAGATATGAGGCACGTCCATTTTATTTATTAAGTTTTTTTGCTTTATCTAGTTCTTCACTAAGCTAAGACTGAAACAAGGATATATCTTTGAATATTATCAAGTTATGTGGCTTATGCTCTGCACCCTGATGTCTGTCACATAATTTGGGCAGTTGCATGGTTTTATACTCTAATCTATTGCTACAGACTTTCACTGACAACCTAATGAGTTATAATCATTAGTATTATCTTCAATTTGACCATGTCTGGGTGTTCTGTAGGGGTGTAGTTTCACATAACTGATCACCTTCTCACACTGTACTTGAAATAAAATTTTTAGTGGAAATATTGGTATCTTGTTCAAGTATGTTAGTACCAGATTTTAATGTTGGTTGACTGCAGAAGTTCAATTACAAGAACAACTTCATAAATGCCTGCTTGTGTTTATGTAATGAGAGAATAATACCAGGCTGAAGTCCTGGGGTATTTTTCTCTTTTCTTGTGGTTACCTCCCCCACACCAAACCAAAAGGATTAAAAAAGAAGCAAACAAAAAAACCCCTCAAAACTCAAACCAAACCAAAACCCCAAAACACCCCCAGAACCCAATAAAAACCAGACCAAGAATCAACAACAAAAAACCCAAGCCAAAACTCACAACCCACAAACCAGTGTGATGATGGAAGCTTCAGGAGTCACCTTTGACTAATCAGGAGTTGCTGGTAGTACACACCAGAGTCAAAGCCATTACTCAGTGTGTAAGTCAAGTGTGCCCCACGTAGCTGACACGTGAAGCATGCATCTTTCTTGCAGTGAATGAAAGGGATTTCCCTTTAAGGACTTGGGTGATGGACAATTTGAGAATATTTGTTTGTACTTTGACCCACAAAGCATATTAATTACAGGATTCTTCAGGCACAGTATAGCAGGATTAAAGAAAGGTGAGAAATGGGCAGAGTCTGAACTCAACTGCCCAGTGTCCCAGTGCAGGGCAGGCCCTGCCTTCCTCAGGTGCAACAAGCTGCCATAGAGAGAGCAGGACGAGCCTGGTCTGCTTGTTCAAATGCCAAAGTATTCAATGCTCTATCACCTTTAAGTGTATGTGTGAGTTTTTAATGAATAAGAATTTGCTTGGGTGTGCACTTAGTGTTAAGTACATGGTTAAATGCTTCTCTGAAGTGGAGTTTAAGGAGTTGAAGTAATCTACTCTTCATGTAGTCTGAGTCATGAGTACGTAAATGGCTGGTCTGTTACCAATGAATGATTGTAGTCCTTTATCTCAGAATGGTGTAAAAGTGTTTCTTGTGCACTCAGTGAGTTCAATGTATTTGCCAAAATTCTTAGTGCACAAGTGTATTCTGCTCGCGATTGGTTCTCTCAATTTGTCCTGCAGCCCTCAGTACGTGTATTTCTTAGTTTGTGTTGGAGTAGCTGATTTGGGTAATTTGGGTGCTCCTTTTGCAAACTGTGGGTAAGCACAAACTCTTATGTTTAATCCGACTTCTGTGATTTAGGTGAAACCAGCATGAGGCCCTCAGCAGTTACATATACATTTAACTTGCTACATGTTGAGCATCAGTAAGTCACACACTCCAACACTGGTCGCATATCAAAGGCTTTTTAGAGAAACAAACTGTGCGACATGAGAGCTCATCCCTCAGATAATTGCAGATGCTACACTGCATCTTGTTTCAGTGCCAGGAGTTTCTGCACTCCATTGCTGGATACATCGCTGACTCACGATGTTGTGTTTTATAAACGTCCCTGAAAAGTCTCTATGAAAATCTTACAATCTGCCCATTTCCTCATTTGTAATACAGGATTTAAATGGTTTATTTCACAGGAAAGGTAGTTGGTGCCTTGCAAAATTGTGTGCATTTAAAATCCTCTGTACTTTAGATATTGCTTTGTAACTGGAATACATGAAATAACAGTGTGCCTTAGTTCTCATGCAGTACCAATCAGCTCCTCTCTAGTCATCATGTCCCCTCCTCCCCCATTAATTAGTTTCTTTCTCTGTGTGCTGGTTTAAAATTACCTAATTACCTGTAAACAAAGGGAAACATGTTTCTGGGTTTTTTAAATGGTGGATTTTAATTTTTACTAATCTTATTAAATAATAATATTAATAAGACTTAACATGTCTCATACAAAGAGAAAGAGTGCTCTATAGAAAACAGGAACACATTTAGCCAGTGTAAAACAGCTTGAGACATTTTAATTTCCACTGTGTATTATGTATTTTTTTACAGAAAATCAGACATGGGAAAATTAATTTTAACTTCATGATTTATGAATTATTAATTCCTTATGACTGGGATTATTTACATACTGAATAATAGTTAGGCAAAGAGCAGTTAGAAAGGTGTAGCTTTATCAAACTTTAAGAAGCCAAAACGCCAGGCTGTTGCCCATTTGTAGGGTTGTGGTTTTTCTCTTGTTGGATTTTGCTTCGGGTTTTTGTTTGTTTATTCTGATAATCAATCGATCAGATTGATTCCATCAGATTTCCCATGTGGATATATGTACTTTTAGACATATTCTTGGAAAGGTAGCATTTTAACTTTGATATTCTCTGCTTTACATATTCCTCTGGACCTCCCAGGAACACTTTAGCAGTTTTGTGTTTTGACTATATATTGAATATATTCTGTTGGACTACTGGTATCTTAAATTCAGTATCTCAAATTCAGTTGCTTTCCTGTAACTTTGCTTCCCTTTCTGTTTCTCAGAGTAACTTCTGTGCTGCTGTAACTACCTCCTGCTCATTCTTTCAGCCCTCCACTGACTGCCTGTTTGATTTTGTGTAAAATTTTATTCCATTTGTTACTTTTTAGATTCTTAAATATCTGACTCCTTCTTTCTCTTCTGTATTTATTTTTCCTTCTTCTAGTCTAGACTGTCCCCTTGAAACTCTTTCTACAATTCTGTACCCACCTCCTTCCTGTTCTTGGCCCTTGGCCATATCTGGGGAGGTTTACCCTCCCTAGATTGCTTCCATGGCTCGGTCAGGCTTTAGAGGAAACAGACATGGATACAGATCTTGGATCTGTAATATTTTGCCATAATTCTTCACTTATACTCTTAAAAGAAATTTAAGTTTTATTTAAAGACATATACATGTTTAGTATATATATTTCTGGTCATTGTTGGAGCAGTGTTTGTCAAGACTTGTGCCTTAAAATTACAACTTCCTACAGAGAATCACAGAATGGCTTGGATTGGAAGGGACCGTGGAGATCATCTAGTTCCAACCCGCAGTCATGGGCGGGGACACCTTCCACCAGACCAGGAAAGGTGTTCATCCAGGCTGCCCTTGAATACTCTCAGGAATGGGAGACTCACAACTTTTCTGGGCAACCTCTCCTGGTGGCCCACAACCCACATGGTGAAGAATTTCTTTCTAGTACTTGATCTAAACTTGCCCTCTTTCAGTTTAAAGCCATTCCCCCTTATTTTATCTTATTTGATATACCCTTTTCAGATGTCACTCTCTGGCTTTTTTCTAGGCCACCTTTAGGTGCTGGAAGGTGCTATTAAGGTCTACAGGTCTACTGGGAGAGACAGATTCAGTCTGTCCAATTTTCCCTGCTGTGGACTGTCAATTGCTTCAGGCTTTTATTTTCTTTAGTATTGCGAACATTTATGCTCACCAAGAAATTTTGACAGTTTCTAGAGTCGATGGGGAGTAATGATGTTATTAAGTGCCACTGCTTTTGGAAAGGCCAAGTCTTATCTGAAGAACTTAATGCTGTAATATTCAAGTTAAGTTACAAAAATGCTGAGACATTAGTGATGCTGTAATATTTTGGAGTATTTTATGTGATAGGAAAATACCTGCAGATCTCTGATAATAAGATCTCAAAAGCTGTTCAAGACTTGTACTAAATTGCAAAGGAAAGAATACAGGCTTGAATATTATTCCTTCCTTAATGCCAGATGGATTAGTGTTATGATAATGAATATCCAAGAATTAAAAGTGATTTGTCACTTTTTGCAAAGTGTTACCCAGAATGGTAATCCATCATTGCTTTTTCAGAAAAGAAGCTTGATCTGTGAATGTGATCTCAGAGATACAATAAAAATGTGTATTGCCACAGTTAACAGAAATGCAGGGTAAGCCCTGGTGGTTAGGCAGGAGTGGAGACAGGACCGAACTAAAAGTTGTAGTGAGATTTCATTAGTTTACAGTAATGGGTTAACTTTCCTCCCAGTTACCGTCATGCATGACTATCCTGTTCTTCCCTGCAGTGTGCACCTAGCAGATGGAATGGTCAGCAAGTCAAAATATGAAGTGTTGGAAAGGTCACGCTACTACAGGATGCTGCTGTCTTTCTCATCTGTCGTACAATTAGGGTATCTTGTTCTGGTAGCGAGAGTCATAATGAGGACTCTAATGAATACAATGTATATCTGTTCCTCTCACCCAGGAGCTGAAAACAAAGGACAGGTGGATTTGTACTAATGAGGGACCAGGCAAGGCAGCTTTTATTTATGTGGGCAATATGTTTCTCATTCATATAGTTGTATTTATATTTGGAATTCAAGAGAAAAACGATTACTGAATGAAGGGGGGGTTACTTGAAGACTGTTTTGAGTCTTTAGCTTTTTGACATTGAAAAACAAGTGGTCAGTTTGCATTATTAAGAAAAGGTGTTAACTCAAGATATCTATGGTTAGGGTAAGGGGCTTAGGTTCGTGAGACTCAGGCCACAGAACTCATGTAGAATTTAGAGAAGATTATTTGAAGACCACTGATGATGTTGGAAGAGTTGGGAAAAGTTTCTGTACAACTTCAGAGTTCTTCTAAATATTATGAAGCAGTTTCTGAATGAATTTCTCTATTACTGAATATCTATGGGATGGCAGGGTTGGGTTATGTGTCTCTGTCAGCCTGGCACAATACTAGGTTGTTAAAGCAGTAACTATTCAAGGAGAACTCCCTCGGCCACCTGCTCTTAAAGGAATGTGAGACAAGAGCAGAACAAACAAAAGACATTGTCATATCAGGACTAAAACATGGGTCTGGGTGTAGTGAGAGATCAGATTAATTCACACAAAGCATTTCTGCCACAGCCACAGCAGTGCCCTTGGGTGATCTGAGAGCAGCTGACAGATCTGTAGGTAGGGCTCTGCTGAGTGGCTGCAGCTATGGATGTGGCTGTTAGAGCTGAGCTTTCAAGGTGTGCCATCTGCAAAGCTGCAATATTATTTTGTTTTCCCACCTCCTTGCAGTTTATGGAAAAGTATGAATAAGTTTGTACATTCAGCCTTTATGATAGCCCCAAGATAATGAAGCTCTGTAAGTTCACTCAGCAATTCTGAAAGCTCTACTGGAACTCTCTGTTTATGAAATGGAGCAACACTTCTTTCTGATATCCACTAATACCAACGGTGGAAGGTGTCTTTTCTTTAGTGTGAATGGAAGTAATGAAACTCTTCTCACAGCTTCTTTTTTGTGTCTCTGTTCTCTGTTTTGTTTCAATATCTTGGCTGTCTTTTAAACCATAGTTGCAGTAAGTTTGGGTGAGTTGTACCAGAGATCTATTACTGCACATCCTGATGTCCAGTATAGCTGTCAGTCTGTGCAATGTTCTCATGACTTACCAGGTAATGACTGGTGGGTAAACCTGTATCTTCCAGTCAGGTAAACAGAAGCATAGAAATAGTGCCACGAATTCATCTTTTGAGGCCCATGTTATCTTTTAGTAGTATTATCTGAATTATGCTTGTATCTATTACTCCAGCAAGATTAGTAATTTTTGCCTATTCACCTAAGAAGTGAAGAAAAGCAGAAATGGAATTAGGCCATCATTATTTTTCCATGGTTACACAGCAGGTGAGTGGCAGAACCAAAGATATCATCTCATGTTTTCTTGTTTTCTTCTTTGTTGTAATTTCACTAAAAGTATCTGACAACACTGAATTGTACTGTTGTAGATTTTGTTCATGGTGTATTTTTAATAATTTTTAATGATATAGTATAAATTCTTGCTTTCCTGTAATGGTACAAGTAGCACTAAACCATGTAAATCATGAACTAAACTCTAATGTGTGAATAGTAAGAGGTTCATAGACCAGGAGTACTTTGTATAAATAGAATTAAGACAATAAACACAAAACAAAGCAAATATTGGCAAGTTGATAGTTCTAGTAAGGAAAATGTTAGTATTTGGGTTAAAACTCTTTAGGTATCATTCAATGTCAGCTGGGTTTTATACACACCGCTTGAGCAAACTCCCCCATGCATCAGGGAATGAGGAGCTGATCTGCTGCTTTGAGTCTGGAACACTGGAATGTGGGACCTTTGCTATAACTGGTTAAACATGGGTGATGGAGAAAAGCTATGTTTATTTAATTCTGATTCATGGCAGAAGATTTACACAGTGATATCGTGAAAAGCTTTTAGGAGTTATTTTTCTTTAGAGCTGGTCAGTATTGGAGTTAGGCCAATAGCAGAAACAGGTGTTTTCCAAATATTTTTGTGAAAACTTAATTTTTGGTTAAGAGGAAAAACATCAGAAACGTACGTAGATGTTCTAGTCATAAGGTGTATATTTTGACTGTGCAGTTCATGGGAGGAAAAATGATCAATGATATACAAGAAATCTTACTGAGTTATCTTCTGCTCTTTTTCTGAAAGCTGTAGTGTGCCAAAATTCATTCTTGGTCTTGATCTCCTCCAGGTCACAAGCTGAATTTCTATGATTATGTGTTAAATCTTTTGCATTTTCATCAAAATCTTATAGGTAAATCGGGGTGTGTTTTGTACAGAACATCTAAAGATCAGTGCAGGGAACCTTTCAACTGACTTCTTTGAATCTCACTGTAAGTCACTCTTTAGAGCATTACATACAGACGATCTGAAGGCAGGAGTGTATTTGCTTATCTTCTTAACCCCTTGAAATACTAGAGGTGGTGAAATTCTTATAACTTTAGACTTGCATGGGACTTTTATCCTTACCTCCCCTTTCCTCTTATCCAGTTCCCACCCCCAAACCATCCCTTCCCAGTTTGATTTCAGCCCCCATTCTTTTTCACCATGTTTTATGTTTTGTTCTCTGTCTCTTTCTCTCTTATGGGAGGAGGAAAATGATCTGGTTAGCTGTGCAAACTATGTTTCAAAAACAAATACAGGATGTGTGGAGATAAATAACTTGAATATTTTGTATGCTGCAAAGATGTCATTCTTTGCTGCGTGTTCCTAAATTCAGGATTTTTTGTTAGAACATCCTTTTTAAAATATTTAGACAAGGCAAATCCTGTAAAAATTAATCAGAGAACCAAGCTGATATTTCAGAATACTTCATGCTGTTAAATTTAATACTGAAATGTCAAATCCCTCCAGTTTTTCACGGGTACTAAGTGGGAATGGACTCCACTGTAGGATTTGACCCTGCATTTACATAATCCCTGAATGGCAAGGTTTATATTCTTAAGGTTAAATCATACAAGCTAATTTTCTGTTATAATTAAACTAGCAAGAAGCCCTTAGAACTACAAGGAGTCAGTTATTTACTTAGTTGAGTTGATTGACTCTTTGCTGTTGCCTCAAGTGAAGGGGCAATACCAACATGATCTTGTTGGTCTTCGGTCAGAGATGAAATGATTTCCATAAAGTTTTTTCAATACCTGTTTCTCACTATTGCAGATATGAAAGTATAAGTGGGAAGGTATCCTGGTATGAAAGGGTTGCTTTATTAGGTAACACTGTTGCTGTAAATGTTTCCTAATTATCTCTGTTATGGTAGAAATCTGAAAAAGTGTAAATTGAGTGCTTTGCATAATTTATAAAAGCTGAATGTTTCCTAATTAGTTCTGTTAGGTTAATGATACTGAAGCGTCATTTTTCCTTGGCCCTAAGCAATGACCTTTACCCCTCCCCATTTTTAGCACTTTCTTTTAGTTCAAAAACATGTGGTGACCTTCCTCGTCTCGAATGATCTTTGGCAGACATAATGCTTTGGAAAATGTTACAAATCCTTTCTCCCTTCTCCCTTTGAAAGTAAAGAAATGGCCTGCTTTATGCAGGCAGAGTTAAAGCCTGATTTATACAGATCCTCTGAAGAATGCTGGTGAAGTGCATTCCTTCAGTGTTTTCATAGAAACTGATGTGAGCTGCATTAGCAGAAGATGTGAAAATGGTGAGGTGGGGGAGAGAAAAACCTCTCTCAAAAGGATTCTAAAATAACATTTTGCATCCTCGAGTAATTCCCAGCTCTCCCTGGCAACCATTCATTTCTTCTGAACAGCAGAAATTTGCAATATGAAAGTGGATTGGCTTGCTTTTCCCATGGGGCTCTGTATCTCTTCATCCACCGCCTAGGGTAAAAAGCAATGCATACGTTTACAATATAAATGTGATTTAATCGACCTCCCTGTCAGAGAGAAATGGCAAGCATATCAAACAAGCCCAAGATGTTAGGAAGAAAAAATCATAAATTATTCCAGTGATGAGTTTCTGAGCAGCATTTTGGACTCCTAGATGATTCTATGTAAAGCTGTTCCTTGAAACAATAATTAAGATAATCCTGTGTGACAAGGAGAAAAATGTTCAGCTTTGTATGAAATGTGCTTTATGTTTAGGAAGCTGAATGTTCATTGTATTGATCAGAATTTCCCTTAGCTGCTGAAATGGAAAGCTAAAACTAATTGAATGATTCACCATTTTATTTCTAAGTCTTTATTTATTTTATCCCATGCAAAATCAGTTGGATTCTAAATCAGGAAGGAAATAGGTTGCTTTGTGGGTGTGACTCTGTGAATATATACTGTGGGGGCTTCAATAATATTATCTTTTTAAGTTGTGAATATAGATTTGTAAGGAAAAAAATATTTATTATTATTATTTGGATTTCTGTTGCTTGAGTTTTCCTGAGGAGCTAAGTAAAAAGGTTTTTTAGTGAGAAAGTGCTTATGGAATCATTATGCCAATTAGTTTGTCTATGAGAACCCTTTCCAGATTTTTTTCTTATTCATAGGCATGAATGCATGGGGGGTTTTATATGCTTTATTTCTTAAAAATAGAGGAAAGCTGGGAAAAGGATTCTTTTGGCAGATGGGACATTAATAAATACATTATTAAAGTATGGATCAAGCCACAGGGACCTGAGTTCAAAATTCCATACTGGGATTTTTTGTACTCTCCAGGTCTTTTTCTGCAGAATATCTGGTTCTGTCAGTTTAAGATTACTGGAGGGATCCAACTGTGTTAAATTTTTGCATACCAGAGAGATACCATGACTGGATTTCCAGGCCACTTTGCCTTCCTGACTTTGACTGGTAGCTATTATTTTAAATGTTATACCATTGCATATATCTCTTCACTATTCATATAACACTGCAGTAGTTGGTGGAAACTTTAGTTTTACCATATGTTCTTTACACCAGAGATTTGGCATTTTGCTCTTATTTTTTTTGTTTAGTTACTTAATCCTTTTAATAGTGAAAAATGCTTCCTGTTGACCAATGACCTTCATTGCAATACTTAATTTGTGCATTGTTTATTTTTTATTTTTTCTCTTTTTTTCCCTAGGAACTACAATTTTATTTACAACTTTTATTTAAATCTCATCCCCATCATCACTTGCTTCTCATCTTTGTGTTACAGCTAAGGTTTTGGTTAAAACCAGTGATGTTCTAGTAGATTTTTTCCAAGTAATTTGTCCCATTTTAATGTTTTGACCTGATGTGCTATGTCTCTTTCAAGTTCCTTTGACAGAATGTGTAGATTTTGAACTTCACACTTGTATTCTTGGCTCTAGCACTCTTTGAATTACTGCCTTCTCCCCTTCTGGTGAATAAATTATAGTTCCTACCTCTTAGAGGACTGTCATACCATCTCCTTCACTGACCTCATGTTCTTAATGCACTTGAAATTTCTTGTTATTTAGCTTAGCCCCTTGTGTGGCTTTGCTTTCTTCCTCTGTGGTGCATTTTCTTTTTGTGTCCTCAGAACTTCAATATGTAATCTTCCCAGTCTTTTGTACCTGATGTTCTACCTCTTGAAGGTCTTTATAGCAGGCAAGACTCCATTTTAAGTAATTACTTCTGTCTTTCTAAGTTCTTCTTATCCTTTTGAATTGAATGTGATGGTTCCTGTGTTCCTGCCCTTCGCTGTTTTGTGCATTGCTAAGCAGTCCCCGTGCTCCAGCCTGCAGTTTCCCTGCTAGATTGTCCTGTCGGATGTGCTTTGGGGCAAAGGGGATGTTTGACACTATCTTTATTTTAACATGTAAGCCATTCCCCCTTTATGTTTTATTTTTACTGAATTAGAGGTTGTTCCTATTTAGTGCTTCTCTCTGCCATTCCTATAGGTTTAATGCTTTATTTGTTCTGCAGGGCATTTCTGCAGTACTTCAGTTATTTTGTCCAATGTGTTTCTCTCCTTTTCTCACCTGTCTCCCATCGTGGTTATTGATTTCCTCTCCCTCATCCCATTATCCCTAGTCTTTGTGCTTTAAAATACTCTGTTTCTAGTGAGGTTCTCTGTTCTGGACTCGGTCTGTTCACAAGTAAATGGTGTGTATGTGCATAGTGTTCACTTCGTGACTCTGCATTCATAACACCTTTCCCTACGGCCTGTGCCTCATCAGGCAGACCAAGCTCTCTCAGGGCTCTGTGCGGCTTCAGTAGGTATAAAGTCAGCTCCATCTGGTTGTTTTTGTTTGTCTGTTTAATCTAAGGTGGTATCGCTGCAGAGGGATGAAGAGATGAAAATGCCTCCGATCTCCACAGCATTCAGTTTGCACAATAAAGAGGAGGGGATGGTATTTCATTTATGGTCCTGTTTTTTGCAATGCTGTTCTGAATTACATGTCTTGGTGCAGGAATGGGTGCTGTAATGAGCTGTAACAACCAGCAGTTGGTACTTACCACCTGCTCCCAGAAGGCGCTGCAGACTGGGGGTAGAAGTGCAGGGATGAAGATCAGAAGCAGAGTCCTCTGTTTTGTTAGTGTGTTGGCCTCTCAGAAAGGAAGGTGCCTGTGCCACACTGCCAAGTGAGAACTGTGGCAAATGAAATGGTGTGGGAATACCTCTTTCCCTGAGCTTCCATTCTTTTTCTTAAAGAAAGGTTTTCTTCTGAAATGTACTGTGTCACAATGAATAGATGCTGATGGGACCTGGTGTAAAATAATTGTGTTGAATTGACGTCCTGAATCAATCAGATGCTGCTGTTGTGCACTGTGATGAACATAGCAAGAAATCTTAAGACCTTGGCTATTGTGTAAGAGTTAGGCTGATTACTTGATGTAACCTCTGTGAGTCATGCTAAGCCAACAACGAAATAATAGGGCTAGCTAGGTTTGGAGCAGCATAAACCTCTGGGACATTAGCAGGAAATTGTTTTTAACTCTCCAAACAGATAGATGTTTTTGCTTAAGAACTACAGTTTGCATAAAATACAAGATGCCTTGAGAGAAAACAGCAACTGTTCTGCCCAGTATAGGATTAGGGTACAATGTCACGTGAAATGTAGCAAAATCAACAGAAAGTTTCATATGGTGATTAAGTGGCTTAAAAACAGAGCCATGCCCATCAAAACACTTATCTTGCAAAATCTTGTGTACAGTAGTATAGGTCTCATATTATTGTGTCCTTTAAATCAGTGTATGTAGCTATCTGTGGCTGCATTGACATTTATTGTGCAGTTTCTTTAAGCCTTCAGTTTTCCTCAGATCAGGGGAAAAAATAGATGGCTATATTAATTCTTCATGTTAATGTCAGCAGGCCCTGTTGCAAAGAGTCTAATGTAGGGGCTGGATCACAGAGGGGTCAATAGCAAGGTAGATAATTAAGGAAAAGCACTAATATATCTGTCATAACCGTAGAAACAGTCAGGTTGAACTACAGGCATGAGAGTATTTGTGTGACTTTGATGCAGATCCATGTGACAGTAGGGATGTATGCTGTGTGACTGATTCAATGATAATAATTGAAGGCTTACAGAGATGCAGAGCAGCATGGGGAAGAGCATAGCAAGTAGAAATTAAATACACAGCAGAGAGATATGTGTTTCTAACTGGATTATTTACATATTCAAATTTAGAAGGAGAACATTCTCTTATTCAGTAAATTACCTGTAACCAACAATAATGGGCTCCCTCCTGCCCTCCCCTAAACTGCAGTACCAGCAAGGAAAGGCTGTTACTCATTTGTGTTTCATTTTCATGAAATCAGTGCTAAAAAGAGACAGGGTTTACAAATCAGCATTGAGTAGTAGGAGAACAGTCTACTTGAACAATAAACACTGGAGCTGAAGAATACAGTTAGAAACCTGGCACACTGTTGATATTGCTGTGAGCAGATGGACCATAAGCACTTTGACTGCCAAACATCCCTAAACCCCACACACCAGACAAGGCTGCATGGCAGGACGATTTGAGTGACTGGCAGCTTTCTAACTCCTCCCTAGCATTTGTTTTTTAAAATTAGGCAGATATAGAAATTTATATTTTTTATATATGTGTAAATGAAAAGGTGAATAGTAACAGTGACGTTGTACTTATGTGATATGGATAACCTGCCACTTTACTGATATTATTGATTGATGATGCAAACTGTGGCCCAAAATCTGATTGTCACAGCAGTGATGGCATCCTCTGTCATGGGCACTAGCTCTGTCAGGGCAGGACAGAGCAGCAGACCCGAGCACCACAGGGTGGATACAGGAGAACCTGGCTGTTCCTACCATCTGGTGGCCGGCAAGTGTTTCTAGAAGCAGAGTAGGATTTTTCAGCTGGTGGGCTGTGGCATTTGAAAGTGAACGAGATATATTTACAGTGGCTGTTAGAAGAAATGGAAAGGACATTATTACAAGTCTTTTTGTGATATAAAGCAAACTGAATTCCTTCTCACAGCACTGCCCTCAAGACCGAGTAGCTGTGAGTCTGTTGCAAGCAAAATAGTACTTTAGGTTTTTCTGTATGGTGGTTTTTACTCTGACTCTTCTAAGTAATGTAAGATTGTTCTGGAAAAAAATCTTCTGAGTATGGATGCTTTGATGTGGAGTCATTGTTCTGGAATAGAAGTTTTCACTAGCGGTGTTAAGAGCAGCCGTTTTATGACTTAGGACACCCCTGTTGAAACCAGTACCAAAAACATGCCAGGCTCTGTCATTAGCTGACAGGTCTGGACAAGGAACCACAAGGCTTAAAAAATCCCATTATACCAGCAATTAATGACTTAATTTTGGGTGGCATCAGGCCACCTGAGTCAGTTCTAAACATTCTTTTAGACAATGTCGTGAAGAGTTGTCTTTTGTCAGTCAAGTGATGCCAAAATTTTCTTCTTAAGCCTGATAAAAACAAAATTAAAAAAAAAAAATCCAGTCCTCAGTAATGGTCTTTACTGGTAAAAATAAATAAGTGATAAAAAGGTAGTACTGTGGTATCTGCTGTCTAGAAATATTTTTGGTTTTTAAACACTGTAATTTTTGATTTGGCTAGCAGATACTGTAAAAGATATCTTTTGCCAGTTCACTTGGCAAAATTTTCTGAGAGATGCGAGGGCAGGACAGAATGAGAAAGAATGAAGTACTCTGAAAAGCAGGACAGTAATGAGAGAGATTTCAAAAAATATGTAGGCAAGGAAGCGTGTAACAGCCTTTATTGTCAACAGGCCTTAATCAACTGCAGCACTAAGGTGTGCATTTCGGAACACAAAATTTTACTACAATTCAGAGTTTCTACAGTCTGAAACAGCCCACTCTTTTTCTACCTCAGTATTATAACATATGTATATGTATGTTTATGTGTGTGTGTTAGCTGATAGATGTACTTTGAACCTTTAGAAGATATTTAATGCTCTTAAGGTAATTTTAAATGTTATTAGATGCTTAATAGCTTCTCTGTGGGAGTTCTGTATAGCAAGCACAATAGTCATCAGTTACCATTTTCTAACAAGCCAAAACCAGTAGAAATAAAAATCTTATTAATTGTAAATTAGAAATTGTAATTTCTTTATGTATTTGTATTACCTTTTGCTAGTCAGGACTTATGTACACACTATATCTGTGCAAGTATGCTTATGTGACTCCTGAAATACCCAGGGCATTCTCTCTGTTAGTGAAGAATTACTCCACAGCTCATGGAAAGGGCTTGCAAACCAGTATGTTTCAGGGGTCAGACTAATCATCAAGAGACAGGCTTTAGGAAAATAGCTGAAGTACAAATTGAAATCAAGCCTAGTGTCAGATATTTACATCCTTTCAGTGTTATTCCCTCTTTTCAGTCATGATCCACTTTTGTAATGGTATTAAATCAGTCCACTCTAGTTGACTCTCCCACTCTCTCCCCTTGCTACTTCCCTGCTTTCAGTGCTTTAACATACATCTGGACAAAATGATACAGTGGTGCTTGCAATATTATCTTGGAAGTTTTGGTATCAGTAGAAGGTATGTGTACCTAAAAAAATTAGTATCAACTGCAAATCATGAATATAAAAACCACTGTCAAAAGGAGGGATGGCAGAACAAATGAGTCCAAGCAAATGCTAGTCTGAGCTGCTGGTGCATGCTTGGTTAAATCAAGCTCTCCTTCTGTCTGTGTATGTAAGTACAGTACACAGAATTCAGTGTTCCTTGGTATATTAGTGTATAGATTTGCTCTTTAGTGAATGGGTGTCAAAGAAGTTAAGCATACACACCAATGGTGTCATATTTGTTTGTCATACTTGGTGTATCATGAGTCCAGATGTCTCTTTTCCTGTTAGTATTGGCAATTATTCTTTAGACGTATATGATTTTTAATTATCACAGTCTGTGCATTTTTCTGTGAGCAGAATCAATTCTGATCTTGGTTTGAATATTTTCTGGCTGAAGTGTTTTTGTATGTTCACTAATAGAACTAATATGAATTAAAGCTGTTTTAACTTGGATATCACAGCCTCATTCACATGTTAAATATGGGCATCACCCATTACTCTTAACTTTACAACTAATAAGTAATAAAAATCCTGCATACATGTTTGCTAGTTTTAAGTTATACTGTAACATGTAGTATTGAAAAAAGGAAAATAAGGAAATAAAAAAGTTTGGAAAAATACATCAAACAGCTTCCCCAAAGTATATACCCAAATTCTTTACTTGTAGTGAACTGCTTAGGACAGAATCTGTTTCTGTTCACTTTTTGGACTTCTTTGACGATTTCTTGGGAGTGTACAACTATAAGACACAAGTTGGGGTAATCTAATTGGATATTAGTGAGTTTTTCTTCAAACCATGAGGGTGTTAGACATTCACAGTGTGTTTCACTGAGCTTGTTTTCTGGAGTTCCAGCAAATGGAAATAATGCTTCACTAAATGGGAATAATCTGTTCCTGGGCTGTTGTCAGTCATTGAAGGGACTGTATTTACCTGCAGATCTGATCAAGAATGCAGGCTGCCTTCTGCAGCCCCACAGGAACTAAGGAAGGACCTTTATTTTCTCAGAGATTTATTTTTTTTTTGACTGTCTGTAGATCTGGCAAACACAGCACTGTCTTTTATCAGAACAACATGATTGAGTTTTTCTCTATGATCCTGATGTATTTTGGAACTTCTGCTCCGTTTAAGAATGAACTCAAGGAGAAGGGATTCTACATTTAAGCTGTTTGCATCTTAGTGGTTATTTCATGCTGTTCCTTAGGTGGCTCTCATTTCTTCTCTTACTTCTTTTCTCTCCTCTTTATTATATTATCATCAAACTTCTGTTGAAGCTTTTTCTCTTGGGATTTCTTGTTTTCATGAATATGGGTACCATCCTGAAAACAAGTCTTCTGATCCACAGGCTCTTTAGCTCACTTCTAGACTTCTCTGATCATTAGAGACTATGCACAAAGGGGAAAAGTACAGCTGAAAGGAAGAATTCCCCTTAGCAAGTTATAAAGGAAATGGGCATTGAAAGGGCAAAGCAGAGATACTGCATCCCTCAGTAATCCAGCCAAGAGATTAATAGCCAAGATAAAAATAGAAAAATATAATTAATCCAACTTCATTTCCTCTCTTGAAAAATATAAGAGCAGGCAAGACCTTCACAACCCTGATTCCCAGGTTGCTATCTCCCTATCCCACTTGTGTGACTTGAAGCACATGGAAGCCTTAGTAGTAAAACTAAGTGAGTAATTCATGGCGAGCAGCTTATTTGATGAATTACTGAAGCCCCTTTTTCTGTTTGTGCAGTTTCTAGAAGATGACAATGTCTTTCAACTTGGGTATTATTCAAATTTTCTCAACCATTTTATTTTTTTTTTTTTTTTTTTAGCGTGCTGATATAAGGTAAGGAGCTTTCCAGGTACTGAGCAGTAATAGACTCTGGATGCTGCAGCTGGTCCCCAAAACCATGTGGGGAGAGTGTGTCTTCCATTTGGCTGAGCAAAACTTTTACACTGAAGAAAAGTATTCAGAGAGGAGGCAGTGCTCATGTTTTCTTTTCCACATAGAGAGACAGCAATGGGTTTGAAATTCCCTGTAATTTCTTAATCTTTTCCCTTTCTGGATCACAGAGGCATTGGGTGAGGTGTTGTTCATTGAGATAAAAGGCTAATGTAAAATATAGTGGCTGTGGGTACAGTTCAGGTTTAAATTTCTCTTGTCACATTCACACAAAGGGCAGGCTGGGTGTTTATACACCTAGTAGGAAAGGGGACAGTCAGGTCCCTATCTACTGATTTTAATATCTTTAATGTTGGAACCACATAAAAAGTGTAGTTTATTTTTATTTCCCTGAAATTTTTTTTGCCTCTCTGTGTCAAGCATTGTCATATCACCCAGAATTTTCACCTTTTGTGGTGCAAAGCCTTTATGTGCTTAAGCAATAGTGAGAAAGTAAAGTTATTAGGATTTGTAAACTCAAATTTTTTTTCAGGAAGTGTGATGAGCCTGTTCTTAATTGAATACTGACAATAAGGAGCAGATCTACACTAGCACTGAACTTAGTGAAGAAACACTGGGTTTGGAAATGGAGAGTTGATAAAATCAGTTGGTAAATTGAATAAGGGAAGAATATTTGGTAGTCTGTAGACCAGGCTCAGCTAATATTGCTGAAACAGAGGTTAAACTTTATAGCTTTTACTCACAGTTAATTATCAGGGAGAGACTTTACAGTCATTTGAGACTTAGTACTTGGAGGGGACAAGTAAGAGTCAAGGGGTTATTAGCAAGTAATGTCCTTTAAACATTTAGAAGAGAGATGGATTTGTAGTGGTAACCCTCAGCAATTTATCCTCAAAATCTTTGTTTTCTGTTTTCCTGAGTGTTGCACTTACTATAGCTACTTGTCCAACTGTAAAGAATTATTTTTATTTATGGATGAAAAATAAATATATTGCTGTATAATTGGCATGATGTTTTATTTTGGCCATTTTTCTTTGATTAGAATAGAAGGTGGAAAGTTATGCCTTGATGAGACAGATTCTTGTGTGAACAAGTCACATTTTTTAGCAAAGATATCCTCAGAGCCCATCCTCAACTGTTTTGCATTTACTGCTGAGGTGAAGAAATTTGTGCTGCATAGTCAGGATATAGTACTTCAATTAATGTGGGGAAAAATTAGTATTGCTTGTTTCACGTGAAACACGTAGAGATAGGAAAGAACTGACAGAAATGTGAATGCAATAAGTTAAGGGTTTAACAAGGTGTCCAGCCAATGTCACAAGAAATTATTTGGGATTTTACTTGACTTATACCTTCTGATTTTCCTTAGAAAAGGAGTTGTTTCCATAGTAACAGCCACATTACATGGTTCTATACTTATGATACCTCTGAGATGGACCAGCATCACAAAAAAATATACTTCTTGATATGTCAAATAAAAATCCTGTACTTGTTAGTAAGAAAAATCTTATTTTCAGCAAAGTGAGACACTTGTTTGAGGTTTCTAGGCTATAGTTAATTTATTTATACTCTCTTTTTCTGTCCCTCCCTCATTTATTATAGGTGGTGCTTATATTGCTGCCTATTAAGATGCCTGACACTTCCCATTGTAGGCTTTTGTCTTCAGCTGCTTACAGCTTTACCACATATTAACTGTTTGGACTCATATTTTCTGTCAAGTCTTTGCCTTGTGCAGAGTCCTTTTGGAATATCTCATAGCTGTGCAGCTATTTCTAAGAATTATTGTGTGTGTGTGTTTTCCTTTTTTTCCAGTTTAACTGCTCATTGGTGGTTTTTGAAGAATTCTATATTCCTTCTGGGCAAAAAGCTAGCGTAGGATGTGCCTTTTGCTCTGTGTCCTTTTCATAGCCCCGACCCCCCATTCTGAAATTTCACTCATTTATGAGAATCTGCAATCTCTTAGCATCAGAGTCAATTCCTGACTTTTGAATGCTTCTGGTAGAGCTTGGTAATGTGCTACTAAAACATACATGTATTTATTAAGTGCATGTGTACATACAGACATAATGCATGTATTTATGCACTTAAATAGATTCCACTGGTTGTCTGGAGAATGACAAGTATAACAGTACTAATCCATTTGTGTCAGAGGAGTGAAAGATCAGAAAGAGATATTAGATAATTGGAAAATAAAGACAGGATAGAACTCTAGCTCTTAACAATTCAACCAGTCAATGAAGAATTCGAGTAGGTAAGGAGCTAAGTTGCCAGAGCATGTTAATTTGCAGCCTGTTCAGAAGCTGCCATGGAGACTGTTAATACCTCAGATGCCTCTTAATGAATTCTAAAAACAATGTGCACTCGGTTTCTGCAGACTGTATTTTGATTCATTCTTGTCACAAAACATACTGAGGCTCTACTTCTGAGTTCAGTGCTGTGCAGTGCATGCAGAATTATTCTTCTGGTCCTGGTATAACACACTAAGGTATTTTCTTGTATCTTAATATTTCAGTATCATAGTTTCTTTTGTGTGTGGTGGTGTTTTTTGTTTATTACAAGCTCCATGGTTATATTGCTAAGCTATAAAATAATGTGGTGTCAATATACACGAATTAGCTCTGGAGTACTTGTACAGCTTTTTTTGGTGCAGTACTCCATCACTGTTAAGTGTAGTTAATTTGGCTGAGCCACAGCACTGCACAGTCCTGACACCTGAATTCTCTCATTTATTGGCCCCTTGGAATATATTGCATCATATCATATAGATTTAAGTTATGCATCATGTACCAAATTCCTTCTGGTTGCACGTTTATTCTGGCATCCAAAACTGGCAGAAATCTGCTGGCAGAGTCCCTCAGCTGTTTCTCCTTTTTCTGTTTTCTGAAGAGAACACACATGGGGTTGTAAAGGTCGTGTTATTTAGTACAGAAGTGACAAGTGAACTGTTCCCTCCTGCAGCCTCCCCATGCTTCTTTCACAACTGCTGCTTTGATTTGTCACTGGGGTACTCTCCTCCAGTCACCTCCTTGCATGACTATAGCTAGTGCTTTGTCACTTCACTTCCTAGTGCAGATCTAAAGGGCTGGGTTCATAACAGTGAACTGCCATTCCTAACCTGTCAGGCAGCAAACAAATCAAACTCAGTAATGCAAGCAAGATCTCAGTAATTCATGAATCTCTGAAGCACCAAAGATAGCAAAAGACATATTTGTAGATGGGCATAGGCTGTGTTATGCTATCACTGTAACACTTGATTTTGACAAGCTAGCAAATTTGTGGTTGTTTTCTTCCTCAGAATTTCGATCTCTCTTGAACTGTAACTCTGGCATTATTGATTGGGTTGCAGAGGGTTGGGAGCAGCAAGTTGGATGAGGGAGGTTTTCAGAGCACAACAGTGCAGACACAGGTGGGCCCCTAAGTGTACTCGGTCTGAGTGGGAGACACTGTTTTTCCTCAAGGAAAGACTACTCAGGGAAATGAGCAAAAGACAGCAACATCAGATACTGATCTGTGTTAGGTCATTCCATTGGCATAATTTAGGTGCTTTTTCTTGCAATTCCTCTTTTAAGAGCTGGGAAGAAGTGTACTGACCATGAGCAGAAATACAGCAGGAAAATAAACGTACAAGTTTTGTCAGGAGGTTTGGGGACTGTGAAGGTAGCTGTGTGTGTACTGTTCTTTTTGATGATGATAATTTGGAGGAAAGCCTGGAACTATGAGCTGCAAAGTGAAGTAAATAGTGTTCCTAGTTATTTGCTTTTTCCTGCCAGCTCTTCCGTAGTCTATCTGTGTATTCTCCTAACTTGTTATTTAATCCAGTACAAAAAGGCTAGAAGCTGAGGCAAGATAAATAAGCTTAAGAATAGATGACAACTTTTAAAAGCGAGAGCAATTAATCAGTAGAACAGTGTACCTAAGGCTGTAGTGGGTGTCTGCCTCTTGCAATCTTCCAGTCAACGCTGGCTGTGTTTCTAGTAGATACACTTAGCACAGAGCTTGATGCAGAGTTGACTAGAGTAGAAACTGTGGCATGTGTATACTGTCATCCCATGAGATGAGCCTTTTGGGAAAAGATTCCCTAACTCCTATGCCCTTGGCTGATTCTTTCAGCTTCCCTAATTGGCAGTTATTTTTATTTTCCCTAGTGTCAATACTCTCAAGTAAAATTATCTGAAAGTGTAGATTGATTCTTTCATCTGGATAAAAGTGGTAAATGTATCAAATGAACAATATCTAGTATTAAAGAACTGTGTTATTGAAGCAGTGGTTTTTAATACTAAGTCTTGCAATTAGATCAGCTTGGGCATATTTTTGTGTGCCTACAGCATTCATTGCCTTTGAGTCTACAGATCTGTTTGCTGGATCATTGTCTTGGTTTTTCTCCACGTTTCTCAGAGGATTAGAACCTGTGTTCAAAATTAGGGAATTCATACCTCAAACAATATTTCTTATCAGGGTAAAAATGTATATGGGGCCACATCTGAAATATCCTAATACTGCAACTAAGTAAAAAAATGACTGATGAAGTTAATTTTGCTGAGAGCAAATAAATATATTGAGGTGAAAACAATAATCTTCTTTGTGTCTGTGTAGATGTATATAAAACATACTGAGGGAAGTGATAGCAGAGATTTGTTTCCATATTAATTATGGGATAGCTCTTCATATTGTGCCTAAGGCTCTGGTTCTTGAGGAGTACAAACTAAAGGACTTACTGGAGCACGTTTCTCTGCTTTACCTGCTTACACATGTCTGTTTTGACAGACAAAGGTGGGAACCTTGATCTTGGTTTTGTGCATAGCTGGTGAGGATTCTCACCAACCCCTCAGAAAATCCTTTTTTTGGTCCCACAGCTTAGACAAGCCTCTTAGGAACAGTTTTCTGAAAACATCAGCTCATGGCTCTGAAGCGGTCAAAGGCCCAATAGAATGATTACAAGGTTAATTTGGTTGAGTTAAATACTACAGAAAAACCCCACAGCCACGTTATATCATTAAAAGGTGCATGCATTTTCTGAATTTTCTTTCAGTTTTAATTTTCCCAACAAAGAAAGAATAAAGTATCTGAAGAAACAGTACACTGCACAGACAAGGGTTAAAGAAGGTGAGGTAGAAAAACTGGGCTCCTACAAGGCGAGAATAAGGCCCTTGAACTTGAGAAGAAATGGTAGAATGGAGACTATATGAGAGCTTAGTCCAGTCTTGGGGGGGTGGTTAGAGAATAATTATATGACTGAAATGAGCTGGTTTTTTTTTCCCCTTGTAATGTGTAAGAGTTATGTTTTGCAACCCAATTTATGAGATGCTGTCAATACCTAAAGAATTTTGCAGAAGTGTTCATAGCAAGCTGTTAAATACAAAAATATGGATGGTTTACCTAGATGACAAAATCTCTGAGTTATTGACCTTTCAGAAGGCATTAAGATCCATAGAAGAGATCAAGTTCTGGTTTTGGGACTCTGCATGAGCATTCACGACGAAGTTGTGGACTTTGGGGATCTTTGTCTCACAGTATAATTGTGCTTTTCCTCTTAACCAGGTAGCTTATTTTATATGCATTGCAATCAAAAAAGGTTGCTTGATTTATACCAAAAGGAGATCTATCCAACACAATATTTGCATCTTTAAGGCAAATTTTATTGTTCCTTAGGAATGTAATCCTTTTCCCTTAATTATTTTACAATGAAGTTTGTATTTAATGTTTCTTTTTAATTACTAAGTTGAGTCTGTCTCCAAAGTAAGGTCTGTCATCTGTTTCCATCTTTAAGTTTCCATATGAGCTTTTAAAAGAGTTTCAAGCAAAAGCACAATATTACCCACATGGTGTATTTGATTTCTTTAGACTGTTCACACATGATAACAAGGACAGCACTGCAAATGTCAAATTAAAAGATCAGTTTTATGCCTGGTATAAACCAACTCTACTATGTTGCCTTCAAGTAGCATGATGCCTTTTATCAGAAAGGGAGTAATAATGAATCCCTGTGCCAATCAACCCTACGGGCTTGAATGGAGAGAAGGGAAATAGGAGGAACAAATTTCATGGGTAAATACCTCTTTGATAATTTTTTTTTCTAACTGTATAAAAAAAATCTTCCATTTATAGTCTCCAATCACCAGCATTATCATGCTTACAGTCTTTTTAATGTTCAGCAGTGTTGTTGCAGTGCTAGCACATAATCATGCTTTGTCTCAAGGGAAGACAGAAAAGGACAGAAGAAAGAATAACAGGCCAAGCAACCAGAAAAAATGAAATAAATGGTTTGTGCCCTATCTTGAATCTGCAAAGCTTTAAAGCATTTTGAAGTGCTTTGAATGATTGCTTCCCTCTTTTCTTTTGGATCCACGTAGTTTCCCTACTGTACATTTTTTCCTCTGTGGGGAGAAAAACAGGTGCCATAATTTGTGTGATTCCAAATGTAAAACTCTGAAAACTTTGCAATGCAAGTATTTTGAAAGAAATATAAGGAGAACATTAATGTTCATTTTCTTTACATGAAAACATGATGCCATTTTTTAATGAAATGGAAACATTCTAAATTATATTCCAAGTGAAGAACTGCATTCCTACAGTGACACATTATTCTTATTGCACACAGTAATCCTAAAGTTTTTGTGTTTCTAAAAACTTTTGGCTTATGTTTTTAAGTGTCATCCCAGCTGCACGTTAAACTCCGAGATAATTTATCATCTGTTTGAAAGACAATTGAAATCATTAGGAAAAAACATTGACTTTTAGGAGTTTTGCACCAGGCCTTTAAAAAGTTTTTTGATTGTTGATTTTGTGTCAGTGACACTGTCCAACCCTTACGCATTTGGTAAATTACAAAGAAACAAACTTTGAGTGTCTTCCTTTGTAGGGCACGAAAGCATGGCAAGGTTGACCAGCAGTCACTAGGCAGTCAGTAGAAGGAAAAAAACCTGGCTCTGAATTCTGCAAACACTAGACCATAGTGCACCATACAGAGATGACTAAATTATAGGAATGATCAGTGTCTCTGCAATCTATGGCAGCCTGCATTGTCTGCACCTGGCTTGTCAGTTTTTATCATATGTAACAAAGTAGTGCATTAACAGAAAAAAAAAAAAAGGTGTTATAAGGCTCCAGTTTTTTTGTACCTTTAGACTTGAAAATAAAGTATGTCTGAGGTATTTCTTACTCTTGAAAAACCCACTGAAATAGGAGTAACAAAATCCCATCACATATTGCTGTTTTAAAGAAGCCCTTGACACTGGCAGGTGTTTACCTGCTGTGTTTCCTTCACACAGTGATGAATATTCTTTCATTCTGCATAGCTATTGAAATTTCTTAAATACATGGTATGAAAAAGGAATGTATGGGGGAACCTGGGGAAAGCTGCAGAATCAAGAACTGTATCCTGCAGTGATGATTCCAGTGGTTAGTTCTTGGCTATCTATTTCTCCTGAGTGGAAAGTGTCTGTTTCTTCAGAACCTCCACCATCACTGTGTTGGTAGAATCAACTCTGAGAATAAGAGTATTGTATTAGAAACAGAGCTGTTGTCTGCCCATTTTATAGTCAGGATTTTTGAGAACTGAAATAAAGCCATCTGTGACCCCTGCTCACCAATAGGTCTGTGATTTTCTTTACTTACACAGTCCTGGTAAAGTCAGAGGGACTGTTGCTCATAATGTCCCGGGTAAAACACTAAACATATTAGACGTACAAAATATAATTATTTATCTCTGTATTGCACAGCCTACGTTTGACTAATCAGTCATTGCTTTTAGGATGCAGCTAGTGAAAGGTAATGCACAGCCATGAATGTAAAGTCACGCTGCTGTCAGGAAAACAAGCTGATATCAATTGATTCTGTGTGTTCGGAAATTTGTATACAGTAGTGGTTTACTGTAGAGAAGAGTGAGACTTCTTCTAAATTAATATTATGCCCATGAAATTACTTGATCCATGACAATCAATTTTTATTATTTCTTTTGCAGCATTGATAGCTTTGAAATTCTGTTCTGAATGGTGTTTTTATACTTACAAAACTTCTAAGATTGAAAAATCAATGCAGGATTTGACCTTCAGTGTGGTTATGAAGAATACAGCTCAGATAACTTAAATGAAATGTCTTCTTAATTTGTAATTGTAAGTATGCCTAAATTGGTGTTAATGTCTCTTGTCACTTGGGATTTTCGACCATACACAAAAACTGAATGGTAAATGGTTGAACTCTTTCAAGAGGTGATAGTGGTGTAGTGTTTGTCAATTTAATGTCATAATTGTTTTGGTTATCCCTTAGATAATGTCTTTTCATTTACACTCTGAATGTAAATTAATTCTGAATGCTTTTTCTCTATTGAAAACCACTCTAAAATTAAGCTTATATATTTTTCTTTCCTTTTTAATTCCTGCACAGCAAATACTAAGGAGACTGAAATTACTCTGTTGTTGCAGAGAGAGTACTAGTGGGGAACTCCCTTACTTGCACTAGATTTGGTGGAAGCTTAGTGTGACCTCTCCTCACATTTTAGGCTGCCACAGTGCAATAAGGGATCGCAGGGAAGCTGCTATGGAGAGAACTGTATGAACAAAAGTTCTGCCAGGAGTAGGCATTGCAGGAGAGCTCAGAAAGTTCAGAATTTATGGAAAAGCTCAAAGTTGTTAGTAATGCTTTAAAATTTACATATATATAATATGCCCACACACACATAAATAACACATAAATAGACTTTCATTCTGTTATCCAAAGAGTGGGCAGTCCAAACTGAGGCCAAGAGACAGTAGATGGGTATGAAAAGAAAACAAAGCACAACATAAAGTGTCTTCTATCCTATTTGGTGTTATCTTGGTCTACCTATGGCTTAACGTTTTCCTTTATGTATTGGTAAATTTTTGAATGAGTGTTTGAATGAAGGGAGTTGAAAGCTCTAAAGAGGTGTCACAGTCTATAGTGGGAGGAAGTACAATGGGGACTGTTATAAAATGTTGTGAGGAGGTACAGACTGCCATTATTTCCAGCACAGAGGTTTTGAAGTGACATTTCCCTACCAAATGAAAAGTTTTAAGTAGGGTAGAGATAAATAATAATGAGCCTTGAATTGAATGAAGAAGGAACTGATTCTTACCTCTTTGTTTGAGAACACTTTTCTGAAAATAATATATGAAATATACAAAATAACTCAAATACTTTACTGTTTAATAAACTGGATAGAGATTTTGCAGTTTATCTAGAGTTTGGAGAACAAGGTATTTTTTGGTTAAAAGTTGTGTTAGTCTTATAATAAAAGATGACTGAAGACTGTAGGCTTTTAAGTGTACACAGCATTGTTCAATAGATCTGTCTTTTGGCGAGGCAGGGATGCCTAAGTGTTTGTCTCTGAGATTAATACGTTGCAGTTTTGTTATAACTTTTATAATCATAAAGGCTGAAGGAGGAAAAGGAACCCTCAAACCTTCCTGCAAGACAGTTCAATTTGCAGTAAGCTTTTCAACCCTGAAGTGGGAAGAGGTGCCCAGATGAAAGCCTGGAGCACGGATTCACCTCATTTTCCACTCCCGTGCAACAAACTGAGAGCCAGAGAGGTTTGTCTTTGCTCTTTCTCCTTTCTGTGCAGTCAGTCAGACAGGCAAGAAGGAATATATATATTCTCTCACTATTACTTTCATCTCTTGTGATAATAATTAAGATGTACCAGGTCCAGGACAGATGTATGAACATCCCCAGCTAATAAATTTTGTTATAAACTACTCTCACTTGATGTGGAGTCCAGCCAGTTTGGCACATGTCTTTTCATTATTTTTTTTTCCTAGTCCTTGTTTCCCAAAATCTTTTTCAAGAAACAGTGCTGAAAGTATTGTAAAGATGGGATGCAGTAATCATCATATCGTTCCTATTTTTTAGGTTTCTCTCCCCATTGGAAAAAGAATTAAGATTGACTTGTTTTAACTCTAACTAATCTTTGAGTTTTGTGTTCATATGACAACTTATAAATAGTATTTCATTATTTGTTTATTTGCACTTTTCTGAGAACAGAAGGTAAGCTGAGTAGTCTTAACCTCACTCTAGCAGCTATTGGCTCTGATTGCTTTGGCCCATATCCAAATGCAAATCAAATTTGGACCAGATACCCCCAGCTTTTACTAATACAAATAATACCATATAAATAGTATTCTCAATAAATGAGTATCTCTACTTTTAGCTATCTTTCAGATTAAACTGCATGTCGTACAAATTTAATATTTCCTGGGAGAACAGGAAAATACTCTCTTGGTTGTCTGGGGAGTTAGTATGTTCATAAATAAGCATGGTTGATATAATGATTAATATATGGGATGTGATATTTTTAATTATTATATTATAGGGTCGCAAATTATCAAAATTGACAGCAGTTTAAAAAATATTTGGGCTTTCCATAATTTTAAATGATATCTTACTTATTTTGAAGGTAGTTTATTTTTGTACTTTAGTGAACTGTAAAAATACTAGAATCAGCTATCATTTATTATTTTTTCCCATGCAGTGATAGAGGTCTGTAGATCTTAATCTAAATCCAAAGCTATTCATTAAATTATAAAAAAGATGTCTTTTGATATCACAAAAATCAAGCCTTGCAACTTTGATTCCCCCCACCCCCAATATTTAAATATCAATTGTATGTTTAGTTTTAGATGCTATAATGTAATAACATCTAATTCTAGTACCCTCTTCTTCGGTAGGCTGTGATTTACCAATATTGGTACCACTGTAAAAGTTTTAAAGTCAGAGAAACTCTGGCAAAGGAGGCTGCCACAGACAGCAGGGCCCTTGTCTGGGATTAGAATCCTTGTCTATCCTGTAGTGTAAATATCATCTTAATTCTGGGAACTAAGTATTGAAAATTATCTCTTATAACTTGTCATTGGTGGCTTAAAAACTGCCTATTAAACAACAACTGTGCTTCCATCAAACGTTCCATGACAGAGAAAATGGCAGCTCTTGCAAATGTAACTTCATTTGCTTGAATACCATCTAAGTCTTCAATTTCTCCTGAGTGCTTTCAGATACAAATCGAGGAATACAGCTCCTGTTAATCAGTCCTAAGATTAATGTTCAAGGCAGAGAGAGAAGAAGGAATTCTGTGTTTTAAATATTTTCACTTGTGTGACATCTACATACATGCTGTAATAACGGGGGCCTTGCAGGGACCCGTCCCAGTTAGAAATGACCCAAAGAAACCAAGGTGGCACAGTCCTTTGCAGAAAGAAATCTCCATGTCCTGAGAATAGAGAGTGTGCTAAAGTGGAGAGAGAGGGACTCTCACTCTTCCCAGTGGCACTGCAGGTTGCAAACAATTTATTGGAAAAATGCTTTTTCAAAAAGATTTGTTCTCGTCCATTTATACCTTCTATCTGCTTTCATTTAGCCTTTCACATGCTGTGTTGGGTCCCTAAACACATTGCTGCTTCTTTCTCCTCTGCAGTGCTTTTGTCACTGCTATTTCCTGGTGCAGTAGTTGGCAATTGATAGCTCTGCTTCTATTAGCAGTTTTGAGACTGCTTCTCCTTATCTTCAGCTAATTATAAAATTGTCCTGGCTTTTCAATGAAGAGATTAGTTTGTTAGATATCTGCAAAACCAGCTAAGAACAAGGTGGAATCATTGCTGTGCGAGATGCAGCCTCTCTGCACAACAACAATTTGCCAGCCACTTGGAAAAAATACTGTTAAACAGTGTTTCATACAGTAAGAGACTGAAACTATCCTATTGCTCTTTCAGAAGGTTTCCTTGCACCTCTTGATGTAAAACTGCTTGAGCTAGAAATGGTGACAGTCTTTAAGTTCATCACACCTCTTGACTTAGTTCAATTATTGTTAATTGCTGAGATATTTGTTGGCTGATTCTTGGGCTGTTCACTCCTTTCAGATCTTAAAAAAGAATTAATGATTCCATCTGGGGAAAAAAAAAAAAAACAGTCAAGATGTTTGGCTGATATTTGACTGTATGATTGCAGTCCTAAACTTCTGAAAAAGGAAATTGCTTTCTTGCCCTTGACCTTGAACATTAGCGTTTATAGCTCTTGTTGCATTATTTTGACTCTCTGACAGTTTGAGTGTGTTTGCAAGGGATGTAATTCTTCCTGCGTTAATGGCTCCTGTTTGCACCTGAATGATTATGTGTAAACGTGCGAGGGGCAGATGGCCTGAGCTTCTTCCTATAACTCAAACCTTTTTCCATAAGTTAAGTGACTTCACCAAGAAATCTGAACTCTTAGACTGCTGCCAGGGTGATTCTGAAGAAGTTATGTGAACTAGTTGGTAAAACTTTCAGAAAACCATTTGTTACTGCCAAGTGTTTTCAGTTCCCTGTTGCACCATCTGCCGGAAAATAGCTTTGGCTTGCTGGCCTGGTCCCGTTCCACCCCTCCCTCTACTCCCTGCATTTTTTTTATTCTTTCCAGGAAATATTTGGAGAATCTGCTTAGGGAAGCATATTGGAAAGGGGAAAATATTGGACTTGAATATAGTTAGTAGACATTATAAACTAAGCCATGATGAGATAGAAGAAGCTGCCATATTCCCTGTAAATAGTATGACTACTTTATCTTAGTTAAAAAGAAAGAATGTATAGTTAAACAAAGAAGTGGTTTCACTTAAATGTTGGTTATATGTGTATGTCTAATCTCAAACAATTATTGGCTTTGATTACTTGATTTTATGCTATGATTTCTTGTGGAATGGAGCACTGTAACCTTTAAGGAAGAAATCTGGTATAGCTGAGATATATTCCAGCCTACTCTTACAAGTATCAGCGAAGAAACATTGGTGGCAGATTCCTCTGTCAAGAAACTATTATGTTAGAAGGCTGCAACAAAGATGGAACAGGGAAAAGACAAGGAGATGAAAGTGATCAGGGGTATTAGTCATGCAGGCTTCTGCTTTATCTGAGGTTCTGTTGGACTGTTACTCAACTGAATCAGCCAGAAAAGGATGACTGGCGTGATGGCTGTGGACAAGCATGAGGTAGTTTGACTGAAAGGTAAGTGGTGATAACGTACATTTTTATGTCATGTTCTTCATGCAGAGATTCCTGTTGTGATCTCAGAGACTGCGCTTTGGAGGATTCACTACAATTGCAATTAAGATGGACTACTGGAAAGGAAAATACTTAACAGGAAAAAGCACAACAAGGAAAAGAAATATTTCTGTTAAATAAATACAGGGAGGGAGAGGGAGTGAATGTTTAATCAGAGCAATAGAAAAAGTATTCTTGTAAGTCAATTATAATATGACAAGTAAAGGAAGAGGAAAGAGTAACAGTAACTGTGGGAAATGAAAAAATAAGACTTAGCAGAAATTATGAGGGAACACGGGATTTTTTCCTTCTCCGTGTCTGAGAAATTTTTTTGGGACCAATTAATATTGTAAATACTGAACATAAAAAACATTATCAAGTCATCTCAGAGATTACATTTCATAACTAGTACTCTCCTGCCTACTTGCCTGTCACCCAGATTCCTGTTTTTTCCATTTAGGAATGTATGCTAGAGACCTTTTGGGCTTTTAGAAGTGTATGCTTTTGACAAGCTATTGACAATTGTTTTCTACTTCTGCTCTGCTCTTCTTATACAAATGTCAAAATCAGCATTGAGAAAATATGATAGTTAAATGATCACAGTTAAAAGGATCTCACTTTTGAAGAGTACCCTAGAGAAGACAGAGAAATTCTGAGGAGCTGTGCAGGGGTGTTCTGCACTGAATAGACACTGAGCTGCTAAGAGCTCCGAATTGGAGAGGAGAATCTTTGAGGTAGAAGCAAATATTTGTGACCTCTCAGGATCCCCGATTTAATTTGCAAATGGCAGATGTGTTAGCTGCAGGCAGTAACACTGAGTCCTTTATCCCAGCTGGGGTTTCCCAGTGCACAGAGGACACACTGGCCCCCTGAACTATAGGACTGTGTAACAACAGGGAACAGTGATGCTGCAGGAGGGTCATGAAATCTTCTTGTGTGACATGACTTTCCTGTCCTATGACCACTGTCTAGAGACCATGACCAAGTGGGCCAAGACAGCATTGGAAAATAAAGCTTTCTCTATCAACTGAACTGTAGTTTTAGAGGTAAATTAATTTAATTAAATGAAACTAAATTTTAAACTTAATTCCTCTGGTTACTGGTTCTGTAGTGGGTAATACCATCTTTATTAGCTGCTCCTCTTTGTTACAGATATTACCAGTACTTGTGTTACTAATTTTTTATGTATTCATTTTAAAAATTCATAAAATTTAAGATGTCAAATGTGCCTGTTGCTTTTAACCTTCTGAGTATATGGTATGGTTTTAACAGAATTAGAGGTATGAATTTTCATAGGTGTACATCCATGACCTTAAGAAGACAGGAAGACTTACAGACAAAAAGAAAAATAAGGCCTGGGCTAGAAAAAGAGAAAATAAAGGAAAACCCAGAGAACTTTCATAGTATATGAGTCATTAAGAGTGACTCAGCAGTAAAGGTGGGAGGATTAATTCTGAATAAAATAAAAGGGGGAAACCTAGGAGGAAAATCATGCTGCTCACTAAATTTTGTGTAAGGCTCTAGAGAGCAGTTTAATATTTCTTAGTGTAATTTGAAAAGAAAAAAGAAACCAAAATTTTCTGACTAGAGGTGGTGAGAAGTATTCTGTGTCCACTGTGCAAGAGATATTTAACACATACTATAGACACTACAGAATAGAGCTAGGGCAGCAGGGCACTGGAGTTGTATTCTCTGCTACTGACGTATTCTGTAACCTTGAAAGATTCTTGATCCCTTCAGTGTCTGAATTTCTTACTATAAAGCAGGTGTGAATTAGACATTTTGTCTTCCAGAAGCTGTGTCATGAGTATTGGTTCATAAATATTTGAGAATCATAGCTGAAAGAAACAACTGGTGTGACACTTGATGCATAAAGTTTGTGCTGTTAGAGAAAACTTAATTAGACCTAACACCTATACGTAGGAAAGGTTATACTGAGACATCACACACACCTGCGGAAAGAGGAAATTTTCCCTAATAAATCTCATATGAATGCCTTCTTAGAGGAGGAAGTTCTTTAGGCAGAAATAGAAGTGTGAAATTAGTTTTAGAATGCTACTTTTTAAGAACAAAGTATATTGGAGGAATCTGAAGGCTTTGCCTACTTTGGATGTTAAGAAAAGGATTATGCTGAGGAGTAAGAGGGAGAATTTTCTCATGTGAAATTATGGACAGGAAGGGAGGTATCAGGGATAAGCCATGGTTTCTGATGACAGATGCTATTTGAAAAGGAACCTTATTGGGGGTGCTGCTTTAGATAGTTCCCCAAAGGGAAAGGTTTGTTTTGTAACAGAAACAAACCTGTTAGGCCTCAGTGGCCCTTAGCTCAGGGTAAGAGTGTGGTTCTCTCTCTCATCCTGTTAAGTAAAGCTAATGGCAGTTAGTCTTCTCTTGCGACCTGAATTTGTAGGAAATGGTTCTAGATTGGTACTGAAGTCTCTGCGTCCAGATTTTCAGGTGGATGTATTAATATTGAAGGAATAAAGGAGGTTTTCATCTTGCTAAATGTGTATTTGGATGTCTGCGTACATATGTTAAACAGAAGATTAATTCCCACCACTGATATTGTCAGCTGTGTCTGGTGAGTGTTGGTGTGTGCTTGTGTGCCTGCTAGAAATGCTGCTGTGTCATGAGACCCTGAGGGCTTGACACTGGAGATAATCACTCTTCAGCTTCCTCCACTGCACTCAGAAATCCAGTCTGCCAGTGAAAGGTAGCAGCATGAATACCAACATTCCTCAGTGGACTAAATCTGGTAAACAACTCTTTGAGAAGTTTTAGGTCTCAAATAGTTTTGTGTATTCAGGGCTCATGGAGGTGATTTCCTTGCTGTCCCCACCTTCTGCCATCCACACCCCTCCTGAGCAAGGGACATTATGCCCTTAAGGTGTTCTTGGAGGCTCTTTGTCACCTCTAGCTTTTGTACTTCTGATTCACTGTATAAATGGAGGCTGGAGACATGACTCGGGTTTAGAAGCTAAACAAGCTTGGAGGCAGGTATAGCTTCTGACAAAATACCTGCTGTTTGTCCATTTTGCATTTTCCTTCTCTATTTAAGACAAGCAGCAGCTTCCTCTTCGATCCCCAGTCCTGTTGTATGTGGCTGTCAGCTGATTCACTCATTAGCACCAGAAAAAACCACCCATTTTCTCTGTTTCTTTCAGAGATGAAGAGAATTTGGCTTGAAGTTGGTATCTATGCAGAGATGGAAAAATTGTATGATTATTTGTGATCTACTATATTCTGATGCTTAGGAATTTCTATTTTATAAATGTACTTGGAAATTTTTCCAACATCTTTTGATGAACACTTAGCAGGAATTAATGATGCTCTGAAATATTCAGATTTCTACTGTGACTTCTACAGTGGCATTTCTCCTTAGAGTAACTGCTTTGCAGAACTGACCCCATTGCTGGCTTTTTTCCTTCTCTGGATGATCTTTTTAATTTATAAGAGTGCAGATATTTTTAAGTATGAATTTACTATGTAAAAACCTCAACCTGTTCAGTTTTTCAGTTCATTAGTACTAATTAGAACTCATTGTGAATTGTTATTGCACTTTTATGTTGCCATACAAATGATTAAACGTCTACAGAATCACTCAACTGTACCCTAATATAAAAACTCAGCAGCAGTGCATGTAAAATTAGTATATCATCAATCAGCTAGGAGTGGAACTGGGAGGTAATGGTTTTATTTTACTTGTGTACCTGTTTTCAGTCTAAAGCTACTAAAACACAATCTACGCAGAAATTAATTAAGTATGTACAGGCTCACTCCTAGGACCTTATGCAGCTCAGCACTCACGTTGTGTACAAAGTAGAGTGACTTCAGCTGTGCTTTTGTTCAATATATTTTTTGTCTTCAAATATCCCAGCCTTTGCTTTTGTGCCACATGGTCCCATTGCTTCAAACTCAGTGCATGTAATTTAAATGTGTATTATGTATTCATGGATGACCTCGTAAAATTTGTCATAGAAGGAGAAATAGGGTCCTAGGTATTATTTCTTATGGGTGGTTCAGGTCTAAATAGTCAAATCAATCTTAAAATTATTGTTAATTGCTAGAGTTAATACCTCCTCACCCACGCAGATATTTCTACTAAATTTAGTATTGTTCTGCAGATATTTATCTTCTGTTAGATATATTTTCTTTCAGAAAAACTGTAGTCTTGAAAACACATCTTCCAATTTTGTAGCACTGATCTATAGCAAATACTTGGTTTCCACTACAGGAAAATCATCTTATAGTTTTGACTTGTCCAGTATTAAGCAGTAATTTTTTAGAGTTGCTTTGCCTAGTGATACTGTGAAGGATTTATTGTTTTGAATGTGAATTAGGGCAGATAAGAAACCTTCGGTTGGACAATTCACTTCCAGTCAAGAAGGATATAAAACTTGCTGATTCCTTGCCTCCTTTAGTGGTTTTATTTTTTACATACAACTTGGTAAGAACTGCTATAAGTAGTGTATCAAGCATAGAAATGCTATGTAGGGTTTTATTATTTAGGCCTTATTTTTAATCTGGGACTTTTATTTGGGGGGCGGGGGGGGGAATATTTATCTGTCAAGGATTTCAAGACTAGTTGGCCTAAATCCTGGACAAAGTCATACTCTTGAAGGGCTGAATTCTCTGCATTGTGCTGAAGGAGTTTGAAGTATTCTGGTTCTGCCCCTCCACTTGTGGGGTGTACAACTGTAGGGAAGTGCCTGTGCATGTCTGCTCATGTGTGTGGTGTGTATTTGATGCTTCTAGTAAGGCAGACAGAAAATCTTATAGAGGGTAATCCCTCTGCAGTAAGGGCACATTAAGATCTCTCATCTTACACATGGCATGTGATTATTCTGAAATCCTTGTCCAAATATCTGATACTACATATTTGTAGTAAGCCATGAAACTTGAGGCTGGCTTGTATTGTTCCAGTTTTTATGGCATTTTGGGTACTTTTACTATTTTTAATTTTGAAGGTGTTGTCATAGGGCAAGTGAATGAGTAATTGTCTAACATTAAGAGGATTTTTGGACCTTGAGAAATGACAACAGTTGCTGGGTAATATAAAAAAATATTAAAAAAACTATATAGAGGCCAGACATGCAAAATATTGAAAGGTTATGAACTGATCCATGTGTCTTCCTGCTGTTTTAGGTACTTTCTCCCCCTCTTCTTTTAAAGAAACACTCAGAGGACTGGAACAGTAGGCCTCTTTTTGTGAAAGTGTGTGTTTCCTTCTCCAGTTTTTGATTTAGCATGCTAACTTATTGAAGCCAAGTACAAGTCTTGATATAGTAGAAGAGGCACAATATGATGGCTTTTTTCCACTACCTATCCCCCAAAAACTCAACAAATACACTTTTTGAGAAACCTGATGCCAATGTAAATCTGAAAATTATGCTGAATCCTTCTTGTTTCCCTCAGTGTCACCACTAGCAAAGAAGCTGGGAGTATGGAAATAGATCAACTTTGTGATTCCAGTAACATTCATGGAAAGTTCTACATTCTGGGCTCTGACATTAGCAAATGTCTGGAACTTAACAGAGCGTTTGATCAGGGAATTCATCTCATGTTCCTGGGTATGTTAATTTTGCAGTATGTGAAGTAGGAAAGCACATTGGAAATCTATTGTTGTCCATTAAGAAAGCTTTTTTGCACTTAAAATTACACTTGAAGAAGATGTTTTTGAAGAGTAAGCTGCTATTATAATATGATTTCTCTGTTGAGTAGACTTGTTCTGTAAATGGAAAAGTAAATTTTGTTCCAACATTGCTGAAAATGCAGTAAAATACATTACAGGATTTTGTTATGTATGTGGGAAACCAGCATAATAAATGTAATAAATTATACATTTCTTAAGAGAAATTTGGAGACAGAAGTTGCAGAATCCATTTTTGTGGTGAGTTGACCCTGGCTGGATGTCAGGTGCCCACCAAAGCCGCTGTATCACTCCCCTTCTCAGCTGGACAGGGGAGAGAAAATATAGTGAAAGGCTTCTGGGTTGATATAAGGACAGGGAGAGATCAGTCACTGATTACCAGGCAAACGATACTTGGGGAAATTTGTTTAATTTATTGCCAATCAAATCAGAGTACGATGATGAGAAATAAACCCAAATCTTGAAAGTACCTTGCCTCCCACCCTTCCCTTCTTCTCGGGCTCAACTTTAGTCCATGTTTCCTCTACTGCCTCCTCTCCAGCAGTGCAGGTGGACAGGGAATGGGGGCCACAGTCAGTGCATTGTCTCTGCTACTCCGTCCTCCTCAGGGGAGGACTCCTCCCACTCTTCTCCTGCTCCACTGTGGGGTCCCTCCCATGAGAGACAGTCCTCCCTGAACTTCTCCAGTGTGGGTCCTTCCCCCAGGCTGTAGTTCTTCACAAACTGCTCCAGTGTGGATCCCCATGTGGCAACAAGTCCTGCCAGCAAACCTGCTCCAGTGTGAGCTCTCTCTCTGTGGGGCCACATGTCCAGCCGTGGTCCTGCCCCAGTGCTGGCTCTCCATAGGGTCACAGCCTCCTTCAGGCATCCACTTGCTCCAGCATGAGGTTCCTCCATGGCTTCAGGTGGATCTCTGTCCCCGTGGACATCCACGGGCTGCAGGGGCACAGCTGCCTCACCATGGGCTGCACCATGGGCTCCACCACGGGCTGCAGGGGAACCACCTCCTCCTCCTCCTTCTCTACTGACCCTGGGGTCTCACATATTCTCTGCTTTCTCTGGCTGTTGTTCCAGTTGTACAATGACGTCCCTGCCTTCTTAAATATGCTGTCCCAGAGGCACTACCACCATCACTCCTGGGCTTGGCCTTGGTCAGCGTGGATCCATCTTGGAGCTGGCTGGCATAGGACATGGGGGAAGCTTCTGGCAGCTTTTCACAGCAGCTGCCCCTCTAGCCACCCCAAGACCAAAATCTTACCATGCAACTGAATTAAATTTTGTCAAAGTGAAATATGGTGGTTGCTTTTTCTGGGATATTGGAGCTTACAGAATGGCATGACTCCTAACCTACCTATTTGCATTATGAAAGTGTAATCCATTGTACACCCAAATGATTCCACTGAGTGATAGAAAGCTAATAAAATGAGGGGACTAGAATCTCTGTAAAAGGTGAGTAGCATAGAAACTAATTGCACTGCTCAGTTCTGACCTGCAGGTTCAGCTTCATATTTCCTGGTAACTGACACCTGAAAAAAGGTAATTTTCTTCAAATCTAAATATCATCAAAAAAAAAAAAAATTAAACTGGCATTTCAGTCATCTGTTTGGCAGTGAGGAGAATGAATGACAAAATAGTAGACTTGCCACTCAAGATGGAATTCCTTTGTGCCTGCTAAGGTTTTTGTTAGTACTTATTATTAACTTTGTTAGTTAATGCTGTGTTGTTGGAAAGGGTGCTTGGAAATCATGTGCAGATATGTGGCTCCCCACCTCCATTTCTGTTCTCTCCCCCTTCTGTGCCCCTGACCTAGTGGAAGAGGTTCCAGTTGCACTCAGCAAGAACATCCATTAAATGTGAAGTGAATATGTACAGAAATTGTCTCACCAAGCCATTTATTTGATTTCTTATGACACCTAAGGGCAGTTAACATGCTGACTGATTTGGGGGTGATAGGTGTGGGTCTCAAGTAATAGCAGTGAACTTCTTGAATTATGCTTTAATAAGCATCAAATTTCAATGTATATATAATATAATGCCTCGGAGGAGGGTTTGTTGAGTCTTGAGATGGAGCTGTAATTCCATCGAAGCAGACCCAGGGAGCTGTGCTGCCCGAGTGAAGAGACTTTGTTCTGTTGCTTCAGTCTTGTTGTGGCGTGGTCTTGCCTCTCTCAGGAGATATAGTGCTTTTTTACTCCCTGTCTAACATTAATTTAAATTGTCCATTCCTAAATGAAAGCCCAAACCGTTGATAGTCTTTGGATGTAACACGTGTTTTAATGTTACACAGTAGGCTACTGGCTACTCTTCAGGGATGTATTTCTGTTGATACTCTGTGGAACAAAGAGAAGAAAACAGGCTGCAAATCCTCACCTCTGTGAATACTCTTTTGCTTGATCCTTGTAGTGGATTCACAGTTGCACATCAAAGCAATTCAAATTTCAATATAAATCAAGGTGTGGTGGAACAAAGCATTTTGCAGCTGATACAACTGATATGTTGTGCTGATGGTAGGCATGCTTTTAAGGGATTTCTTTTGGAATGGTTTTAATGAGGTGGGATGAGGATCAGTGAAAGTTTAAAACAGGTTAGAGAACTCAGCAGTGAAACGGCGTCAAGAGGTACCGAAGAATTCAAGGTGAGAAGTAGTATGGAAGCCAGGGATATTTGTTTTCCCTGAATGTTGGGAGGGCATTTTGTTCCCTGTTGCTGTCAGTGAAGGGCAGAGTCTGCCAAAAGAGTCCGTGGACTGTGCTTTGCTATGAACTAATTCTGGTGTGCACCCTGCTTGGGCAGCAGTGCTTATACAGGCATTGGATGCTGTATGAGAATCCAACCTCCAGAAACTATTTGAGACGAAAGCTGCTTCTCTTTCTGCCACTATTGGAACTGTGTGCTCAGTGAGGAGCCCTGAGATGCAAAAATGTTATCCTCTTTTGCCAACAGTAAAATCACCAAAAGTCCTAGAAAATAATTTTGAAGCAATAGCTTGTAATTTTTAGACAATTTAATTTTAAAGACTTAAATATAATAATATTATTGGCTAACATAGTAGCATTTTCTAGTGGGGTGCATCTTGGCTGTGAGGAGAGAAAAAGATGTTAATGTATTGCTGTGTGTTTGCTTAGCACTCCTCCCTTAGGCAGCATATGGATTTTTTTTGGTTTCTAACCCGTGTGCTTTTTATTCATTGTCTGGATGATCCCGTGAAGCTGGAATCCCCAGCAGCCCTGGCTCTGTGTTTTACTTCTGCTATCTGGGGCATAATGGATGATATTTTTTTTTCCTTTTTACTCCTACTGTGCAAAATAGCAAGTGCAAGTTTTTCTGTCTTCAAGCTACTGTGCCCAGTCCCGAAGTCTGGCTTGCCAGAATGAATCCTTATGCTTTCGGAGTCACAGCCTAATTTGAGCCAGATCAATGAAGAGATTATTAAATAACTGAGCTCTTCCATTTGAGAAGCTTCACCTCTGAGGCACTTTTTACTTTCACCTCTGACTTTGGCAACACTAAAACAATCAATATTGAATCAAAAAATATGGGTAGTGAGAAAATATTTCTGTTCTGGGGGAAGAATCATCTCAGTACTGTGAGGCCTTTTTAGTGAACAGATAGAACGTTCGCTGTGCAGATGCTCTTGCTCTGAGTGAGAATGAAACCTTCAGCTCTTACCTGTTGTTTTAGGCCATTTAATCTCATTGTTCCTTTTTCTTACATCTCTTCTTCTCCCACCAGTAATCTTCTTCCTCCAAATATCCCAGCAGTGCAAACCCACTCCTCTTGCTGGAGGACCCAGCAAGAGTTCTCTTCAAGGGATGAGAAGAAATTTCCCTCTCAACACTTTTTGTCCTTAATGTCTCCCTTCACATAGCATGTCTGTAGCAGACTGTACAAACCATTATCACTGGTAACAGTTCCTATGGCTTGCTCTGCTCCACTACACTCTAACTGGTGCTCAAAATGAGAATTTGTCCTTCCAGTTAGGCCTTATCTCTATTAGTAAGATGGAATTTATTAAGTTCAAAAAACTCCCACCCTTGATGGTTGTAGCTACTTAAATTGTTTTGTTCCTGCATTAGTAATATCTGATAGTCATAATTTTTCTGTAGATAAAAAAGAATCCAACAAAGTGGTTTTAACTGTCATTGCCATTATTTCTTAATTGTATTTAGAAAACGAGATGCGTGCCTCCCTCATTATTCTGGTTTTAGTGCTTAATGCATTTTTTAGGAAATGAAGACAGCTTACTGTAGCTGGTGTTTAGTTCTTTGACTGAGCCTTGCTCTGTACTGAAACAACACTGAAATGTAAGTATTGGGTTGAAGCTGTTGAGAACTGGAGTTTGTCAAATCTGTTACTATTTGCAGTTGCATAAGTTCAGAGGAGCTGTGTTTGCTTACCTATAAAACTCTTCATATATCTTTTTCTAGAAAGGCTATTTAAAGATCTGTAGTGTGACAAAATCTCCCCTCTCAATAACAATAAATATTCAGTAAGGAGCCACGCTTCGTGTGTTCACCTTAACAGTAAGAGTTCTTTGTAGCACATAACCATAAAATGAACAGCCTGACTTCCAACTTGCTAAAGGGCACTGAGAGGAAAGGAAGCAAAAACACACTTCTAAATGAAAACCAGTTAGCTGTAACAATCTTGTTGATGGGTTCAGTATTAGTCCTGATGTCAGCTGCAGAATGCGTTTTCTGCCCTGAGCCTCCTTGCAGGCCTGGTTAACCTTTAGTTGCTGTGCAGCAGACACTTAGGAAAGTTACTAGAAAAACAGCTTTCAAAATATTTGTAATTTGGAATTTTATAGCAGTGTGTGTACAGAAATTCCATATGATTCCCACTGCTTGTGTTATATAATCCAGTAGTATTTTAACAACAGAAGTAGTTTGCAGCAGCTTCAGAATTTGGGGTGTTTTTTGTCTCCTCAGTTGTTAGCTATGTAAGAAACAGGCTGTTTTCTGCCACTCTTCAAATGTCTCTTTTAATGTTTTACATTTTGATTGACAAAATTTTTTTTAGAAAGCATGTATTAGCTCTTCCACTTGCTTGAATGTTTTCTAGGGAGTGAAAAAAGTTCTGTGCTTTGATGTGTTGTGAATGGGCTGATGTGAGCTTGGGGGATTAACGTCTGAGTTGCTGGGCTCACCATCTGGGAGAATAATTTAATTTATTTTCTTTTTTTAGAAAAGTCTACAAAAGACCTTGAGGTCAGTGCAGCTTGAGAGAAGTATTCACCAGGAATCCAACTGAAAGAACCTCTGGCATTCTAGTTGTATTTACAGGCTATATTAAAAAAAGAACAACCCGAAAATTATTGGAGTTCAGATCCTCAGTGCATATATATCTGCTGATACAGTGACCAGAATTAAAAATTTGTCCCAGCAAACTTTGTCCCAGTGAAGTACAAGTTCTTGCCTCCCAGAGCTCCGTTTGCTGGCTTGTAGACAGTAGGAGGCTCCAGAGAGAGAGGGGCCATTCTGTCTCTCTTCCTTCTTTCTTCTGAGTATGTTTAAAGTAACGAAGCCAGCTATCCTGTCTAAGTGAATTGACACCCAGGTTCAGCTCTTTTCCTTCAATTAGACTCCAGAGAGACAAAATCTTTGGTAGTCCTCAGGAGTTTTGTTTCCTGAAATTTCTGCTCATATCTGGAGCACAGCTTAGGATAAATTTACACATCCTACTGTGTGTTAGTACGGTTCCCTGTGTAACTTGAAATGGTTTTACACAGGTAGATTGAAAGGATCTGGTTCTTGAAGCCCAAAAGCACTTCTATGAGTATTCCCAAAGGGATTACATAGCTTAACATTTTATTATACAATTATGTATTCTATGAACTTCAATTCTGTAGATGTTAATACACATAAAATACTGTTGCTTCTTCTCTTATTAATTTCTAATTCTTGGCAATTATATTTGATTAGATTGCTGTAGTAATTAAATACTAAGTTACCTGACTAGTTCAGAATTCTCTCCAACAAATATTCCGGTAGTGAACCCTCCTCCTGTATTCTGTAAAAAGCCTGGCTTGAATACTAAGGGTTCTCCCTCCATCTCCTAAAATGAGAAAGAGACAAATCAGGTATATAAGGGCAATGAAGCTGGTGAAGGGTATAGAAAATGTGTTCTGTGTGCAGTAGCTGAGGGAATTGTGGTGGTTTAGTCTGGAGGAGAGGAGGCTTAGGAGGGGGGTCCTCATTTCTCCTTAGATATACCTGAAAGGAGGTTGTAGTCACTTGGGAATTTGTCTCTTCTGCTGTGTCTGAATTTATCAGCAAAATGTTTTTTGTCCATTCCGGTAGAGCTATTTCATTTTTTGGCATCTGCTCTCCATACTGAGAATAGATGATATAATGCTTCCAGGAAAATACCATGGAACATTCTGTTTGCAGACTACTTGTTTATGTGGTAGTTAGTGAAAAAAGCATTAAGGGACAGGTTTGTAAAGGAAAGCTGGAGCAGAAGATCAGTGAAATAGGGAGCAACAAAAACAAGTGCATCTGAGAGTTTAGAGGGTAAAATAAGTACTAGAAGAGGCTTACATGGATAGTGAAGCAAACTAACAGATACTGGGGAAAGAACAAACAAAAGTTAACAAATTTAGCTTTCAGAAAGAGGGCAAAACAAAATTATTAACTGTGTAAGGGAAGCAGGGGGAATGACTGAAAAAGAATAACAAGAATAAAGGAAGGAGACTGGGCAAGGGGGACAAGAGTTTCCCTGGAGCTGGGCAAGTAAGGAAAGAGCTCTGTGGGGGCTATTATTGTGTGACCTGCTGTGTAACACTCTTTCAACCAGGTCATAAAAAATCAAGTTATCTGTAATCATAACTCAACTAGCTCTTAGGTAGCAAGGTCAGATATCTCTTAGGAAATACCTGCATCTGTGTTTAGCCTTGTGCTTTTGGGTGATGTTGAGGTTTATGCACATCCCCAAAAGCTCCAAAAATCTGAGCAAATATATAGTGAGAAGAAATCTTCTTAACTCCTGTCATTCCCACCCACTTCTGTGATGTCTAAATAGGCTGAGTGAGCAGGCTTTGGGTGTGAGGCCATACAGGGAATGACAGCAATACAAAAATAATCTCAACTCCTTTCTTTTCCAAAAGCGTGTGCAGCTTTAGCTCCAATTCAGTTCACAGGTTGACTGCTCAAAGACTTGCAGCAATGTATAGGTTGGGATGCTTAATGGGGTGAACAGCAGCATCCTTAATAGTAATGGGTGCTGGCTTATGCCAGCATAAATTGTATGTGTCTGTAGCCTCAAACAGTGATTGAGAAGGAAGGATTCTCTTGGTGGGATTTTTGGAATATTCTGGTCAGGGTTTGGGTTTTTTTTCCTTGAGGAAGTTAGCAGTCGGCTCATGGAGAAGGGCTGTGGAAACAGCCAATTTTCATTCCAAATGCCAGCGTTATGCCATCATAAAACTGGAAACTCTGGAAAACATTAAGAGCAGAGCTCTGTCATGATTCATTTTCTGCTCATTTCCTGATGTTTTTGCGAAAGACACTAGATTTTCCAGAGTAGCCCAGGAAAATCCAAACTTGGCCCAGAACTTTCTCAAGAGATCCATTTTTTTTTCTATGATTGCACGGGTAATGACAAGAAATCAATTTGTCTAGACTACACTTCCAATATAAAATATAGAATAAAGCACAAGTCTTTAATGATTAAGGAACACTCCTTTATATGATCTTTTAGTTCACATCGGGGATTTTTTTGAAGAAGTATCACGTGTGTGTTTTTACACATGATCCTCACAAATACTATCCTGTAACATGCTTGTGTGGCTACATTCAGATTCCATCTCTCCTTTTCAGCCTTAAAAGTTCTCTGTGGTCATTTTTCATTACAAATTAATTACCTGTTGTCTAGATGTAAGCCCCAACTTAAATAAAAAGCTGCATAGAAAAAGCTGAATGCCCTGTGCACAGGGTGTTGGATTGGTCCAGGAAAGCCCTTCATCTCAGGCACTAACTATGTACATGTCTTGCTCAGGGCCAGCAAGCACTCCTAGGATTCTTTCAGGTTAACTTTATTGCTAAAGTAAAAATTCCAGGTTTTATGAAACATGCAAAAATGGCAGCATAGGAAAAATGTCTGTACCAAAAAAAGGGTACTTGTCTTGGTTTCAAAGACCCTTCACATTCAATCCATGTTTTAACCATTCCCTTGTGCTGTTGAGATTAAGACTGGCCTCTAATTGGCTTCTTATGTCATCCTTTATCACCCACTTGTTATGTTTTCTGGTAAGCATCTGCTAGTTTTCTTCCAGTATCTTCTTGTCTCCTTCAAATTCTTCCTTAAGTTAGCTTTTTTTTATTGTGAGGCTTAAGAAAATTTCACTCTGCTATGCTGGCAGTAATAATTTAATTTTTTTTCTTGTGACACAGTATGTAGCACAGTCGGGTGACAAATTATGACATGTAAGTGTTCCAAGAATGCACAGTAGCAGACTTGAAATATGTATGGTTTCTAATTTTTATTTTCACTTTGGCTTAAGTAGGATCTCTTACAGCTGTCATTTGCTGAGACAAATGTGTTGGGTCTCGCCTCTGGAGTCCCATCGCAAAGGACTGAACCTGGGACCTCTGTCAGCTCAAGACTTACTGCCCCTAGGGTGATAAAATGCACATTTGTGGTATGAGTGGAGTGGATGGACAGAGCAAACAATGACTGGAGTCACTGATCAGGAATGAGTCCATAGGGATTTGGGATACGGGTGGGGAGTTGGAAGGAGAGGGTCTGTTGCTGGAGCAGCCAAGAGAAAGGGGATTTTGAAGGAGTTAAGGTAGTTTGCATGATGCTGGTAAGGAAGGCACTGTCAGGGTTTCTCTGTATAAGAGTGTGGGGAAGGTTATGGTAGTTCCAGCAGTTTTATAATGACAAGAATAAAGAGATGATTCTGAACACTGCATATGAAACCAAGGGCTCCCTTCCTCACACCTTTCACCTAGCTGTCTTCCAGGCAGCTCTCAGGGGACAGAGAAACTTTTCCAACCTCTAAGAAACCTCCATTCTTAAGCCTTTCACCTTTTCTGACAGTGGTGATGGTACACAGTGACACTTGTGTACTGCCCTGCCAGTGGAGAAGGACAACCTGAGCATTTTCCAGTGTGGAAAAAGAAAGGACATGGTTGTGACAAGAACAGGAGAAAAATCTTGAGCATTGCTGTTCCTGATGCTAACAGAGAAGCAATTTCTAAGCAAATGGCATCTTTTATATACCTTGAAGAACTGATAACCTTTATGGTTTGTGCAATTCTAGATCTTATGTTGAAAAGGATTTTTTTGTTTTAGTCCTGTGCTCTAAGCAGAGTTCATTTTTACCTCTCCCGGCCTGTAATTTTACCTTTCAGACCACTGTCTCTGAAATAGGAGGCTGATTATGGATTAGGATTACTAATGAGCAAACTTCTTGACTATAAATCTGTGGACAAAGATCCCTTTCTGTAGTGGCAAATTCTGCTGCTGAAGTCTGACTTGAGCTTCTGAAACAAACTCGCTTAGATGGCGGGCATGGGAAATGCTACTGCTGTGATGTTTCCTATTTACTTGCGTTCTAACTAGGAATGCCTGCTGTATGTATTCTTAACATATGTTAACCTCTCTGCTGCAGTTCTTGCCAAGAAACTGTCACAAACGTTATTTAGCAAACGAAACTGCATAGGAAACATTCCTGTTGCACTGGCGTGCCTGCTGTAACTAATTGGGCATGTATAACAGGAGGGTGAAGATAAAAAAAGCTACATGTGTACAGTGTTTAGGTAAAGTGCGTGATATTTTGCATCGTAATTATAATCCTTTTAGATGGTGTTGATCTCCAGAAAGGCAAGCAAATGTTGGGAATGAAGTCCAGCATGAGCCTCCTCCAAGGCTGTGTTAACAACATGGGGCCGAGTGATGCGGGGCTGTTGTTGCAACTATCCAAAGCAGGATTTTTTTTGTTTCCCAGTGTGTGTGCACACTGTAATCTACACAGGGTTTGTTTCTTTTCACTTTTTCTAGTCAGGCACCCTGACTCCCATCCTCTGACCCCAAACTGGCAGCAAAATTGCTATTTCATTGCAAAATGGGGCTGTGATTGCAGGGTTTGCCTGTTTAATGTTACTTTCGCCAAGGAAGGGACTAATTCCTGCTGAAAGTGTCTTGGTTCTGCCCACCTATTTCCTGAGAGGTGAATGGGTGCAGAAAGGTGGCTTTGAATGTTTTTAAACAGAAGCAACATTTCCAGGTAGGGCCGGAGGGCCGAGGAAACCCACAGAGTGCACAGCATGACAGGGGTGGCTTTATGCAGGGAGGAGCAAGGCAGAGGGGAAAAATGGACTCATTGATAGCACATCAGGCTGTGTTTCAAATAGATTTGCATATACAAAGTGGATTAGAACTGAAAGTCTCATGTCTTCTATCTGTTTTTCCCTGTGGTAAATAAATCAGTTCTAAACTGTAGATGATTTCCCTTTCCTTTCCTTCTCCCTGGACTATGTATTCTCCCAGGCATGCAAGAGACTTTTGTTTTCTTTAATCTGGAAAGTCTTTCTAAACTCAGGAATGCTACTTGGCTCAGGAAGCACAGTAACAGTCAAGAGAGATTGAACTGTTATCCCTACGAAGACAATTAAAAACTAATGTGCATGCCATTGTATTTAACACTCTGTGGTGTCTGCCTCTTGTTTAACTGAGATCACAAGTATGAATTAAGTGCCCAGTATGGTAATATAAACCAGTGATTTCCCAAAAGGCAGAGCAAAGGAGTGTGTGGTCTTGTAACTTTTATTGTTAAGTTTAAATTACAAAATAGATTTACAGTAATGCCACTTTTCATTCCAGATACTAAAATCCTTCATCGTTGCAGCTTTAATATTGTAAGTGTTGGCCAGTATTACACTTCTAACTAGAGAGTCATAAACCGGTAGAAACAAAATAGGAATTAAATTGTAGATTAAGAAAAATCGTATGCTTGATGTGTGTATAGGTATATGCAGAGTCACTTGTAGCTTGTCTACATCAGCATAGATTAACAGAAATTAGTATAACCACCTGCCTTTACTTACCATTTTAACACATGTTTATAACTTACTGTGCCATTTCAGAGCTGCTTGAGAGAATACCCAGATAAATGCATTTCCATAAGTTCTAGGCCAAAGAGAAAGCCAATCTCATAAAACAAGATAAGAAAGCAAATCCAAGCCTACATACTAATATGGACATGATTTAATTAGTAATATCAGCAGAAGATATTTATAATTGTCCTTATGCCTTTAAAAGAAGGATTTGATGAAAATAATAATTTACAGTGTTGTGATTTGACAGGATGTTTTGGGTTATATGTAAAAAAACTAGATATTTCTGACCAACTGTGTCATGCAGTTAGAGAGTAAGACCAGTTTGTGTCTTAGGCTGAGACCTTAGGCCCTGCATTCAGATCCACAGCCAAAGCTTGTGACTTAGCATGTGCAGAGCTGGGTGAATTCTGGTTAGGTCCTGCTCAATATTGTGAGACATTTAATTTTACTGCTTTACAGGACTCACACTTTGTACACGGAAAACTGGCTGTGGCCACTGCATAGTTGGAACGAATCCCTTACTAGACCAGTTCTGAGTTTTTAAAATTTTTAATGTGTGCTAAGGCAATACTAGAAACAGTGTGTCTGGATGTACAGATCCATGGTTTCTTAGCACAAGTTTCTACTTCAGCAATGTTGCCATTCAGTCAAAACTTAAAATATTTGAGAAAAGCAACTTGGGCAATGCAATGTACATTTCATATATATTGCACCATTTAAGAGATTTCAAGGAGGTCTTACTGCATGTATGTAGCAGATAAAAACAGATTTTATTTTGTAACATTTGGATTCTTTTCATCTATTTAAAACTGACCTCTTGGTATACAGGCTCACACAATTCACCACATGTGCTGCATTGCTGAAATTTTGTATAGTTATTTAATTTACAGTTTTCTTCGTATGCTTGGAGTTCAGCAGCCTACTGCACGTTGCATGGATTCTGAGAAAATCCCTCGATCTCCTGTAGGAAGCACCATTGCTCATTCCTTGACTCTGGTATGATGATCCTTTGAAGTAGCAGTGGTTTCTTTTCTTGTTATCTATGGTTTGGTTGTAGGTCCTCAAATCCTGAGTTTCCAGCTGCACATGTGCTGGCACTCCCTGTGAAGCCAGTGGCAGAGCATCACACTCTGCTGCAGGGTTGTTATTCAGGTTGTTAAGGGAGGCAGAAAATGCTGAATGATACTTCCAAAATGAATGTTAGAGGTTTCATTTCTAGCCAAATTATCTTGGCCTTCCATCTTCTACCATCTGGCTGTATCCAACAGTAACTCCCACTAATTCCTATATGTGAGCTTTGGTTGGCTCTAGCTGTAGCCCAAGGAGGTGCAAGACATAAGGCAGTTGGCCCAAAGTAAATTTGTTTGTGTCTTTTGAGCAGTTGCTTATTGGGTTCAGTAACAGTCGGTATTGTTTTTGATTCATGTGGATAATTGTAACCATGCTTTCTACACGTGGATGAAAAAATAAGTGACTGGAACAAATCACTGTTCTCCTGTAGCCACTTCTGTCCTCTAGATTTAGCAGTGCTTTTTCTTCAGAAGAATGGTGGTAAAGCTTTTGCAGACTGTTCTTAAGTAAGCAGCACTACTATCGTGAAATGTGATGCTGAAGCTGGTGCCTTTGCAGCTCCCCTCTGAACAGTGTTTTGTGTGAGTGTGCATGCCGCTGTCATTCTAAAGCTGCTTTAAGTTTTGCAAGCACTGTTTTCTCATCGATGAAACTGGGGGTTTAGCCTGTTAGCTGACATGCCAACAGGGCTTCCATGTGCCTTCTGCCCTAAGCTGTCCCTGAGGAGTATGAAGACTTGTTCCTTGCTTTTTAGTTATCCAAGCTTCTGCTGTGGTTCCTGGTGGAATAAATAAGTTGAAGCAGGAGATATTAAAAACCAGAAAAGGTTAGAGACGAAAGAAGGAAGAAATATTGCAGAAATTAGCTAGATGATGTTTTTATGGATTGAAACACATTTGCATTAATTTGTGGGGGTTTTTTCTTGAGCTTGTTGCAGTAATTGTACCTTTACTAATGCTAAGGAAAAACACCTCAAGTGGGGATCAAGTTTTCCCAATTTTTTTTCCATGTGCTGCATTTTGGGGGGAGAAAAGTGTGTACAGGGAGAAGGATGATCAGATATTTCCCATTTGAGTTCAGAAACTACTTTGGATTGTTATAAGCTTGTCTTTAAAATGAAGAGAATGCTTGAAGTTCTTGTTGCTAATTTTAAAATTTCCAGTTGTTGTTGTGGCATAAAAAATTCAGAATATGAGCAACATAAAATTAGAAGGGCAGAAAACTTGGTATGAGAGCAGCAGCAGATTCCTGCTCAGTTTTCCTGGACTTTGAGTCTGACTGAGACACACAGTAGCATGGGATGGCTTTGGAGGTTGTCATTGAGGGACAGGTTCATAAAGGAACACTGTTTGCAGCAATTTTGTTCTAAGAACCTGGAAAACTAAACTTGCTGTTGCAACAACAATCCCAGGCCATGAAGCTGCTCAGAAAGCAAAAGAGGCTTGCCCGGTTTTTTACGTATCTGCTACTTGCTGGGTGAATCTAAACAGCTCTGAGTTCAGTCCCCTCTGGTACTCCTACTATGTGATGCTGCATTTTTCTCTGAGTGTTTTTAATCCTGAGGATATGGAAAGATTAATGGGGAAAGATGGGGAGACTCTTCACCAATCACTTTGAATAAACCTAAGTGATGTTAACAATCTTTTTGCAAACCCTTCTTGGGCATAGACTTCTTTTTAATCTAAGGTATTTTTTATTATTTCAGCATAGTTCTGCCAAGCTCTTCCACAGCTGTGAGTTAGAGAAATAACTTCTAATCACTGTGTCTTTTAATTGCTGGAATACATGAGCATCCAGGTTTTTCTCATTCATTTCCTGTGCTTTTGAAAGAAATTGAAATGTCTTTCCTCTAATTCCTTTCTCTCTTCCCTTTGAACTCGATTCCATAAGGGCAGTGCTTATAAAAGGTGTGTATTTGCCTTTTTTGTTATTGGTATAAAATATTTAAGAAAAAATCCAATAAAAATTTCAATTTTGTATATGTTAATTAAGATTAAATTAATTCTTTGCACACTGTAAATATTTTCTTGAAACAAACAAACAAACAAAAAAACCCAAAAAACCAACCCAACCCTTGCTACCTTGTTTACTTAGCTAAAATCAGATTACTGTAAATGCATTTTAATGTACCAGTGTCTTTTGGTTGCTGTTGGTTTAAACTATTACTTTTAAGTCAAAGTCGTCACAGGCCTGTGGAGTTGTTTTCATGATAATCAAAGACTGTGTATTTGTTCTTCTTGACTATAATCAAATCTGTCTCTTGGACTTCCTGTTTTCCTTTGGTTTTTTTTAACAGCAAAAAAAAATTAAAAATACTGTGTTTTCCTTTTGAAGCCTCAATGCATTTACATTGTTACAAAGCACTTTCTAGATCAGATATTACATTGCAGTAAATTCAGTGCAGCAGTCAGGGAATCTGAGTATGGCTGAAGTAGATATGTAGTGATTCAGGGGTTTTAACCTTTAATAAACAATGCTTAGCAGCTTTTGTCTTTCCAGCTTTCGTCTTGCTTGAATAAACAGTTATATTTTTGTACCATGAAACAACATGGTAATTATTAGTTAGAGAGATGATGTGCTAAATAGTGAAGCTATTTGTATTTTTCAGAATAATTTTGTCAACAGTTCTTTTCAAATCAGTAGTACTATTAAGTGTGTGCTAAAACTGAGCTGAATTTTAACTTGCTGGTTTTTACTATTGTCCTGATTTACATTTAAATGGTTCTACCTTGCACCAAGAAATCTGGGGGAAACTGCAGAGTAAGAGAAGTAGCATCTTTGATACTGCCTGAAGATGCTGAGTAATGTGTCTGCCGTGCACCTGGCAGTGTGTGGTTCCACTGAGGAAATTGGAGATGGAAGCAGCATATCCTAGAAATGCCATGGAAACCCCATTTCTCTGAGGTAAAAAAAGCATCTTGTTGCAAACCTAGAGAAACAAGATGAATTGATTCATTCTGTAACTGTATAAGTTGTACATATCCATTGACACCTGACTTCTGTGTGGATTGTCCCTATGTGTGAAAGCAAAGTTTTATGCATGCATTAATTTTAAGTGTTAGGGTTTGTCCAAGTCATCCATCTACAGTAGTTTTACATGTGATGTCATGCATTTAAATTGCAGCCTTGAAATTCAATTACAGACATTAATGAGTTAATTTTAAATAAAGTTGCATTCGGTGTCTTCATACAGCAAATCTACACTGAGTGTAGCAGATCATTCCTGAAGTAGCTACTATGTGAACATCAGGGAGAGAAATTAGGAAAAGGAATTCAAAGTAGACTGCTATCACTGCATTTCAGTGGACATGGTGGGTGGCAGGTGGCATTTGTTTTTTGGTGTCTCCTGTAGTTCAGCAATTAACAGTTCTTCCTCTGTGCCTCTGGTTAGGTGCCTGGCTACATCTGTGCTGTAATGGGCAGTTGATAGAATACAGAGGCACCCTGTAGTGGGTTATGAAATATATTCAAGGCATAGCAGAAATAATGGCTAATACAGAGAGAGGTCTGTGTTAGAGCCAGCTTGTATACATAGACTATAGAGATCCATGCTTATCTATCATTCAGATAATGTGATTATCCCTTTGAATAGAATACCATGAGTATTGATGGATTCTTTTATCAAAATTGGAAGATAAGCTTGCATCCCCTGCATGAGTAGCAGGGGATGACTGGGTGAAATATAATGGCCTTTCATATAGTGGGTCAGTTCAAGACATGATACTTTCTACTGTTCTTGAAAGGCATGAAACTGTAAGGAAATATATAATTCCATTAATCTTCTTTTCTCATATTCCTCCTCCTTTTCCATCTCCCTTTACTTCAGTGGATCCCTAAAGCCTTAGAAAAATCTGGCAATGGGAGTTCTTATCCTTTGGGTTGAGCTGGTTTACTCATACTGCTCCCCAGAACAGCAGCTGAGAACAGTGGGAATTCAAGTGTTTGCATTTTTGCTGGCTTTGCCTTAAGCAACAGGAGAATAGGTTATTTGTGATGGAATTCACTCCAGGTAGTTGACATCACTCAGCAGCAGCCCTCAGCAGCAGAGTTGAAAGAACAGGGAAGCATTAAATAAGAAAGCAGGTGTGCAGTCATGCACACTGAATGGCACCTTCATGGAGCAGCAGCAGCAGTGAGCACTCTGTGTTCTCTGAGCATTGGTGGGGTTTGTAACCTGTGCACTCCATGTATAATGGACACAGGGGAGTGAGGACTAGCTGTGAAAAAATAGAATGCTTCCACATACTTCTACAGAGCCCCTTTGGAATAACTGCAGTCCCTTCCTATTTGTCTGTGAACACAAACTGAGATAATCTTCCTTCCTCCTTTCTGTTTCCTTGGCATAATTCTTGCACTGCTTTAAAGCATGTCATAATATAGAAGAATTTTCTTTCTGACCCATGAGAGAGCTGAGGCTTCTGAGCTCTAAATAATCTTGGCCAGCTTGGGTTGAATCTCTTCGCTGTCTATCAGATGTTACTGCTTGTAAGACCATGAAATGCTTTTAAGTAAAATTTGTTCCCACTGCTTGACTTGATTACTTTTAGGCAATAGTGAGTTGATTCTGTACATCATGCAAGCTGCGACTCATTTTATCAGGTCCTCTATTTGTTCTCTTTAACTTCATAATATGTTCCATTCTTCTTGCATAAAGGAATACAACTGAAAGAAGGATACTTCTCTTTCCCTATCTTTGTGAGAATGAGGGACAGTGTTTAAAAAATACCAGTTGGCACTTTACATCTAATTGTATACGTTTCCTGTTATTTGGTTGCCACGATGAAGTGTGAAGGGTTGCAAAAAGTAGAAGTGAGATGAGTCAGAATTAAACTGCAAACAGCACGTGCCTTTATTCCTAATGGTTTGATGTAAGATGGGATGCATTCACTAAACCCTGAATGACTGTCCAGGGAGATTGTTAGAATGAATCAGCTAGATGTTTTCTGGAAGAAAATACACAATGTTCTATCATATTTTTTTTATGTGCACCCAAGTGGAATTGCCCGATTCAGCAAAGTTTTGGTTAATGCCTTTTGAAAATTAAGCTCAAATGAATACTTGGGAAAGAGCAGTCCATGAAAGACCTATTTTTCCTAAGGGAATGAGAATGTGACTGCAGACACTTACACCTCCATGAGGTGTAACATACTTTGTTCACCCTCAGATATTTTTTGTACTGATTGTGGCTTACTATGGCTATTTCTATTTATCAAGTACATATACACAGTGCACCAACCTATAATTCAGAACAGCAACTTCATCATGTTGTACTATGTATATAATTATGCAAGGTCTTATACAGGATACACACCATGACAAAAAAAGGCAGAAAAATGCTGTGAATTATGCAGTGGTGAATGATTAAATTCTTCCTTCTTTCATGTATATTTTATACTGCAAGTCACAACTTCCAGGCCTAATGCATACACTGATCATTTGTTTTGCAAACTGTCAGCCTTATTGCATCTTAGCCATCTCTAAAACAATTTAGAGTGTAATATTTGAAACAATTATAGGTGATTGTGGATTGATGTTTCACTAAAAGATGATTTTATTTAAATCTTAGATTCGTATCCATGTTCTGCTAATGTTTGTATAAATGAGTGACTGGTGAATTTTAAGCATTATTAGTAAGTTTAGCAGTTGAACTCTTCAAGGGATTGTAAGCCTGTTACTTTTTTTAATTTGCTGCCTTCCCTTTTTAAACTTAAGTGACAAATTAATTAATTCCTACCTTCTTGAACCAGTCCTTTCTGATTTAGGTGCTGGTTCTTCGAGTTGCTAAAATGTCTTGTTTCTTGATATGGAAGAGTGGAAAATACTAGAAAGAGACAATGAGTTGGGTGTGATGGCTTTGGTGTCATGTCATGTCCTCCCACTTCCCCAGATTTTTCCCAACCTCCGTGCTGGCTAGATTTTGGAACTGCTTGGGAGAGTTTTTGGAGTGAAGTTTAGGCAGTAAATGATTGGAAACCATAACAGCATTCTTGGCATCTGCTTAGTAATTTTATATAATCAGATGCTTCCTTTTAGTTAGTGGTTTGTTAAATCACTGGTTTATAGATTTTTAAGTGCTTTACTCTGTGTGCAGCTCTAATGCTCAGTCTTATTTTACTGGAATTGAAATTGCTGATCTGGAAGGCACATTTCCTCTCTCCTCCCTCCCCATGTGTTTCAATCTTTTGTCTTTTAACAGTTGTGTTGGAAAGGGTAAATTATTATAAGTTTCACTGTAAGAACAGTGAAATGTCAAACAGTGAAGTTGTAACTTCTTAATGCAGACATTACGGAAGTGCTCAGTCCCACACTAATTTTTGACAGTGCATGTACCTGAGAAGAATATATTGTCCTGCTACAGAAAGTTCATCTGACAGGGTGTTCTCTGGGATACAACTCTGTATGGGATGTAAGACAGCTACCACGTAACAGTGCTCTTTTACCAGGAAAGGTACAGTGAAAAAATAACTAAGCATAATGATCAAGGACTTCATGGCAGTTAATGCAGATAGCTGAATTATTTGTTGATTGTTTATTTGAATAGTTGGACCACCTTTTGAACTCATATTGGGCAAAATCTAATGTCTGTGAATGTGTTCACTATTTGTGTGATACTCTGTAAGTGATACTACAGGCAAATTATTTTCAGCATTTTGTAAATATGCAAGTTTTTGGGGGGTACTTTTTGATAAGCACATCAAAACCTTGAGAGCCACCGTCAAGCAAGAGAATCCTGTTGTGTTTGTGTACATAAATATAAAACAAGTAAATTGTCCCAGCCTTCCTTTCTTTGTAATAAACCTTTGTTAGATGTGTATCTTTTAGGGCAAAGGTGATTTAATATCTGACACTAACATTTGAGTTCTCATGTTCCCTTTATGATAGGGTATCTGTTCAGTTGCATGTTTTGGAAAATTTGATGATATCATTAATTTCTCTCTACAGTATCTGCTCTGCAAACAGTCTTCAAAACAGTTTGAGCTCTGAAACAGGAAAACTGCAGAATGAACGTCAGTGACCACTGTAATACTCCAAGGGCACAGTTAGGCTACAGTTTATGGGGGTGTCTCATGGTCTGGAAGTAAATCTTGTTCAGTGATAATTTTATGTCAGCTGCTTGTTGCTAAGAGAAAAAAGGTTTACTATGTTTCTACAACAAATGCTACAGAAAGATTTCTCCATCTTTTAGTGCCACTGATATAATCACATTTGTGGAGAAACAAGAAGTTACTAATGAGATTGGACTCCAAAGTATTGTGAAGTCCTTGAATTTCCACTGGTGGTTTTAAAGACTGGCAGTAACTCTTGAAGGATTTAGTAGCTCGGTTATTTGTATCTTCTCTCCTGGTATCTTTGTGCTGTTTGTCACTGGGCTCTTTAGGATGTTTTATCCACATGTGGAGCTGTTATAGGAAAACGAAGAGCTGTGCTTTTGAATGTATAATGAATCTGTAGTGACTCTTTTTGTTGGAATTCAGATGGGGGTTGGTTGATGATGCAGTCCTGCTGCAGAAGGAAATGGCACTGGAAGCACCAGCTTCCTCTCAAGCCAGAGTGCGGCCTGTGCCCCATGAGTGCGCTGCCTAAACACGGTGCTATCCAATAAGTCAGTGGTATTTGTAGCTGAGTATGTGTGCATGGATAAATGACAGTTTTGGTCAGACTTCACTGACAACCATAAGGCAGCAGAGTCTGTATGTGCAGTGGTTGCTCTGCCTCTTGCTTGGTGAGTTTCTTCCAAAAGCGCCTTTCTTTTTCTACGGATTCACAAAGCAATGTGTTCACTGCACGTGTCAAATCCTTTGTCAATCTGTTATCTATCTACACTAAAGAGATATATTCTTTAGCATTTCCTAAACCTTAAAAAATATTTATTATTCCATTTTCTTTCCTCTTTCAAAATGTTATGCATTTAGAGAAGTGGATATGCTGAAATCCATTCTATTGAACCATCTGTGAACAAGTACAGTATGACCCACTTCTGCTGAATATCCTCTCAGCTAATTATCTACAAAAATTCGTCTGCATAGCCTGCTGTCCAAATTGCTACCATGCACCAGAAGTAATTCACTGTGGAGGGAAGGAAATGGTTTAGTAAACGTTATTACAGAAACAGATACTTAAAAAGATCTTCAGGTACTTGATTCTTAGATGAAGCCAAGTATAATTTTAAAAAAGGAAGTGGGTGCTCATACAAGTGCTCTGTGAAGAACATAAAAAAGTGGGGAACATATTGGATGAAGAAACAGGGAAAAGTGTTGAGTTTTTGTTTTTTGGGTTTTATTTTTTTTTTTTCCCAATTAGAAAGCTAGAGGCTGCTAATAGCCTGTGTCTGAGTATGGAGTGCCTATTGCTCTCGAATGATGATTAGCATCACATAAGACCAGATTTGCATAGGCTTGGTTCTGATACATAACATTTTAGATGCTTGGCTAAGTTTAATACAAACTTAAATGAGTTTCACTGGGCTAAAAATCGTTTGAAATCTTGACTGTGATAAATACTTCACTGAATGTGTCCCAGCTCATCTTTGAATATGCTTTTCTGGTGATATTTCTGTAACTTTGCTACTGCTGGGGCCTAAGAAAACATGGTGCATAAAAATGTTTTCTGATTAAAAGATCAGAATTATTACGAGGAACTGTTTTTTCTGGAAATTGTGAAGAGTCTTAACATTGGATTTAGTAGGATATATGAATTTTATTGGAATCCATTTTCTAACTTCCAGTCTGGTAGAATTTAGGCAGAAGTAAGAAAAGAGCAGATGAAGAAAATTCAGTGAATATTTTTGTATCTTTAAATGCCTGTCAAATGTTTTCATATATCCTCGATACTCAAGTTTCCATACCTCTCTCAACAGTCAGAATTCTACACAGAAGTAGAATGCTGAAATTTCAGTTCATGGCCTCAAATTTGTATACACTAGAAACTGAGAGACTAGAACAGTATTGAATTATGCTCATACAGTGAATAAGCTTGGAGTGTTTTTTAAAGTTGTGCAACTTCCTTTTCCAGTCATTTCTTCTTGTGTGGGGGAGCACAGAAATGACACTGTTTTTTTCCCTTTTTCAGATCAAGAACATTTTAAGTGGAAGGCATTTCCCTTTTTTACAGGCTAACACCTGCAAATGTGCGAGGAACAAAACTGTACCTAATAAGTGGGCTGGTGCACATAATTTGCTCTACCAAGGGACTGACCTAATTTTTTCTCATTCATCATACATACAAACTTACACCAAGACACTCAGTTCATAATTTACTTCCTTGCTGTGCATTTCATTTTGGAAATGATTACGTTTTGTATGTAATTTTCCTTACATGTGTGTAATCCTACCTTTGCTCATGAAACCTGAGGAGTCAACCCCCCTTGGCAGCAGTTGCAAAACAGAATTAAAGAGGAATTACTCAGAACCCCGTTCCAGTGGCTTTCAGACAGGAATGTGCAATGTATTTTTAATATCTGCATTAATACTGCTCATTTATTTCTGAGTCTAATGTGTATAGTCCAAACTAACCTTCACTCAGCGTTTCCTAGAGCTTTTCCTGTGTTCCTGTTAGTAAAATATTCCCTATTCCAGATTCTGGGCCACACTTTTGTTTCATTCTCCTATTCTTGACTGTTTGTTTGGTGTCTCAGAGCATGGAAGTGCTATTTGATTGCAGGAAGTGAGGGGAAAACTGCTGAGGCTGGCGGGGAACTGAAGTGGTATCACCTCAGTTTGGAAGAATGGCTGACATCCAGGTCTACTGTGGCAGCACAAAGCTCTGCTTCAGCTGCATTCTCCGGCCTATCTGGGAACTATTGTGCCATCTAGAGAGCTGCAAAACTGTATAAAATGGGATGTGATATACTCAGCTACAATTTTTAAAATATTAATTATGAATTTCATCTCAGTCATAAATCTGATCATACTTTTAATACTGCAGTTCTAACTAAATGCAGTAACATCTAGAGGTGCTTCACTGCCACTCTAAATAAACCTCTAAAAATTTTGCTAATGCCCTTGCTAGTAAGAGAAGGCAAAGCGGAACAAGGAATCACAGGAACATTGTTTTGTGCTTTTTTCTTAGTGAGATCCACACATCCTCCAATTTACTGTGCAAGTGAGGGTCCAGAACATGCCTTCAGCCATTTGTTTTGCCAGGAGTTTGACTTGACTCGCAGTATGTTAGTTTCAGACAGGTCTTTAGCAGGATGCATGTGTTTGACTAGGTGTGCTTCCTTTTGATTCAAAAGGAACTTGTTCATGTATTCCTATGAAACTCTGCACATACATCCTACCTGCCTCTGTTTCACTGAGTTCCAGGGTTTTTCGATACCCAAATATTGTTACATCAGCTGCTAAAAAGCTTTATAATTTGGAAATCTGAGCCTTTCTACATGCTTGGTGAATAGGGGCCAACCCTTTAGTTCCTTGCAGCCTGGGGTTAGAGAGATGTGTTTGTCCACAGTTCAAATCTCTTGTGAGCAGATGGTTCTTAAGACCCTCTAATTCCTTAGATGAAAAAGTAGATTATGTCCCTTTTAATTTTACTCTTAAAAAATGTTTTCCTCTCCAATGCTAATCAAATGTACACTACAGAACATTAAAGAAGAAACAAAGTGTATCACCTATCACTTTTTGTCCTTGCCTATGGATGCACAGGCACACACAAATGCTCTGTGTTCCTTTATACCTAATTTGAAGCCCCAGATCTCACTTTCCTGACGAATTTGTGGAGTTCTCGCATAAGGAAGTAATAATATCAGTGCCTCAGCTTGTGTTGTGAATGAAACAGTAGTTTAAAACAAAAAACCCTGTTGAGGAAGCAAACATTGCATCAGGATGAACGCATATTGACAAAATACCTCTTTGAGGGCTGCTGCTTAGCCGTGCCTTTGCACCCTAAATTTTGTTCCTTTCTTTTTATGCAGGGGAACAAATCTGCATAAGCTTTGCAGTTCTAGGGAGATGATTCACCTACCCGTGAACCCAGGAATGCTGCAGAAAGCTTTCAGGGAAAGGTGCAGCATTATAAATATTTTAAACCTCTCTGCGAGCAGGGAAAAGTGTGACATATGTTTTACATTTCAGTGCCTGCTACAGTACCATTATTTTAGAACCTGTCGCCTTTCGTAGGCTATGCGCTCACAGACAAATGCCACTGCTTCAAAACCAATAGCTAAGCTGCCTCTTTTCATGCTGTTTCTTTCAGTTCCAACTGACAGCTAAAAAATGTTTGTTGTTCCCCCCTCATACGCACCCCCTGTTTGAAGTGACCTGACCTAAAAAGATTGTAGCATACAGCTGAGCTTAAAATACAAACATTCCCTTTGAAAGTTGTAATGTTCCTGCTTGTCTGGGGCTGCTCTGAAGAAAAAAACCAAAAAGACGAATCTCAGTGTTTGAGTGATGCAATTCATAGATAAAACCTTTATCTGGGAAAAGGGGGAGGTGTGTTTGGAGTCAACTTGAGTGGCAGGAAGAAAAATTTCCACATTTAAGGTAAAACAGCTGCTGTTTTTTCTCTTCCTCTCTGCTTGGAAAGCTCTGCTTTATGAAGCATTACTATCACCAGTGGGGAAATGAGGTAGGGTAATGAGGCATATTTCAGATCCTTCTATGGGCCAGCAATGGCACGAGGCCTTCTGAACTCTGCCTCGGCTTTCCCTCCACCAAGTGGTGCCTACTGTCTGCCATTAATATATGTGCAAAATACCATGAAGCTTATCAAAACAAATTTGAATAATTCACAATATAAGGCAACAACTTGGTTTGGAAATAGGTTTTTATGGTAGAGTATGTTTCCAGTATCATAGAATTATTTCAGGAATTCAGTGTTGAATGATGACATTTCAGATCCTGATGGCTTTGAACTGCCTTATGAGAAATCCAGAACTGTTTGCCCAGACACATTCTAATTTTTAAATGAGAGTTACTTTTAAGTTGCAACGATAAATAACTTACCAGAGTCTTGTGCAAAATGAGGGGGGAAAAACGCACCGTTCTGTCCAGTCTGCTTCAGTATTTCATAAGAAATGTCATCAATTTAAATATTTTAAGGATGTCTGAATAATTAAAACCAAAAGACTTGGTTCCAAATCCCTTAACATTTTAAGTTAAGGACATGTTCTTTTTATATCCACGCCAAAGGAATGTGTTTGATGCCATTGATATAGGTCATGTTCAGCTGTTTGTTCAGAACCCATCTATGTGTCTCCTAAACTGTGGAGTGGAGATTGTGGAAGTAAAATCCCACAGGGAATTGAAGAACCAACTAGGTAGGCATAAGCCCCAAGCTGCTCAGGTAAAAGTGAATGCTGCCTTGGGGGTACTGGAATGAACTTCATGTTCTGAGGTCTGTAATAGCTCTCCTTTGATTTTGTGCCTCTGGTTGTGGTTTTGGGGTTTTTTTTGCTTTACCATGTGTTACTAAATTCTTTAAAGCTTGACTTTCTGAAATAAATGCTGTTCAATTTGAAGTTTGATCTTGATATAGAAACTACTGGTTGAAAGCTATATTTGTTTGATGTGAGAAAGCAGAATAGCTAATTGAAACAGTTCTTTCTGGCCTCCAAAATCAGTTTTGCACTAGCTGAAATTCGTAGCACCTACTGTAGTGTTCTGTACATGCCTAAGCTCTTGCAAAAAAGGTCAAAAAAAATAAGGCATCAAATATATCTGAGATATTGAGTGTTTTTTTCATTGTGAAATAATTTTATTTCCTTTAAAATTCTGCTTTTTGTTTTAACTCTCAATGAAATTGGAATGTCAAAGGCTCGTCTGCCTGTGAGTCTGAGAGTAATAGCCAGATAAACGTGTACGAAATTGAGGTATACTCTCACATTTCTTTTGCCATGTGTATGACAAGGAAACAGGGGAAAACACCTTTTTTTAATATGTTTTTCAAAATTAAATTGTCTGTTAATAACATGATGCATAACAAACGATGTAATTGTAATTAGTGGTCTATGAGTGCGCACAGACAGTTTTCCTTCTTATTTCTTGCAGTCTTTTTTCCTGCATTTGCCACATTTAGACTGACACAGGTAGGAACAGGAGCCTGACCCAAAGGCACATTGGTCAGAAGTACAAAGGATATAGTGCTGCTCCAACTAGGGCAAAAAGAGTAAGGACGCAGTACAGCCCCTCCAGTATTCGCTGGAGTGATTTAAGAAGGTTAATGTCTTCCATATATGATAATTTTCTTGCAATATAGTTAGGTTAATACCTGATAATTGTGTGTTAACAGTTAATAGTAATTCATTATATAATTATGCACAGTGTGGATGGCACAGTTGGTGCTTGCTCTTGACTTCTACAAAGATCCTTTTTTGGAGCTCAGCTTCTGCGTGCTGTTCAACAGGCTAATTTGAAACAGAAAATGCCCAAGTGCAGGGGACTGTCAGGAATCTGTAAGGATTTCCTGATAAAATTTTAAAAAATTCCTAAAGGTTCTGTGTTGATATAGTATGCTACACAGTTTTTTCCCTAGCTGGAAGCTAGGCACTTTTTAGACACTTATATATTGACAAAACAAGTAAAGGTTGAAGAGGAGATGTATTCCTGGGTCTGATATAAATCTCAACAAGACCCTTGTTCCTCTTCCTCCACCTCTACCAATTAATTAACAGTGATATTTGTTGACAATTGCTTCCACTGCCTGGAGGCATTTGGTGAGGTAAAATGCTGTAATTTTAAATAGTATTATTTTCAGAGTCCACCACAGGAAGAGAAGACTACTGAAAAATTGTTGAATCTGAACAAAGAGTCAGCCTGAAATCTCCAAGGCAGAGTGCACAAAGAATTGATTGTATTCACAGTCAGAGATCAGGGACATCCTCTGGCACCTGACAGGGAAACCAGTCCAGACTGTGTGCATTCTCCATTAAAATGAATCCATGTTCAAATCTGGCTGCAGGCTGCTAAGAGATTTTGCCTGAATATATTTAGGAAAGAATGTAGATCCATGAACTCTCACCCGATTCATTTAAGAATGCTAATGCTTTGGTCAAGCAGTTTTTTCACTTAAAATATGATGTATTAACAGAGAGATGAAGCATGTGGCTGATTATTTTTTTGCAGAAGTTAGAGGGAAATGTTGTCTATAATGTACACCTGTATGAGAAGAACAGGTGATATTTTTTAAATGCCGAAGTCACTTAGGTGTCTTTCTCTTTTGCACTAAACCTAGGATATCTGAATGTACTCCTTTTGAAGTTAATGTTTATAACTACCGAGCCTGCAGGTGGTAGGAAAAATTTAGCGAAATTCAGCAAAACCCCTCTCCCATCCCTGTTCAAACATTTGGTGTTGGTTTCAGTGGAACAGGCTTTCACTCATCTTCTTAAAGCACTGGGAAACACCTGAAATGTGGACGAGATTTCTGTCTTTGTTGTTTAAACACAAGAAGTTCAGAGTTCCCTTCTGAAACCATGAGAGCTGTTCCTGAGGTCAGTCTGAGCTGCCAATTTCCAGTGTGAAAATTTTCCCCCAGAAGAGTAAACATTGAAAATACATGCTGCTATTTAAATCATCACTGGAAATCAACAGGCTTTTTACTTATCCTGTTGAATAGCTTTTGCTAAAGGAACAAACCAATGTTTTGTTTAAATACTGAACTTAGCACAGGAGTGGAATGCTCTAAGCAGAGACCAGGAGGAGGGCTGAAGCTTCCATGTAAACCTACAGCTCCCTGCTGGGTGCACTGTGAGGGGAGGAGGAGAGCGTCACCACCTCCCCTGTCTGTATCTCAAAGCTATGGAAAAGGGAAAAGTTTGTTGTTTTATTTTAAAACTTTTTCCCCCCCTTGGCAGCATCCAGCAAAATTTCCAAGAACATTTTTTACTTTTTTTAAAAAAACCAACAACACTTTTTCCTGACAAAAATCCCAATTTATATTGTGAAACCTTTTATTATGCAAAACACACCAGCAGTTACTATTGCAACTGAACATATCCCAGAGTTTCTTTTGACCCTGCTAGGTGTAAAGTAAAACTAGAGATTTGACATACAGATCAAACCCTCCAGAATCATCACACAGAAGGTGCTAAACTGCGAACTTATACACCCTGGTGAAACAATAACTGACAAAGCTAGATGAAGTATATGGTTTGATCACTGTTGAAGTTATTCTTTGTCCAACAGTGCTCATAAAAGCCATCAGATTTGCTTAAATTGGAAGGATTTTGGGAATCAGACTGTGGTTCCTGCCCTTAGTACTATTTCAGTCTCATTATACCAATAGTTTTCATTTGTTTTGAGCATAGCTGTGAAATAAAATACATAACTGAGTTGGTGCTTCTTGGTCTTAAACTATCACTTGTATCCCCTTGGAGGTAACAGTGAGTATGTTCCAAATTGCAATTGACTTATCAAGGATGTATTTATCCGTAGTAAATAGCATTAGGGAAAATTGTTGGACAGTGAATAAGATAAAACTTAAATTTTTTTTACTAGAAACTTTGATTTCATGGATCCAATCTATAAGAAAGGGTGCAAATGGTGCTGTGTGGATATAGAATTTTGTTTTGTGTTTATAAGGTCTAATTCTATTATCTAAGCTGAAGGTCCAGGACTTGCAGAAGTGTCTCCAGAGGCGCTATAGAAGATAAAAGCTACTTCTATTATTCTTGTTTGTACTAGATTGCCACGCTTCTGTGAGGGCTGAAACCTCCCAGAAGTGGTAGAAGCCCATCATTACCTGCTGCTCCACATTTCCAGCAGTTGTCATGGGGTGGGCTGTTTGTTTTAACTTTGCAACCAATGGCCAACAGGGTGCTTCAGCTGTCAACCCCTCTCCTCCCAAAATCTGCTCCCCTAGCTCTGGCAAACCTTTTCTGGACCTTTTAGAGGAGCACGACAGTGTGTTTGTGGTCTCTGTACCCAGGAAACATTTTCCTGGGAGGCTAGCCAGGGGTGTAGAAGAGAGTTTGGTCTGGTTCACAAATTTTATTCCTCCATGGGGGTGAAGGAAATTGCCTGTTTTGTTGTGTTCAATTTATGTTAGAAAACTTAAAAATTAGGAACATGAAGGACTTTTAGAAAGTAAAGACAGAAAAGGCTAAAGAGGTAATTTTACTAATAGCATGTGACATTGTAGACTTATTGGCATTATATAATAGTCATTATGTTAAAAATAGAACACATATAAAATTATGAATGCCCTGATGTTTAGGGTAGGAAAGATGAGATTCCAGAGATGGCATCACATCTTGCAGAAGATGAAGTATTAGGAGACTGTTATTTGAAGGAAAGACAGGCAGCCATGTTTCCAGTTCCTGAGTTCAGGTTGTGTCTTGTATATCTCTGGTGTTTGGTACATGCTCCTGCAGACCTCTGCTACTCTGTAATGCCTGTAAGAGAAAAGAAATGAAAATCTCTGCTTTGTGAAGGCACTGTGGCTTAACACACTGGCTGTGATGGTGTTCAGGTGGAGGTTTGTGTAATCTGCCATAAGATTTAATGTGCTCCCAGGCAATCAAAGAAAGAATCAAGGCTGGACTACAAATAAAAGTTAAGTATATCATGACACAGGTCATATAAATCTCATGTGTTTAGGAGCTATACTGATAAAAAAATCTTCACACCCTTCAAGTAAAACTCAGCTTGGAACTGTGCCATTTAGGACATGGTATTAATATAAACCACAGTGTATGGAAATTGGAAAGGAATTACACTAAAGATAATACATTTGCTACTTTTTCCAAGAAGAGAAAAATACCTTTGAGTCTTTTCTGTAGACAAAGCTTTATATAAGCAACTCTTATATCTCTACACATGAGCCATAATTATTTGCCAGTAGATGGAGTAGTTAAATCAAATGTCTATCATTTACTATTGGATCAGTTTGTGTGACAGGCTCTATAGCTTCTTGACACCATTAAACCCTTGTGTTCTTTCTACTCTGATGATTGGGGAGTCATTTCTGTTCTTGGTGAAGGTTCTCTGCTTTTACTATAGTGACAAACATGATTACTTACATATCTCTCAATCTTCTACATTTCTTTTTCCATTGGACGTCAGGCTTGCCTGCCAGAGAGTTTAACAATATCTTCTGCATCTCTTTTTAGGACCTTTCCTTCCTGTGACTTCCTGTCATAAGAAAAAGGATACTTGAAAAATGTAGAAACAGACTACTGACAATGCTAACTGTAGACTGGTAATCCAGAGATCTCATTTATTAAGGGAGGGCAATGTTTGGGTTTTATGGAGATTTCTGCCCTGTTATGAGGAGACACATGATGACTCTTTGTTCTTTCATGGTATCATGTGAAATAGGGAAGTTATTTGTGAATCAAACCAAACCACACCACCTTGGTGGATATAGGCAGCAAGTTTGCATTTAATGAAGTTGATAATATTAATGTGTTTGAGACTACACAACTGTGAAATCTATTGCATTTCCTTCACCTTAGACTTTCCTGGATGTCAGCTCTGGGGCTGTAATGTTTGCAGCACCAGGTTTTCTCATTCTGCCGCAGATGTTTATGGTGCCACAGCTGTTGGTTACTACATCCATAGTTCTCACAGGGACAGAATGCCTCATTTTTCCTCCCATAGCAGAACAATCCAAACACATTTTAGCATCAAATCTGTTGCAAGATTGCTAAAATTAGTCCAAGACTGTCTTCTTACAAAGGTGGTAGCTGCAGTTTGTGGACTTGAACAAACCAGGTGAAATTTAATTGTGTGAAAAATTATTAATTTTTCTATTTGGAAACTGAATTACTGGTTTATAGTATTATAACATTGTGGTATTTCTATTGCTGATTGGGGTGAGAAAATGATAACAAATGCCTTCTAGAAAGGCATAGTTAAAATATGAAACAAAATTATGTTCTATATGTAAAAAAAAATCTTGATATGAGGCAGTACTAGAAATATGCTAGATTTCACACCAAAATATTCCAGCTTAAATGCAAACATGAAAAAACCCCACATGTAAAAATGAACAAAGAACTCAAAAGAATTATAAGTTTACACGCCTAGAATCTGAAGCATTCAGTTGACTAATTTGATAGTTGTTCTATTGAAAAAATCAAATGTATCTGTTTCTTTAGCTGTAATTAAGGAAGGGGAAGAGGTGAAAAGAGAAATGCCCTGAAATGAAAATTCATAAGGCAGGTTTTAGTTTTCAGGCATCATTCACTGTAAATCATGGAATATCATATTCTAGATACAATGGGAATGATGGCAGATTTTGGTGTTTGCCTACATGACCAGCAATTCCCCAACGAGCTACAGGTATAGGGCTAGAGAATCTAAGTGGACAAGTAGATCATGAAATGAATAAACAATAAACAGGTGTTTAGGAACACTGGGAATTCAGGGCTAGTTATATACAATTGAAATTATTTGTACATTGGTTTCAGTGGTTATTTATTTGGGGTAATTTGGCTTCCTGAATTTTTTAATGATTCTGAAGCAAATTTGCTGTACCTGTGTTAACTGAACTGTGACACAATCCAAAATGGGGAAAAAAAAGCAGGGTGGTGGAGGCTTGGGTAGGCTGCATACAAATGAACATACACAAGAGGCACTGCTTTGTGCCAGAAAAGAACAAACTGCAAACTCTATTCAGCCAATAACAAGAAATGGTTCAATCCAAGTGCAGGAGTCAGCTACCTAGTGAAAGAAAGAAGGCAGAGAACTGTACAGTAGAAAAATAAGTGCTCTTACAAACTCAGTGAAGAACAGGTAAGGATAAAAGTGCAGGATCAAAGCTTTGGAGCCTTGCTGGAAACTGAAATATGAACATCAGATGTTTTCAAATGCTCTTCGAATGGATTTCAACATTAGAACCTCATGTTTATTGCACATACCCTAAAATTTTGTTTGAAGATAAACCTTTCAAGTTGAAATGCATACCTTATTCACTGCCTCAGGTAGCTTCTAAACAGTTCCTTGCAACCACATTTATACAGTTTGTCTGACCTAAATTTTTCTCTTTTTCCTTTGGGCTCACCCAGCAATGTCTCTTGGCTACCTCCTTATTTAATTGTCCTTCCATGGCTCATGCTTCTTACTTTGTTGGTTTGAGATATCGTAAGTATGAACTCTTCTCTTCCCACAGTTCAGATACCTCCTAGGAAAATCTCTGTCTGCTTTGTTGCTGAGGTGTCCCCAACTGAAGTACTGGAAGTGTTTTTGTATTCAAGGGCTCCTTTGCTGATTTCCCAGAGAGAAGATAGTGTGTCTTCTATTTAGTTATGAGAAGGCATTAAAAAACATACTAATTTTATAAAATACTATTGGCTTTGGTAGTACCAGCAAAATTCAAGATTGTTAAAACTCCTGTTGATTTCAGGATGAGACAGAGTAAAACCCACCTTCTACTTAAGGTTACGATTTCATATTTAGAAATACTGTTTTGTTCATAACATACTGTGGCATATACTGGCATATTCTTCAGCATGCAGAATCTGGGTTTACTGATACATTAATAAGCTCTCAGTCTACCCCAGTGGAATCTGGAAAACCTGTGCTACCTTCAAAAAACATAAAATGAAAGCATTTTCCGTGGTTAAAATGTGATTAGGAGGATACAGATAGGTGAGCTGTTGTTCCAGGTGCGTTGAGCAGGTCATTGCTGAAATAGCCATCTTTCTGATCTGTTACTACAGCATCCTGGTGAAACATATAAGGTTCTTCCTAAAGAACATTTAATAGCATTTACTACAGGCTCTGTACTGACTCAGTACTGCAAAAGTGTCAGAGGTAGAGGGAAAATGTTTTTTTTATTCCTTTCAGTAAGTGTGAAACACAGGTGATTTTTATTTCACACCATAAGTTTATTGCTACTGCTTTCTTGAAGATTTTATATCAAGTTGATTGCTATCTTTACTGGAAAAAAATGCTGTCTTGATACAAAAAGTACAAATCTTCAAGGAGTTTGTTGACACCAGAAAGTTTTTTTTTTCTATTTCAAGTTAATTGTCAAGCAATGTCAGGTTCTCAATGCATCCATAAAAGCTAATATGACTCTCCACACAGGTTTGACCAGGACTACACATTTTAAATGATATTATACCTCTCTGTGACATTAGGCTAAAATCAGCCATTTGCAGTAGTTATTGGAAGCACTTTGGACAATTAATGTATAATGTTGTAGTGTTATGGTCCTCAGTTTTGCCTTAATACCCCATAACTTGCTTCCTTATCTTTTACTGATAAGGGTTGGACCTTCATTATCAAAAGGCATAGGACCACCTCTGCTCCAGGCCTGATTTCTGTTGAGTGGCAACAAATTTAAAAGTTGCTTTTCTGCAATAGGCCTGCAAGTTCACCTGATGTTATGCAGAAGGTGAAAAAAAACCTCAAAACAGCCATACACTGAACCTCGATGGGTGGTGCTCCTCACAGGAAAATCCCGTGGTAACATCTACAGACGCTGTCAGCTGAGTACCTCCTACAGCACAAACTTCTCTTTACTGAGTGCAGGGGATCCAATTTGCATCCATTTCTTGGATGTCTGGCATCAGAATGGCCAGTCCTTGGATTTGTCCAGGTAGAGACTTTTTTTACCCCTTCTTCTTCCCAAGAGGGTTTTTTTCAGGGCTTTTTATTCCCATGTGGGATAAAGAAAACTCTCTCTGCTGGACCATGCCCATCATTTGCATCTGAGAAAAGGAATCCTATTCTGATAGCCAGAAGACTAGAATAGTATCATCCAGATACCCTCTTTCCCCAGATTTACCTTAGGAAATGAGATAACACAGGATTATGGACACCAGGCTGTAAAAAACGAATGACTGGTTATGAGAGTTTATGGCTACATATGTCTGCTTCTGGCCACGCTCCTCCATTGCCTGTAGTACCTACTTTTCTGGCCTTGGGTTACTTAATTGCTGGATTAATGGGTGTCATGGGTTATGTAAATTCACTAGGGAATTTCATGTGCAATGGAGCAGGTAGAATTGAAGAAGTGAGATTGTGCTCCTGAAAGAGTTTTTCTCCCAATTTGGCACAGGTGTGCTGTTAATGTGGGCCATATAAGCACACAATTATGGCTCCCAAAAGGAATTGGAAAAATATCCTTCAGAAACAAAAGATAGGGCTGGTCAGTATACCACATGTCAGTCCAGTACCCTGTGTGCTCTCTCTATTTTTTATTCTTTTGTTTTCCTTGTACTTTTGTTCTGCTAGAAGCATTTGTTTACATTTGTGTTAAATATTTTTCAAAATATTCTGCTCAAGTGGATGCTGCCTTAAGCAGTGTGAAATCAGAATCCTGAAGTCTGATAAGCAGACCTGCAGAAAGATCTGGGACCTGAAGTTGGTGAACGCTTAAGCTTAAGAAAAGAAAACTTTAGTTTAAGAAATGTTAATGAAGAGAGGAAAATCCCCAAGTTAAAAAAATGAAAACCCCAGCACTACTTTTCTTAATTTTTGTTTCTTAGAATGCAGCCTGCTTCCTTCCAAGGCACTGTCCATTTTCCAAATGAAACCGTATTTGGAACTTGAAAGATAAAAAAAGATAAATATTACTTTCATCCTTTTTTCTCTCAGCACAGAAAATCTAGGAAGCGTGTACTTCTTGGAAGTGTTCCTGCATTTTACGTCAGTGGTCAGTTGCCATAGCTCTGCCACCTGAAGGGGTGTTTGCTCAGCCCGTGCGTGGAGCACATTCTGGAGTTCTAATTCACTGGTGAGACAAAGGGTGACTGGCTGCAGAATAGCCAAATCCTTCCCAAGCTCTCAGGCTCATTACTATGGGAACTCTATCGAGGCTGCAAGCTAGCATGGAATATTGACAGCATGAAACGTTGATGAGCACGCCTGCGTTTTGGCAAATTAGATTTACTATCTCATCCTATCTAATAGACCATTTAGAGGTCTGCCCCTGAGACACATCTCTTTAGCTGAGCATCTACCATCTTCTTGTAATGTTTTTATCTTCAGTCTGAACAGCCACAGCTTTATGAATATGCTTCTCTGTACTTTAATTTTCTTGTTGCTGGAAAAAGGCTTCTGGGTGGACATGCAGTTGCTAAGAAAAGGCAAACAAGGAGCTGCATCGAATGTACTCCTGAAGAAATCCATCAGTTTATCTTTATATATGCACCAACACACTTATTTTATATATGTACACGCTTATGTTTATACACACACACACATGAAAACACATTCTTCCAAATGGGTTGATGTGTACAGCATTGCAAAATAGATCTGCCATCATCCCTGACAGGCTGCTGGAAATGGAGTTGATTGAATATGACTCAGACCCTCAGTCTCATTGTCCAATTCATCAGTGAATGCACTGCAGGCTCATTGATTATATGTAAGACCAGCAGGAATGCTTGGCTTGCTTCATGGGGCTGCCTGTATTGAGCTATTATAAACACTCTCTTTTCTGCTGTGTGCATGTAAATAAGTTCAGGTCACTTAAAATTGACAACTTAGACGCAATTTTTATAAATTAAAAAAAAAAGAAATGTAAGGAGACTTCTTTTTCTGAAGAAGTTGGTTTCAGAGAGAACTGAGTCTGTGGATTAAAAATAATTTTAAAATGTTAATATTTTGAAATAAATTTCTGGCTGGTAAATGTTTCAGATGCAGTAATTAATTTTTTTTTTTTTTTTTTTAGTATGAGTGACAGAAAGCATATCTGCATGTGGAGTAGAATTCAGACTAAAATTCAAAATTAGCAAAGATTGTAAATGGAAATGTTTTTCCATGGGTAGCATGATTGTATACCACAAAAAGCAAAATCTGTAATTATTTTTCTTCTAATAATTATGAACATGGATATAAGTAAACCTCAGTTTCACCATAGTAAACTGAAATGTTACTGTTCTATGCCTGTAGGTGTGCATGTTCTTGGGAAAAGAAAATCACTTTTAACTGGAAACAGTGGATGTCATTGCACCTCTCATATCTGTGTCCTTGTGTCTCTGGAGAAGTGGAGATGATGGGTGGAATGGGCTTAGTCATGTCCCTTACTCAGGGAAGAATGACAGCAGCCCTTTTCTGGCTGCTGTTGGTCCCACAGGCTCTATTTATTACTTCATTGTGTCATATGGTCCACTGGCAAAGTATACAGGAAAAAAATTACTGTTTTACAGTGTGATCTTGCTGCTTTCAGATGGGCCCCCCGGGAAAATGGCACAACTGTATGAACAACTACAGCACCCATTGTTAGGGGTCTGGTGGGTTGTGGGGTTTGGTTTGATTGGTTTGTTCTGTTTTTTACTTTTTGTTCTCTAGTTTTTCTTCAAGATCTTTTCTGCAGTGATATGCCATTCCTACTGTAGTAAGAAGTTTTCTCCAGTCCTCTGGTCTTCATAAAATATTATGTGAAGTCCTTGTCAGTGAACACAACAGAGTATGTAATGAAACAGTATTAACAAAACTCCTTATCTGTATCCTAGTTTTGGGAAAAGGAGGTGGAATATCAAGGAACACCTTTTTCACATCCACGAATATAAAATATGTAGTAAATTTTGTTTGCTAAGCACTGAAAAGATTGCAGGATGCACTTGCAATCGTACAGTATGACAGACAACTTTTAATGCTGGCATTTTTTTGACTTATGGGATTTATCAAGGAGGGTTTTTGTAGCCAAAATATTTCATCTACTTGTGCTGCTTTGGTGCCAGAAGCCCCAGTGAGAAGGAGGAGACCAGGGACGCTGTAAGGGCAGCCTGAAATTACCAAATAGGTTATAAGCTTCTTGAAACACAGTGTGCTATTGCTGTTTGCACTGATCTCATTAGTTTGTTTACATATCCTGATTTTTCTCTCTCCCTGACCAACTCCCTGTACCTTGTGTTTCCTGAGTGTTCGTTTCAGTGCTGTTTATGCAGAGAGAGCAAACAATCCAGGCAGCCAGCAGAGTTTGCAGAACACCCTGTGCACGCCTCACTCATGCTGCCAGGAGGCAGGCTCTGAAAAAGTGAACTGCCTATCCACTTCTGTTTGGTTTCAAATGCCAAGTCATTAGCCCTGGAATACCCAGCTTTCCGCCTATCTCTGCTGCTTGAAGGAGTGTTTGTTTTAACGTGACTTTTAAAGGAATGTTCATGCTGACCGATAGGGCTCTGTATGTTTTCTTGTTAGCTCAGTAGCTGAAATATCATATTTAGGTGCAGAATCTTCGAGTTGGTGACCCTATGAATCTAAATGAAAGTCTCTGTTCTGAGTTTAACTGATTTAAAGCCAAGAAAGCTCTCACAAAAAACAACCTCTTGTCCACTTAGTGCTTTATTCTAGCCAGTGGGGGGAAAAGGGGAAGTCAAACATCTACTATCCTAGATATTCAATGGGTTAGACAAAGACTGCTTTTATTAGAAAAAGATTGGATTTCCATTCATGATGTGTGTATTTTGCCATATTCTTATTTTTTTACCCTAGATATTACTTGGGATTTATATGTAGGTGATCCTTTCAGAAGGGCCAAGTGTCTCAGTGAAACCACATGTTGGTAAATTCTGCAGGTTGAATCACATGTTGTGTATCCAAGAATTTTCTGTCATCTGTTAATGTGCAGTGTTCTGGACTATTTTCATACTGCCACTGAAATTAGAATCTGAGGTGACAGGCCTCCTTGTTATGTTTTTGCCATTTTTCTTTTTATTATCATTATTTTTAAACTGCTGTTTGCCTGAATTTTTGTGGATTGCTTTTGTTCTCTTTAAATATGATTAAATTTCTACAATTTGAACCACTTGAAAATTGACAAAACAGAAGAATTTAATGCCGTAAATAGACAATTCTGCGCAATCTTCATTCTCCAGAATTTACAATGTCAGAAATACCAATTTCTTTTACCTAAATTAGAAAGATGGATGGAACTTTTAGAAGCTTTGGCAAGCTCCAAAGAAACTGCTGAACATCCATGCATTAACCAGAGGTGAACCCAAATTTCAGACACTTTGAGATTCCCTTATGAAATGAAGGGCATTAAATCCCATGCCCCACAGAGAGGAGAAGCTGCGTTACTGAGTGCATTGAGGTGTTTGGCCTGGGCGGTGGGGACGCCTCCGGAGTGGCCCAGAGCAGATTCTTCAGGAAGCTGTTGTCATGGCTTCAGATTCCTCCCTAATGCTCAGTTCACAATAGCAGAAGGATTACGCGTTTCAAGGAAGGGCTTGAAACGGAGTCTGTGGTGAGATGGAGAAAGGGGGTCCAGAACAGTCTGTGCTGGCTGCTTTCCAGCAGAGGATACACATAATGGCAAATGATGTCACGTAGTGGAGAATGCAGAAAAATTCTTTAAACAGCAAAAAAATAGGGCACTTGCTAAAACCAGAAAGAGATAGGTGTTGTGCAATTGTGTGTGTACATACCTGCATGCATGTTTATAATATATTTGTCTTGCCGGTTTCCAGGAAAGTGGTAAGAGACAAAAACACTTTTACACAGTCAGTGACTGTGGAAGCAGTATGAGATGGGCAGAAATGGATGAATTGTTTTTAGCCTCTGCTTCCTTCAAGCTTTTCATTACTATATTGCAGATTACTGCAGCAAAAATGTGGTTCAGTTAAACAACTGACATTAAACAAAGCCAGATGTACTTAAGTAGCAAAATATCCAGAAGAAATGACTTAACTTGCAAGCTATGTGTGGATTAATGTAACTCCCTGATCCTCCCCCTACCCAATATCTCTATCCTCAAAGAAAGTCAAAATCAAAACAAAGCAGAGGAGGGAAAAAAAAATCCCAAACCCATAAAACCTAAGACTTGCAGCCAAGCCAATCACCGTAAGGCAATTTGCTAATGGTTTTGGCAGAAATGATCCTGTTCAGCTTGTCTTCCTGCCATGCTAGAAAGCTAGCATTTATCCATATGTGAAATGTTTTATTTCATATAACAATATTTAAATATGTTTTCTTCTTTTCCCTGAAATATGAGGGGCGATCTTAGTTTCACTGTTATAGCAGAAAAAAAATAGTTACTTGAAAAGCAACATGCTGTTTATAGTTTAGAGAAACCTATTATTATCTCAAGCCTTAAGACTACAACTTGGAAGCAGCTGGATTGTTTCCAAGCTCTCAAAATATATTTCACGTATCAGATCTTATGTTTTTACTATGAAAATATATGAAACTTTCTCAGAAAAATTTACTCAGAGCAGTAAATGTGAAAAAGTCACAGAGAGTAGCAGTGATAAGGGAAACTATGTTGCTATTCTGGATCTTTCTGCTGTAGAAAAGAAGAGAAATAGCAAAATTTACTGTCATTTTTACTGTTAGAAGTGTTTATACACAGGTGTGTCACAATTCTTGTTGCAAGGAATTGTTCAAATTACATTTGGGCAGTGGAGAATGTGACCTCTGTTGTAACTCATTAGGCCTGCAGAGAACTTCATGTACATTTAATATCCGGAGCCTGACATGATGGCTCCCAGATGCTCAGAGGAGAAAGCCCCTCAGATGATGATACAAAGAAAGAATGGAACCCTAAAAAATGGTTTTAGTTTGGGATTTATTTTATTTTATTAAGATTTTAGAGCTGTAATTTATTTCAGTTAATTTAATTACATGTCAGAAAAGTTGGTTCCATATACCTATATATCTCAAGAAGCTCCAACAAGTATACTGGACTTATTCAAGGGGAAAAGGGCTGGAATTCAAACCTATTTTTGCAAATCTAATTGGTTGTAGTCTTCTGCTGACAGAAGTAAGTGTTTCTTTAGTACATAGGCTTTCCAGTAAGTTCAGTTATTTTTCTTACTTCTGATGCTTAATTGGCTCTCCTTAGGTTAATCAGAAGGGAAAAAACATACTAATTGGATTCTTCTTTTGCGAATGTTTTACTATAGATTTTGTTTCCACTCCTGTTCTATCAGAGCCTACTGCTTGCTTTCATATGTTGTGTACTTCACATATATGTACTATTGGAAGATGATCTCTCTCTAATAGAAACAAAATTACTTGGTACAGTAACTCATATCTTATTTTATAAATTTGTTACAGGAGGTACCAGCTATGTGCCAATAAGAAAATAATATGGGGAAACTGCTTTACTGCTGCATCAGAGGGGAGGAGAGGACTACAGTGATGCAGAAAATCACTGAAATAAATACAGTTGTACCATTTGATTAGTATCTAGTCACTTCTTGCATGTCCTCCACTCAGACTGCATTTCTCTCCAGTCTCCTTGTTTTTCATGTACTTGTTCACTTGAGAAAAGGAAAACTTGATTAGAGAGAACTGCCGGTATTAGACTACTTTCGGCAAAAATAAATAAATTAGCAAGTCCAAACTGTTCCTTCTAAATGTTTTTGAGGACTCTGGGGTTAGCAGCTGGGTTGTTGCTGGTATAGTGTCCCTCTGTAAATTCATTTAAAGGTGCTAATTAAGAAGACAAAATTATGATGTGTCTGTGTGTGCACCAAGGCAAAGGGAGGGAGATTGCAAATATCAGAACGCATTATTTAAATGAAAAAAACAGAAAAGAATAGTGACCGATTAAAATATTTTGATCCCTGCTGTGTCTCATTTCCTAAGCCCAGGATATTTTGTCTGCTCTGACATCTGTTTTTATTATTTTTTTTTGCTCAATACAGAGATCCTATAGCTGCTTTTGATTTCTAACAAGTATTGCCAGGTATTTTTTAAATTTTCACTTTAGTTATTGTTTAGAATCAACAATGTTGCTTTTTTGGTATCCATTTGAATGAGGAAATACAAACCTCTGATTTTTCTTTTATAATGTCTCCATAGCATTTGGCTTTCAAGTTTAATATGATGAAGGAGGTCAGCTTCAAAGGGTTTCATAGATTTTATGACTTTCTAGTTAGCATGAGAAAAAAAATAGTAAAGGTGGTCAGAAGCTGGAGTTTGGGTACTTGTTTCTAGTCCATGACAAAGGAGAGGCAAAAACTTCTGTTCACTTTTTAAATTAAGAACTAAAATGTGATGTACTTTCATTCCTGTAACTTCCAGTTTTTATACTGAAGATGCTGTTACAGAGCTACAGTGTAAGTACAATGTTTGTGAGGGTAAAATGGGGAGTTTATCTTGTAGTGCAAGAGCCATAAACATCTCAGTAAGAAAAAGGGAATTTTGAAACGAGTTTCCTTCCACAGAACTCTGTGCATCTCTTCTTTTGCTCTCTTTTGCCATCTGCTAATTTCTCTTCACAAGTCTTGTTTCTGTTTTGTAGTAGAATCCCTCCTTCTTCAGTTTACTTCCAGTTTTTGAGGGATAGCTTAAAAGACTAGTAAGTGTGAAGAATGGTAGCAGTAGCGGACAGAGGGAAGGAAGGTGCTATCAGGCCATTATCTTGCATGTCAACCTGCCTCTCATCTCCATGTTTTCAGTCCCACCTAATTTCTGAACATGGATTGTCTAAGCAGTTGCTTGAACAGAAGCCTTGCTTTATAGCAGCGAGCTATTGGAGGTGTGGGTCTTTTCACTGAAAATGGAGAACCTGCAATAAATGTTAAAACAGATGGGAAAATGATGGAAATGAACTGTAGGTTTTATTTGCTCTTCACAGTGAGGTTTTACCCCTTGCTGAAACATTTTCTGTTTCAAGGGCATAAGACAATATCACTATGGTTTTTCCAAAAGTAATATTGGATGGATTTGGTGGAACAGAAAGTGGTTCTAAAAACCAATGAACATGACAAACCATTTATGTTTTCTTACACCACTTTAAGGAAATGCTCTGTGCCCTAATTTTTTCTTTTTCTTGTGGTCTGTGAAGCACTGTGGTGCAACCTAAAGCTTTCCAGATTTCCAGTTGCACTCAATGATCCTTGTGTTAGTCCCTTCTAACCTGAAGTATTCTATGACTCTATAAAGGTAATGCAGAGGTTGGTTCATGTTGAAATGTCTGAGAACTCAGCGATGATTTAGGATTATGAATTTCCATCCTATTTAATCTAAAATGATACTTGCTAAAGGGACTTGAAACATGGCCTATCCCAAACAGTACAGAAGAGATGGCCACCTTTTTTCTCTTCTACAGTTTTTCTGTGTCTTCTGTGTTAGTACTACAAGCAGTTAACTACTGTTTACCAGTCAGGGAGCTATTTACAAATGTGCATGAATAAAAGCCCCAATATTCTGGTCTCAGGTAGATGGCATGAGACAATAAGTAGCATAAAAATAAATGAAGCACTGTCAGTGACACCGCTTGCCTCAAATGCTGCAGTACGCAAGACGAGTCACAGGATTTGTAAAATAAAAATCTTCTTAGAGTTGTGTAGTTTACCTCTCTGTGTATGTGTGTGCTGTGAATGATACAAAAGACTGACTGAACAAAAACTCTTTCTTTGATGTTGCACAAATGCTTCTTATCAAGAGGGGTCTAAAAAACTTAAATTCCCTCAAACTGTGGTTTATCTGTGCTTCTATTTGTTCTTCAGTATGTGTGAAGAGGTGTTTTTATTGTGACTGTCATCTTGTAAGCGGTGGATTTTGCACTGAGTGACGTGTAACTTGATCTAGCTATCTGGCAGTTTAAAGCATGAAAATACAATACAGTTTAAAACAAGCAAAAAAATCCTATTGATTTGGACCATTAGAAAATGATCTGGATGGACGGCATGAGCTGACATATTAGAAACTTGTTAGAGGTCAGACTTCAAAGTCAGTATGTTAAAATTCTGAGCATCGAACCAGATAATCTGGTTTGGGTTAGATCAGGTTCATTAGTAGGAGGAGAAATTAATTGGCTTTTCAAGCTGGAATTTCCTTCTTCCATATGAGTGTTGGATGTGCTGGGTGCTAACTAAAACTTTTTGTAGAGATATTCTCTTTACAGCCTGAAAGGGGCCTCTGGCTTTCTTTTCTGCTCTTTTAAGGCAAAGAAAAGGTCCGTTGCTATGCTCTTCTCACTGTATTTTGTAAGCTACATGATTTTGGTGTTTTTAAAGCACTGAAATCCACTGCCAAAGACCTGTTGCTGTCTTTTCTTTTTGGCAGAGGTAACAGGTAACATGCCTTTCTTTTCCATCCTCAGTTATGCTGGACTTTTGGTGTTTATGTATTCCTGTAAAGGGATCTCTATAACCAGTAGATGTGTGGTTTGAAAGGTTTCTTAACCAGTTTTTCAACTTTTGTCTCTCCACCCTCCCCCTCCCGGGGCAGAAAAAAGAAGCACTTGGTTCTGGCCTTTGAAGCTGTGCCAGCCCAGAGGCTGTACTGGCCCACAGCACCCCCCCATACCTGCATGGTAATTTCGACCATGTTGCAGGTGTGAAAGGCTACTTTAGAAATTATGGCAAGGCCAGCTCGGTGCTCTTGAACAGAAGAATCAAAAAATAATAAGGAATGTAAGAAGCTTGAACACGAATCATTAGTAAGAGGGAATATTTTCCTGAAATGTAATGGAAAGTGATGCTGTAGTAGCCCCATGTGTTCCTTCAGAAAAGTAATAGTGCAGCCTGCAAATAATTACCTCAGCATACAGCAGTAAAGTGCAGTACTGCATTCTGAATATCCAGTATTTAATATTGCCTCACGTAAGTCGTGGGCGGCTCTGTGAGGAGACCCCGGCCCTGCTGCAGGAGGGGTTGGGGTGACGGGCTCTGGCGGCCGCTGTTACCTGCGGCGCTGACCGCAGGCCACGCTCAAAGGCCTGGCCACGGCCTGGGGGGTGAAGGGCCACCTCCCTGAGATTTTAATGAAATAGTTGTGTTTTAAGCTTGCTCCCAAATCCTGAGCCGCACCGCCAGCTGCCATCATGTTGTCTTTTGCCACGTGGCAATAACAAACAAGGTATCCCTCCAAAAGTTACTCTGAGGGGAACCGTGAGGGACAGTGCTTAGCAGGAATTGTTCTTCTGGTATATGGTGATGGAATCACACATCTTATGCCTCTGACACCTTTTCAAACTTGTATGTAGGCTTACAGGAGGACTTTTTGTTTTCCTGCTTTGCAGTAGCTCTACAGGGTGACAGCAAAGCCACTAGTATTTAGACTAGATGTATTGAGAGATGTAGATGGACCTGGGGAGCCCCAAATTAATTCAATCAAATGTATTTCGGAACAGAAGGGAAAGTGTAAGTTTTATTTGTGACACAGATCAATCTATTCAAAAGCTCAGTAAAAAATGTCACTTGTGTTATTATATTGTGGCAGGTTAGGTCAGAGGACCCTGAAGGAACAGAAATACTAAGTTTTATATGAAGCAAAGTTTAGGGATGGATTTTTTTTTTTTTTAAATGGTCTTTATTTTTTGTTTTCTTATTCCTACAACAGCAACCAACACTGTTTGTTTCAGATTACAGATGAAGTAAATAAAGATAAAAGACTTATTTTACAATGGTTATAGAGGACTAGTATATGCAGTGCTCAAGTACAAACGCCATACACTTCAGACGTTTTAAATTGCTGATATTTTGCAGATGATAGCAGCAGTACAACCAGGCCTACAGGCTTTCTCTCTGCCTTGTCACTGACGACGGTGATAAGATACCCTCAGGTTTGCTTCCTGAGATTTAATTCAGAGAACGCCAGTCCTGTTTACCTCCTTTGATATCACAGTTTTTTGCTTTATAAGGGCAGAAAAAATTAAATGAGTTGGATTTGTCTCTTCTTTCAGTCTGGATTTCAGTTCTCAGAAGGTACTAACATCCCTTCAGTGTAATAGACCTGATTTAATATCTCTAAACTTTCTACACTATGTGACTGATAAAGAATTCTAGAATTAAATCTTAGCTAGTGTAGGAATGCAAACATATACTTGCAATGACATTCAGATATGTTGAAGTCTTCCCTATTTCACTTTTTAAAGCTCCTTATTATATTGTTGCCTTATTCTCCTATTGTACTGGAAATCAACTAATCCTGGGTTGAAGTGGATCAAATGATCATTAAAATGTTTATCACATATTGTCTGTTTTAACAGAAATAATAAACATAAACTATTTTGCATTTGCAAAATCTCCCTCACAAAAGAGATGCTGAATTTAAACTTGGAGTGGATTGGCAAGGCCAGCGCTCCAGGCTCTGTATGGCTCCCCAAGGCAGAAGGAGAGAGTGAGTAGCCAAGTATGCAGGAGAAGGATGGTATGCCTGGGAAATACCCACGTCTAACTTTTATTGCTGCTTGCTTCATTGGGCTCTGAAAGTATGACTATAATTTTGCTTTGTTTTTCCACAAACATCAGGACGTAGTTCAGTGAAAAGAAACCATTACCTTTAGATTTTCCCTGAAATGGAAAAAATGGGTTAGGAAAAATGAGAAGAAGGAGTAGCACAAGGACAATTGAGCATAGCAGTAGACAGCTTTCATTTATCCCAGCAGCTGAACCTGAGTGACAGATAATGTATTCTTGAGGAATCAGGCTCCCTAGAAGAGGTTGAGATCTTCTCATACTTTTCTTAAGGAGAAAAAAAAGAGAAAAATCATTCTTGTCTTGAGATGTATCTCATTAATCTCATATAGCATCTGCACCATGTTTTGTGTTATAATCCTTTCACTTTAAAAGAGACTGTAATTTATTGTGGAAATATTCTCATATGTTTAAAAAGAATTCTGTGAGACTACAAGAGATGTAAAGCGTATGTAATCTAGTAAGAAAGTCTGATCATGTTTTGGCAAGGGCTGTAGAATAACTTCACTGAGTAACAAAATCCAAGTTACATGTAAAGTTTCATACAGAATTAAATGCATCTCTGTGGAATAACAGGGGAGAATATTCATTCACCTGTAGAATTCCTTTTGCAGTTTTACACGTTGTACACAGAAACCAGGTAATTTGCTCAATTCCAAGTTTGGTTTGTCTTTTTATTTCCAGCAAATAAGAATTCATGAAAAGCAGAAAGATAGGGGTTTTTGGAAGTTTGTGACTTGGGGGAAAACACAGCACATTGATTTTATAGTTTTATATAGGCATATAGCCTGTAAAAATTTCTGCTTTTAGGTATGTATTCCTACCCTTATAAAACTAACTGGGGGGAGGTAGCTATAAATGCTATAGATTTTTTTTTTTTTGTTAACCCTGAATGACCTGGGACTGTAATGAATCAGTTGGAAAGGATCAAAACATGTCATTTTTACAGAAATATTCAGTGTTTACAAGTGAATGAACACTGAGAAACACCTATCTGCAGTGCCCCAGCAAATAACCTCTTTTGCACTTAGCAACTCAGTCAGAAGATAAGTCACTAAGTCAGAATTCTACTGCTGTGGTTGATTACTTCTAAAGTACTAAGCAAGCTTAATTATTTGCATAAATTCTAAATATCTTTCTAATCAAGGGATTCCAAAGATTTTTTTTGCATTAGTAGCATTTAAATTGAATGTGGCTATACTCTAAATTCTATTATATACTTATGGTACTTCAAAATCTGTTTATCACACCAGGATCAAAGCTCAAGACCTTCTGAATTTTCAGTATATTTGGAAATTTTCTTGGTTTTATGTTTCAGTTGAGTTTGGGCTTCACAGCCTTGACCTTGACTTGCTGATAGTGGCACAAATGCAATGAGTAGTATAGCAGGACTTTATAATCTTTATATAACTTAATATAATTATAATCTTTATATGACTGACTGTAGTTTTTCCTTTACACATCTTCCCTCAGCCTTCTGTAACAGAATGATTTCTGTTTAATATGTGTGTATCACAATTATTTCTGTCTGGTATGAAAACTGTGATAAGAAAGATGATATTATTTGCTATTAATTTCATATTAAGTAAATGAGAACAATAACTCGAACCAAATAGCCCAGACATTATGTGGATAAAGTCAGTCTGGACATGTTTGATCTGCATCTGAACCCAGGCACTGATTTCCAGCACTTGCCCCTCAGTACAGCTCAGGTACCATGAAGCTTGGTTAAACAAAGACACAAGTGAAACACCTGACAAGCTAATCCTGCAAATCCTGACTGGTCAGAGAAATTGTTTAAGCAAATACATGCACTCTGCTCTGTGAATGCCTATAACCTGCATCTGCTTCAGGATGAAAGATCATATACACAGGATTGCCAGCTGGCCATCTGGAGGGAGGTCAGACTCTTGCTTCCTTTAGTGCTAACAAGTATAAATCCATGAACTTTGGTGCAGTTGGGGTTTTTCTTTGTGTGGATGCTGAGGATTCTGCATCTCTCCTGACCTTTTAGTTCCTTAAAGCGTCTTTACTCTGGTGTTGAAAACTTTGCCATGGTTCTACTTAACATCATCTAGTATGTGTATATATGATAGTCTCCGGATTCTTTGGGTTTGTTTAGTTTTTTTAAGCCCTTTTTCCAAAGTTTTAGGAGTGTAAACTCTGACATTCAAGCCTGAAAAAACACCCCAAGTGTATGTGTGCATTTTTTTGAAAGGGAGATGCATGTTTACCCTGCAGTTACCAGGTAACTGTACCAGAGCAGTGCTGAGATGGGGCTAACACTGCCTGCTTCCTGGCAGCTGTGCTGTTTCCAGATCCAAGCTGTTTTATGGCCAGCTATCTTAATGTGGAAACTGAATGTGTGATTATACTTGTTTGACCAGAAATCATCCTTCAGCTTGAGGACTGTCTGTGACACTGTCCTGTATATGAAAGTGGGCAGTAGAGCAGAGAAAAAGGTAATGCTTCAAGCAGTTCCCTCCTTCTCTGCCAAAACAGGTAAATACAGGGCATCTGGATTAGTCAGGGGAAAGCAGTAAAATATTGTTTTCTAAAAGCAAAGTGGTGTTTAGTTTGTAGTTAGTTGTCTGTGTGTAAAGCCAGTTAGCTCAATGGCTTCAGTTCAAAAGCCTGGCAGGAGTTTAGTCCTGGTTTATGTGGTTGGTCCTCTCTAATATCTTTCAGATAAAGTTGCTGATAAGGATAACTTTTTAAATTGCTCATTCTCTGACATCAATAGAAATCTACCATTCAGCTAAGCTAAGGACAGAAACATAATATGCTTGTCTTCAGCAAGACGAAAGTCTGTGGTAGGTCTATGCCAAGCTATATCTTACCTTTCAACCACTTGGAACATATATTAAACATGAGTTTAAAGAAAAGAAAAGGTATAAAAGCATAAAATATTTAAAAGCATAAAATTTTGATCTTCTCTTTTAGGAGTAGAAGTATACCTGCAAGGTGGCAGGAAGCTTAAGATGTGAAACTGTGAAACAGTTGGCACGCTTTTTTCCTGAGAGCAATAAAAAAAATAACCTCCCCCCCTCCAAAAATCCAAACATAGCAAACCCCAGAAATAGACTAAATTAATGTCTGGGAACTTGCCCATGACATCTTGACTTTCTAAGTAAAATTAATACTTTTAAAAACTAATACCAATGAAGAACATGTCAAGATTTACTTCAAGATTTAAAATACTGGGGTTTTAAAAAATTTCTATTATCAATATAGTCATAGGAACCTGATTATACATAAAATTTTGTCCTTATAACTGATTTAAAATAATCAATCTGTTTTTCTTTGAGAGTATTAGTTTATCTTTCTAAGAGCTATACAGTGTATTCATAAATAGTGAAAGAGTGCTGTGAATTAGACCTAGGCTGGTATTGTGATGGTGAAAAGAGTACTTTGGGCAAGAAAAATCTTTCATTTAAATGTTGTAGTAAATGGTTATTTCTAGCCAAATTTCTGGCAACACATGTTTTTGGTATTCTAGTTAAAAGAAGCCCTCTTGAAATGCTCATTCAGACCTCACTTGAGCCTTCTGTTTGATGAAAATTCAAGCTTGCTCCAGACATTAAAATTCTATGTATTTAGAGTGTAATTGATGCTGAAGTTCTCCAGGCTGAGCTTAAACTATAGTTGAGGCATTTTGATGAAAGTTTCTGCACTTGTTATACTTAGGCTGAAGTTGTTGAAATGATTTTTGCACAGAAAGTTCATGGAAGAGCTTTGCAGAAATGTAGAGTATGATTTCCAAATGTGACCATCCCAATCATTACAGCCCTTTTTCAATCCACAGGGGTCGTACCGACGAAGCGCGGAACTGTGGAAACGGCACCATGGCTGTTGGGCGCGTTGCGTGGAGGCCCACTGACTCCTGCTCACTTTGGTTAACGAGGCAGAAGTTCTACAACAACCTTTCTTTCTCACAACAAAATGCTCCAGGAGATGGAATGCTGTACTGTGAAAACCAGCGAATATGAAAACCGTTCATGAAAGAACTCTGCAGAAGGTACGATTTTTCTCTTCTATGGCTGGTTTTGCTTTCCTGAACACAGTATGATACACTGTTAGAGCTCTTGCTAATTGCCAGTTGAGCAGGAACTCTTGTTAGGAAATGGGAGGAAAGGAAAAAAAGCAAAGACAAAATATGTTTTCTTTACAAATCATGTAACCTGTTGTGGGACAGGAGCTCATCTGAGTCCTTTAGAAGGCTGACATAAAGCTGGTAGCATTTCTGGAAATGCTGGAGTTCTTTTTATATTAACTTTCCCCTGTTTTTCTTTTTAACCACTATTCTTTCACATATGTTTTCTGTTAAGAGTTGACATTTCTCCTCTGCGTGATTTCAGTTCCTGGTAGTTTACCGTGTGATCTAATAGCTGCAGCTGAATAAGCTTTAAAAATGGTGCTTTGCCTTTAACTTAGGATTCTACCTTTCAATAGTTCCGTTAAGTTCTAATTTAGAAGAAGAAAAACATATGGGGGAGGAGGACTAAGCAAAAGTCTGTATAAAAACACTGTTGGAAGTTCCAGGAGGCAGCTGAGCAAGCTCCTAGTTTTTATTGCTAGCACATAGCACACGTTTTTGAAGAAAACAAATAATCAGATATTGTGCATAGGACTCTGTGAGCTGTAGAAAAGATGGCATTCTACCATGCACAGCAGGCTGTGAAGCACATAGAGTTCTCCAGGGCTGGCTGGGAGACTAGGCAAATGTGGTTGGTGGTTGTGAATCTGCTGAGGAGGAGGCAGTGTAACCTGCTAAAGACATTTAGTTACTTCTTGTGGACAATAGCTGTCTCCCAAGTCCTTGACTTTAAGGCGAGGAGGTATTTATGATATTTAATAATAACAATAATTCTTCTTTTTCTCCCTAAACCATTGATAAATGGCATTCTTTTGAAACACTGTGATAAAGCATTTTGTTGTTGTTGCTTGCATTGCTAGTAGATATTAAGCAGAACATCGATGACTGAATTCAGACAGACTGAATCAAAACCAACAGTGTTTTGGAGAGTTATTTTTAGTCTGTGTAATTGCATTAATTGAATTTTCCAAGTGGCCCTGGAGCATTTGTACCTGTAGGAATAGAAGTCAGTGACCAAAGTAACTTGGAAGCAGGAGAGTTTCTTAAAGTAGATAAATATACCGTGAGACTTTACTGCTTCATTGCTCATAAAAGTAGTCCTTGTTCATCTGCTTGGGCATACTGATTTTGGTAGTGAAGTGTTTCTAGGATTGGACCTTCAGTTGAGTAATTTTGTGTTTTCTAATGCCAAGTGGTATTATTTTAATAGATCCTAATCAAGAGAAGTTCTGCCAGTCTGTTCTAATATAACATTTCTGGTTTGACTTTACACTTTTGATGCCAGGAAGATTAAGTATGACATCTCATGTGAATCAAGAGATTTTCCTGCTTCCCACCAACCCTTCCCTCTGAAGCATTGTGAGAGGCTACCTATTTTCATTCACATCCCTTGATCACAGAGGCAATCACCAGCTGCACACACAGTTCACAGATTTAGAATACATGAATGTCATCCAGCTAAGAAAAGAATTTATAACTTTTTTCTTGCTTGTCAGTGTTGTTCTGTGCTTCAAACCTAGCAACTTATGGTACTGTTAATGCTCAGTGCCTCACAGAAGGCTTTGCCTTCCATCTTCACAGATTTTTGCAGATGAGAAAAACACACCAAAGCTTTGGTTGCAGTTCTTGTAAAAACAACTCTGTATTACTGGTTTCAGTGTATTTTAAAGTTATGTAACATAACAAAACAGTAGAGAAGACAAAAGTATCAGTCTGTATTGTGAAGGATAAGACATGGAAGCGGGAACTAGAGATGGAAATTATTTCTGACTGTGCCATGGCTCTTGTGTAATCCTGGGCAAATCACCTAGCTCTTACAGAGAATAGAGACTTAATTTTATAGGTAAATAGTTTTCTAAGCCTGGTAAATAATCCCATTATGCCTCTGTTTGCCTTTTTGTGAAATGGAAATAATAGTATTCCTTTTGCTCATCAGATGGTTGGAATACTCTTGTGATAGGCCATATGGAAATGTCTACATGCAGTCCTTAAAATGAAAAATACTCCTTTTGGAAATAAAGAATTGCAAAATCAGTGTCTCTATCTACCTTAAGCTTTATGCTGGCTTCTTTTTTTTATTTTATTTTTTCTTTTTCTTTTTCTTTTTTTTTCCTCCTGCCTGGTTTCAGGGGCTCAGTGCTGCAATGAATGGTGCTTTCTAGGGAATGCAGCTGTTCAGTCCTAGAATTAATATGCAAATGTTCTTCTCTTACTGAAGCAGGGGAGGAAGATGGGACATAGCTGTATTTTCTCTAATCAACATACTCTCTTTTTCATTTGGAACTACAACAAAGCTGACAGTCAGCCACACAAATAATGGAATATTTATTTTTGCAGAAATAAACACTTCCATAAGCATACATTTCTTGAAAGCTTTTACTGACCAACCCAAACAATATTTTACTTCAATGAAAATCTATATATTTAGAACTATTCACACACAAATCTCTCATGCTTTTTCAGTAAAATAAATAGAACAAACTAAATGCACTGACAGAAGGGTAATTTCAGCTGCAGAAGCACAGTACAGAACTGAAAAAGTAACTACCACTGGATTTTTTGCAAAATGCAAATTCATATATTGGAAACCATCCATGTTGTAAAAGTCCCATTCTGCCCTCAGATTCACAGGTAGGGGTCTCACAGAATCAGCTCAAGTCTAATTTGTATGACTGATTCCCCACAGGACAAAGTGAGTAAAAGTTCTACCCAAGGAGAATAATGAGATTGCACCATTTTCTCAGCACAAATGTGATTCAACAAAATGTGAGATGGTAAAAAATTGGACTGCTGTCTTTAATTTACCCATATAAATAGAAAACATTTCAAGTTTTTAGATATAAAAGGTCACCAAGTGAGCTATGCAGAGGGGTCAGTGATTCCCTAAAGTTTTAGTAGAGCAGAAGAAATGGTACAATGGTTGTTATGAAGATTGTGTTTGATATTGCATAATATGCACTTAGAAAAATATATATTCTGAAACTAGTGTATGACAGGCCCTGTGTGCCTTTTTACTGATGCCTAATTTAGTTTCTTCCCTTTTAGCCCAGCAGACACATCTTTACTTTTGACTGCAATTTCTTTGGACAGTTTGAGGCAACAGCAAAATAAAACGAGAGAAGAACACAGGACAGAGTAAAAGCTAAAAGCAGGGTCCTAAAGTCAAAACAAAGAACATGAAATCAATAAGGCAAGCTATTGGAAAACAATGCAAGTTTTGAGGCTGGAAATGCAGGGTGAACTGACCTAAGCCAACTTAATCAATAGCTTGGCTGCTGAGTTGGGAATAAACAGGGCTATTTTTAGGTGAAAAAGAAAAATGTGACAATGTAACCTTAACTTCTAAGATACAGCTAAACCAAGTAACCTCTGCATTGAAACAGTGCAATTTGGTAAAATCCTAAATGGCTGAATGCATTAGTGAATGTGACCTGTAAGCTGTATCTGGAACTTGTAAAATTGAAGGACAAAAGTAGTCCTATAACAGACAAGGCACCCCTCAGTTGAAGGAATAAAAACACCTGATACTTCAATCAAGCATGCTGTGTATGGCATGAATCAAATTATATTAAGTGTAGCAGAAAGGTTTTATTAGACTTAAAATTCCTGTCTTCAATTACATCCTTTTAGAAGCCTTTTACCAAAAACTTCAGATAGTGGTGGCACTATCTTTCTTTCTCTTTGTAGAAATGCTGTATAAAGAAATAGGTGAGACATACTGAAGAAAGATAAACAAGATAAATGAAATTGAAGATGCCTGAAAGATAATAGGACAGTAAGATAAAATCTGAAGTAACTTTTTGAACTGCCTTCCCAGTGTCATCAAGATCATAATGTTACCACTTTAATTTTCCCCCCGTAATTCTAAAAAAGTCAATTTTTGATTCACTTTTGTGATCTGTAAGCCATCCTTACAAGATGTGGTGCTTGTGACTATTGCTGTCAGGTTTATGGGATATCCGGTTTCCTTTAGATCCTTGTTAACTATGTGCCGAGCAGTTAACTTCAGGTTTGTTGGCAGATTAATTATGTTCATTTGTAAATCCATGGGATTATGGCCTATTTACACTCCTTGCAAAGTTCTGTCTGCATTTTGGTACTGATGACTGAAATAGAGTAAACACACAAAAAATGGATGGTCCTATTATCAGTCATAGAGCAGGGAGCTCTTAAGAGAAAAAAACCCCACACCAGCTCTTAAATTTGTGACTTACTTTAAGAAGTACTTACTTGAGAAGCAGACACGACTGTGAGTAGGAAATCTGTCCACACATGTAGTAGTTAGAGTTCCTTTGCTTTTTGTAGGCACTAAATCAAGCCACTTCACAAGACCTCAGTTATCTGCAAAACCTTTAGCCAATCAAGACCTTTCCCCAAATCGTTCCTACCAGGTAGTCTCAGATGCAATCTCTAATTTGTCTTCTGAAATTATAAAACTGCTCCTTTTTACATTGGATAGCTTTCATATATTTCATCACACTGGATACCTAATTTACATGAAAATTGGTGATAGTGTGATGATAAGGCTTTGCCAGCTAAATCTTTCATGATAGAGACATGCCACTTGTAATACTATTCAGTGTTTTAGATGAAGGTCAGAGTAGTCCTTCTGAAATCTTTCTCAGAGAAATCTTTCTGAGAGTCTTGTCTCACTGTTCCCAGACAGCCAGTTCTCTGTGCACCCAGAGCAGCAGCTGGCACCCAGTTACCCGTTAGCTCTGGGGAGTTGGGCACCCAATGAATCCAAAACAGTCAGTCTTTTTTTTGGGGGAGGGGGAGAAAGAGGAGCACCAGCACTCAGGAGGACGAGAATGTGTCCAGCCCTTTCCCCTTCTTTACACTTGCTGGAGTGAAGGTCTTATGCCTGCTGTGCAGCACGGGGCTGGGCTGGGACAGATCATTTTGTGTGATACCAAGCCAGACTAGAGTGGACAACGTTGTGCTGCTCTCTAATCTTTTGAAGAAATTGTCATTGGGATAAATTCTGCATTGTCCGAATTTCTGTTAACCTCAATGAAAATAACGATTTTGAACACGATTGTAAAAGAGGCTCAGAACGTGGATTTTTTTTTTCCTATTGCAGGCTAAGCATGCTTCCTCTGGACTTGTTTCCCTTCTTCTGATCCCTTTTTTTTCAATACTATTATATGTTGAGAGAAATCAAATAGTTTTAGAATTGTAGTTGGACTTTGAAACGATACCGTTTTAGTTGGTGTGATTTTTAACCAACATGTCCTATATCTAATTCATGGTTGAGGCCTAGAATGTGGTATGTTTGAGAGGGATTGTCTTTCCTGAAGGCAGAAATCATCTTCCATACTGTTTACTTCTACAACTTCAAATCCTTCACATGTCAGTGATAGGTTGTTAGTACACACTTGGAATATCTGAAACAGATGGTAGTAAATAAGTGCCAAATTAATTTTTCCACCAAAACCTTGTATTGAATTTAGAATCTTCATCAATCTCAACAGGGAATGCAATTTGTCTTTGCTAAATTCTGCTTCCTTAACAAGCTGTCAGCCTCTGTTTCCTGGGTTTTCTGTGAATAAATAGCAGAATATCAAAATACTGTCAGATTCTCATCTTCACCACAGCTCTCTTATCTCTAGCCTTTTGAGTTATCTTTGATGAAATGATGAAAATCCTGTATTTATTCACAAGTGAGGAAGTCCAGACAAGCATCCAAACTTATGCATACCCGAACCTCTAAATAAATCTTCATCACTGGAAAGAACTGTCAGAATCTTCTCATCAGGCTGCTGCAGTTCCTGCCACTATGGGGTTTTTTTTTAATATCTTTCATTGTAATACCTTGGTGCCTCATAATTTGAGGTGAATTGGTCCTGTCAACGCCTGTGTCATAAGATGAGGGTTTCTCCTCTGTATTTGCCAGATATGAACTGGAGGGACAGTTTGTCTTGATGTTTTGCAGTCCAGAGTTTTCAAGACAAAACCCCATGAGCTTCTAACTCCAAGCCAACCTTTCATTGCACTGAACATCCTTTCCCAAGCCCTGTTTTTAAAGTCCAGGTGTCTTGTTATTTGTCCTGCCTACTGCTTACAGTGGTTTGTATGGGGTTGTGCACTGAAATGTTCTGGGACAACTTTTCACATGTGCACATATCTGTGGGTGTGTGTACATAAATATCTATAAAAGCACACATATACACGCTTGTATACATTGATTAGTAATGGCTGAATGATACACTGATTGGGGTTTGTTCCTTGGCCCATTGTATTAGTGAAGTGGGATCCCTGTGAAAAGAGTTTGTCCTGAGAAACTTCTCTAAGCAAGAAAGTCAAAGACCTTCTCAGGATATACATCCAGAAATATAAAAAGCAACACCTAATTGCTGGAACATTTATATATGCTGAACACCAAAAGCAGCCTTTCAGTTCTGTGGGAAACTTACATCTGAAAGGAAAATATGCAGCCCTGCTGTCTATAGTACACTGACTTTATAGACAAAAATTAGTCTGCCAGTAAACTGTTCTGGCTCACTTAGTTGCTACGAAAGTGAGTTGCATAGTGAGTTGTAGCACAAGCAATTACACTGAAAATGGTGCTGTGCAGAAAGAAGTTAATGTGGATGATAAACAAGGTTCAAACTAAGACTGTTCAAACTTGTATTCAAGAACCGCTTGAGCTCTGATCCTTAGGGAAATGAAATGATCTTTCATGGCAGAAACTGAGACATAGCAGCACTGTGATTGCCAGCAGAAAGCAATGGAAATTGTATTGATGAGGTGCTGTCACTCCTCTGCATTAGACATGCAGAGACTCTGTGCAGAACACCAAGGATGGAGCTCCTTATGCAGCCTCACTGCAAGCTCAATCTGCTCTATCCTTTCCCTCCCTGGAGTTCCCCTCCATGATAAACTAGGTGGGATGGCTTTCAATTCTGTAAGCACAGCCAACCAAATCAGCTTGTGGTTAAATTATTTATGCCAAGAGCTGAATGTGGAGTTGCTTGAGCAGTGTGTTCTCCTTAATAAAACCTGGATTTGGGGTTGGGAAAGAACCTTGGCCAGACAAGTAGGATTTCTTTGAGTGTGGTCTTTTATAAATTGAATCTGAGTGGGGGCAAAGGGGGTTGAAAAGTGAAAAATAAAGCAGCTTTAAAAGGACATTAAAAAGCCTGTTTTACATATCTTTTGACAAACCCAGGCCTGCTGGGAGCACGATGTGGCACTGAATGGTATTAAATTATCCACATAGAAGGAATTTAAAGGAGTTCTTAGAGGTATTGGTATTTATATATGAAATTATACATTATTATTCTTTTCAAAATATTTTAAAAAACCTCAGCAGGTATTGGAAACTGGTTTTATTTTTTGCTGAGTGGTATGTGTGTTTATGTCATCATCTTCCTTAATGCAATGTTAAGGTATTTAGAGAACTGTGTTTAAACAAAATTTCATAAAAAATTGATCTAAGCCCCACATCAAATATATTGTTAATTGAGAGCTACGGTTGTTTAGTGTGTTTCCTGTCAAACTAGTCAATAATGAGATAAAGTTCACGAGATAGCAGCTCCAGTTGGTTTTTTTTGAAATAATTTTCAATTCTGGGTAAGGCTTGATGCTGCACCTGCACAGAAGAAGATTGCTTATTATTCTCCACTACCCAGGTGATCACATCTCACATGGAAAAAGAGAGGAAGAGACTGGTTTTATAAATCATATAGAAACTGGTCTTCAACCCAAATACTTTGTTTGGCTCAAGCAAGTTAAATTCTTTCATTGGAAACCTAGAAAACGTAATTTTTCAGACAGTTTTTCCTGTCCCTGTCAAAGACATGACTCAATTAAAGGTGGATCTTGAGACCACACTGTACAGCTGTGGGCAAATGGAATTAGAGGCTTTTGAGCAGAGTGAAATAAGTGTGGACAACATTGCCTGCCTTTTTCTTCTCTAGCCATGCAAATCACAGTATGAGAAATAGCTTCTAAGCTTTTCTTATAATGTGACTTTGTTGTACCTGAAATTATGTTGCAGAAATTCTATTCTGAACTCTGGCTTCCCAATGGAAAGCTTAGGTCAGGCTAAGTAGCCTGGAGGGATGCATTTGCCTGATTAAATTTGATGTATTCTATGTATCTTCCCTTGCTTCTTCCCCTCTCCTAGTACATTTATTCTACAAGCTTTAAGTCAGTAATCAACTTCAGCACCCACACATTAGAGTGATTATTATTTTATGATATATAACAGCTTTCATTTGGACCTCACTGTTCCCTTTATGTAAACATAAGATGGGAAATGATTAAATTTGTACCTTGAGATAAACTGCACCTTATATATGTAGGAAGACAGCTTTAGACTTGTGTTCCTTTGATAAATTAATGCCTGTTAAAAAAGAAAAAAATCCTGTCATTGAAGCTACAAAATGTACAATTAGGAATCATCAGAGGCAGCCAATTCTTTCATTTCCTTTTCTCTAATGAAAGGAACTGTACACTGAAAAAAAAAAAAATCCCCTTGTAAAAGAAGCAAAATAACAGTTTGCAAAAAAAAGTTCCCAGATATTCTTTAGGGTATTTTAAAAATGCTTGAGGGTATTTTTGATTGAAAATGGAAATTAAAATTGCCACAGACTAAATACATATACCTGAAACCAAAAATAGTCTCCCAAGAAAATCAGATGAAAATTTTCTGGTGCTTATAAGAACTTCTTCTCTTTGAGATTTCATCTGTTTTAAATCAGATATTGTAGCAATTTGGTAGTGGATCCAAAACCTGTTGAGCTGGTGTAAAGGATCTATTGTAGTGTGACATACTCTGTTTAATCCCTTTTCTATAAAACATCATCTTAAAACTAAGCAAGCTAAAAAATTGCATTATTTTCTAGAGAGAAATACGAATATGAATAATTTCATGGTTAAATCATATACATCTCAATCTTGCAAAATTTCAGTGGTGAAATATTTCATAATCTAGAGTTCCTCATTCAATTAAAAACTATAAACCAAGAATTTGGATTTGGAGAGACAAATATTTTATAATAAAATGAGGTTTTTGTTATGTGCTTCTCAAATTTAATTACAATTTGACTAAAATTTGACTATTTCTCTATTTAGCTGTGGAGAAATCATTTTGGGGTTGTTTTTTTTTGTTTTCAGGTAAGCAAAATAATCTGATCAAGTTAAAAACTGAATGCTTTGTATTTTGCCAGCTTTTAAACACTCACTCCATTTTGTGCTAAACAAAATTAAACGTTATTAAAAAGCTCAATTAGATTTTAAACTAAAACAGTCCTCTTACATTATCCACTAGTCCACGTCTCCTTACCTATTTAAAGTAAAAATAATATCAAATTATAGAAAAAAACTTGTCCTCTCTTTCACTTGTATGTCTTCTTAATGTGGTCTGCAAGAAAAATCTGCAACTTGCTTAATGAGGTATGCTCTTTCAGTCAGGTGAGAGAAAGTAATGTACTGGGAACCAGCCTAAATAAATCAAAACTTATCACGCAGATGTTCAAAAAATGATTAGAAGCCTGAAAATGCAAACAAGCATTGGCTAAAGTTTTTTAAGTGCTGTTTAAGTCAGATGCCCAACTCTTGCTAATTTCAGAGGGATTTAGCTGTCTAACCTGCCTAAGTGATTTTGAAAAATAACCCAAGCTGCCTATTTGCATCACTAGGTGCCTAAACACTTTTGGAAAATTTGTCCCTGAATGTTCATAATAAAGAAAAATGACACATCAAAACGTGGAAGTTTACTCTGAAAGTAGGATCAGAGCAGGGTTTCAGAAAAGTCAGAGCTGGTCTTACAAGAGCTTATGATGGATGACTGTGGATTCCTAAGCTGTTGTAAGCCACAGTACATGGAATAACTCTGCCACCCCAGTTCAGATGCCCCAAGGGAATTTTGTACTTGTTTGATCATGCTTTACAGGCCAGGCCTACACCAAGGCAGTAAGTGACCGGTACCATCTGAGTGCAATCCCACGTATTCAACCATCAACATGTGACATTCCTTTTGCTATCAACTGCAGCTGGTACTTGATGCTGACACTTCACCGATCCTGGCAATATTCTTTAGTGAAGTGCCTTACTTAAGAAAGTGTGTTGCGTGTGAACTAGCCATGTATTGCAAAGTAGTGCCTATTGAAGTTTAATTAGTGTAAGTGGCATATCCAGTGGTTCATGTAATTAATTGCAGATTACACATTAAAATATCGATTTTTTGATAATGGTATGCACAAACCTGCAGTGAATAGTTAAGCATTCAGTCATCAGCTGGCTAGATACAGGAGCATTATCAAAGTTGGGTGTCAGTCAATATGACAAGCATCCATTCTTTTTCTAGGTTCTATACAGGAAACTATATATACACATGTACAAGTTAAGTGGGAAGATAAGCAAATTAAAATCCAGTTGTTGAAGGAAATGTGTTTTGGGGAAAAATCATATCTATGCTGCATTTCTGTCATACCCTGCTCCCCAAAACTCATGTCCATCACAAAGAAAAACATAAATATTTGTAAAAATTATTTCTTTGAAGATTGTCTTTTCCTTCGTGGTAGCCATCAGATTCTTTTTTATTTTGCATGCTTTCGAATTGCCATTAAAATAATTTAGTCATTCATGTCTTCTTGTTTATCATATAAACTTTGAGAAAATAATATTTAGTATTTTTTAGTAGGAGTTTATCTCAGAAATGTGAAAAAGAAGCTAGTTGGAATTTGGTTAGTTCAAATTCCTGCTTTGTCTCAGAACCACTATTGTGCAGGTTTGGGCAAGTTATTCTGTCCTGCACTTCAATTATCATCTGTAAGTGGGGATAACCCTGCTTTATCTCACAGGAATAGGGTTGTGAATAAATACATTAGAGTTTATGTTGTGGTTTAATTCTTCACTTTGGATATATTGTTAAGATAAGCTTGTTACGTGGATTTAGGTGTAAAACACGCTTTGCTTATAATTGCATGTCATTTTTTTATATACCCATATGTCCAGAAAAACTGTTTTGGTACAGTGGAAAGTAGGAGAAGCTAAAAATTAACATGCACTTGGGTGTACAACAGAGTTTCTGGCAATTTCTTTCTATTGAATTGGCATAATGCAATAATGAACTTCAGTGAGACATTTATAATGCAGATGGTGCTGCTGTGTTCTATGCAGATGGCACTGATTTACTGCTATGTTCAACAAAGTACAGGAAGTCTTTCATTGTTAGTGTGGATTGACAGCTCTGAGCAGGAATAACAAGATTCTAGACTGTCTTTCCTTCTAGCCGACTGAATATCTTCAAAGCTGGCAACCAGGGAGAGCCTCAGGTAAATAGTCCAAGACCATGTTTCTGTGGCACAATTCCTGACAGGTGGCAGTTCTTTGTCAGATAGTTCTGAATGTTAAGGATTCAGTATATAGGTCTGAAAAAAGATGGTTCTTTAATCATGGTCACAAGGATGTTTAAAGTATGATTTTACTCATTCACTTTGAGTAGCCAGTGAGAAATTGCAGATATTATATGTGGTCTGGAGGTAACCAAGGCACATAAGAAGGCCCTTCACTGTCAAAAGTCAATAATGCACCTCTGCCTCCATGTGCTTGTTGCCTATTTTAAAAAAAGATCAGGACACTAGAAAAAACCCCAGCTTTTTATATTGTCAAAACCAATGAGAATTCTGAGTTCTTCCCTCTTTTTTCTCCTCCCCTTTCAGGTTCCCTTTTATCCTCCATGTCAACACCCATCACTGACAGTATCCTTTCCCTTTGTAGCCATGGGCAGCATCCCTTGGAACCAAGACTGCCAGTCACACCCAATGGTGCCTGAATGAGTAACAGTTGTGTCAGGAGCACAAATGTGAGGAAGGACAAGAGCACCAAAATAATTCTAACTTGTGACCTAAATAAGGGTTTGAACCCAAGTCTATTGCCCTTATTTTTCACCTGAAAAGCTGTTTGGACTGCATATAGACAGTTCCCCTTGAGAGATGTTGTTAGATTGATGTGCTGCAGGGTGGAATGGGAGTGTAAATGTATGTGATGTTCATGGGCTAGTGGATAGAGCTAGTTACTATGAAATGAATTGCGAGCAAAATAAACGGGCTACCTCTAACCCCATCTACTGCTTTTCTTAGTTGAGGATGATAGCTCAGCTCCAAATGCGTGTTGATTCTGACATATTCTTTGTGACACTGACATATCTGGAAAAGTTTAAATGCTGAAAACTTGTTCTCATTTCCATTATGGATATAGAAGAAGAGAGAAAGTAGCTTAGAAGAATGAAAAGAATAGAAAGTATTTATTGCTTCATCATCACAGTGCTAAGAATTCAGTTAGTATTCAGGAGCTCCTTGTTTAATATGCTTTTTTATTTTATAGCCAGGAAGACTTAATGACTCTGTTTCAACCTTCAGGGAGAATGCAAACAGCCTTTCACATTGCACATTTTGTAAGGAAAAAAGGCATTTTTTTACTTCATGTTATTTGAAAAATGTAAGTAGAGACTTTCAAAGGAAGCTGAAATGTTGGGTACCTACTATTTTCAAATATCTAGGCCTCTCAGGAGTGCACTTTTCTATACAAAGACTACATTTGATGCTTTATAGTGAAAGACTTGGCAATGCAGTTAAAAGTGATCTTGTTTTTCACTTGGCTTATGGTCTGAAATGAGTGTACTACAGGCAATTTGGAGGCTAGTGGGAGACTCAAATATTCAATAATTCTTAGAATCTCCCTAGATATAAGAAACAGTTAGAAATAAGAAGATCCTGCAGATTCTTTTAAGTTCTTTGCATTATCTAAGAGCTAATAGTCATCTCTCAGGGGAAAAAAAGGTGCCTTGTCAATTCATAGTGTTTTAAGACCTCTTACTGTTATGAAGTTACGGTAGCTCTTACTCTACCCAATTTATAATGATATTGCCTAAGAATGAAGACAGTTAAGCATGACAAACTTAAAAGCAATGGCTTTAAAATGAAACTGCTGAGGTCAAGTCAGTATGTCTACAACTAGAGCTTTTTCAATACTTTATATGTTCTTCAGCTGTTACAAGACACAATGGGAAACATTCAAAAACTAGATAGCAGTTAGGTAGTGGTAGTAAGTTTGGGATTATTATGGTTCTTTTATTGAAATTCAGGTGGGTTTGCCCACTATAAATCTCAAATAAGCAGTTAAATGTGGCAGGGGAAAGGGAAAGAAAAGAATAGGTTAAGTTGTCCAAACCAAATATTATGCCATTAAAGATTAGTGGCTTTATATACATACACATATATGCGTTTATATATTTCATATGGAAAACTAAACTGAATAATGTCCATTGCCTAAGGCAGTGAGAAAAGTGCAGAGAGGATGAGGAACTGGTTGCTTGGCAGGTTGAGTTTTTAAATCATATTGAAAAGGTGTGACTAAAGATATGGTTTACAATAATTTTCATGTTCTAAGTAAAAGTAGATTGAGGTATGGAAAGGAGACATTCCTTACTCATCAGTTCTCTACAGAGCTCTGTTAGGGTCAAAAATAGGAACTGGCTCTCATGAAAGGTGTCTTGCCTACAGTGATAAAATGTGATTACATTTTCAGGAGGAAAAAGTTTGTAGAGTTTTCAAAAGATCTTTGATGTGAAATCTTCACATTCAAATATTCAAGTTTTTATTGATTTCTTAGTAGTAAATCTGCATTGGGTTTTTTTTGCGTGTGTGTAATTATTTGAAAGAGCTTCTATATTTCACAGAACACCAAGTGAACCAGGAAAGTTCTGTGTTGAAAAGTCATCATGTCTGATAGGATTGCCAAGTGGAAATATCCGGACTTTTCCCATTCTGTCTTTCTAATCAGAAACTATACTAGAGCAAGGTACTTGACAGAAATGGCAAAGATGAAAATGTCAGTGTTCTGGAAGGTTTATACATCCTAGAATGCTCCCAGATGCTTTTCATTCTTGTTTCACATATTTCTGTTTGCTTTTAAAAAGCTTTCCTTAAAATTACCTAACTTCTGTTTCTTCATTCAGAACTCTGATTTATACCAACAGCTGCTGAATGGTAATGATTATTTTCCATTATATTAATGCCTTTGGATTCTTGTAACACCATTGCTCAAGTACAACATGTGGAAGAAAACAGTTCATGTTGTGAGTTGCTTATGTTGCCTTGTGATGCAGTGAATATAACGCAAAATGCAAATGCAGTGAATGCAACCCAAAACCATGTGTCATGGGATTAATTTTTAATGCTTATGATGTGGAGGTCAGTTCTCTTCCCATGTGGTTTTCTTATTTAATGTACTAGGAGAAAAGGCTTTTTATTTCAGGAGACATGAGATGGTAGCTTTGGAGGGCTGAGGAATAGCTGGACCAATAGTTTGTGATCAAAATTATTGATGCTAACTTTGATTTTTTGATGTGAATAAAGCACATTCTTTTGGCATGTATTCCTTGTTGACCCAGTTTGGGGGGGAGGGGAGGGAATGGAGGGAGACTGGAAAACCTGCTCTATTATTTTTCATCCTATGTTGTTTCTTAATTTGTTTTTTGTTTCGACAGTTCAGCAATCATTGTTTTTACAGGCTAAATTCAAATCTGTTTGCAACAACTGAGAGAAATTTTTAGAGCTGAGTGTGAGATTACTGCTTTTTTGAGAGAGTGAGTGCAGTTTTAGGAGACACTACTTAGGCAGTCTTGCTTCTATGTTTATTAAGAGCACTTTCAGAAATTAAAACTGAACTAATAGACATACTCAGTCTTTGTCTTGGGAATTTTTTCATGCACTTTTTTGTTTGTTCAAGGTTTAATTTTGTGTGAGATTTGACCTAACAATGTAAGATTCTGTAAGAAATGTATTAGAAAATTCCATGTTCAGTAGCTGCTTCTTCAAGTCAGGATATGTTATGCTGGTCTGGTTTGGGAGAAGCAGCCAACCAGAAAGCTCAGTGAAAACATAAGTAGTTTCTCTTCTCCTGCCAGCTACAGCAGTAAGATCAATTTGGCAAAAAAAAGAAAACTGGGCCAGGTGCAAACCTATTGAAGTAATAGATGAGATGAAACCTTTTTCTCATGTGGTGATATGCACATTCCTGTTTGGCATGATCTGACCCTTTGATAGAAAGCTGCCTGTGCCTCTGAAGAGTGTGACTTAAGGCAACAAGCAGATTTTGGTGTTGACTCTACTTCATCTATACATCAGCAGGGTTTTGCAGTACAGCTATTGTTTGCCAGACCAAGCGTTGCTTGGGTTCTGCAGTGACTCCCAGAGAGGACTAATCTCTGACCACCAACCTCCTTTCAGTTAATAAATTAAAATCAAACTGACTTTTTATTGTTTTAGTGGTCAAAAGAATAAGTGGTTACCACTGTTAGTAACTCAGCTCTGCAACTTTATGAGGTGTGTGAATGAATGTGAGTTACAGCTGTGGCCTTTCAAAGAACAAGCCCCAGAGCAATCTTGACCAATGTGGTGCAGCCATTATATTACACATGACCAGGGTACTGCCAGGGATTTCTTCTTGCTCTGCTTTCAGTTATTTTCCACAGTGCAACATGTGCAAGAAGCGTTGACTTAACCTTGAGCTGATTTTCTTTCTGAGAGTTCAGGGATCTAGGAGAGTTGTGGTTAGCATTTAAAATTTTTTTTTTTCTGGTATACTTCATTTGTTGTTTAATGTTGATGTCACAGAACAGATTTTTTTTTATCAGTGTGTTGATTCATCAGGGTTACTGGCAGAAGCCAGGTTAGGAGATACATAGACTGAGCTCTCTTGGGGTGTTGTTTCTTTGCCAGCCCCCTTGCCAGCTTGCTGCCCACCAGCTGACAGGCGACCTGACAGGCATCCTGGCTTTCCAGAGGCCTGTCCTGCAGACTGCTGGGCAGCAAGGCTCCCCAGCTGCCCACTTGATTGCTTGCCAGGCTTCCTAAGCCGAGCCTCTGCAGGTGCAAATCCTGCTGTTCCATCAAGAAAATAATTTGTTTCTATAAGCAAAGCACTGTAGCCCAAGGCAATTAGTAAGGCACTAAGTTTGGCAACAGGGAGTGAAAATCTGACAATACGTGGAGATTCCTAGGGGCATGTGGTCTTAGTTCCTAATAGAAAACCAATTTGGGCGGCTCGAAACTTGTGTGCTGAGAAAGAAAGGAAAAGTCTTAGAAATAGAAAAGGCTTTCTATTTGATGAAATGGTAATATGGAAGAATTCCACTTCAGCTTTGTTTTTAGGGAGAAAAGTTCAATTTTCAACTTTGCTTCAATGATTTTTAAAGGTATTTTAAGGAGTTTCTGACATCTTTATGTTCATATTTTAGGGAGTTCTCAGCTGTGCAGATGTAAGTTTGCAGCAGAGGTCAGTTCCAAGCCCAGTCATATTTCATGGGGTTTGCAGGCATTTCTGTATTGGAAAGTCAAAACTACGTGGTGCAAAGGAACCATTAGAAAAAAATGTTCTATGTTTTCATTCTTTCCCACCTGCCAGGATGTTTCCTTGATGGGTGCAGCCAAGAAAACCATTACAGATGAAGATTAGATTAAAATAAATTGATTTAGAGTCTACAGGATGCTGCCTTTGGGGAGATTTCTCTCTATAAAAAAGATTTATGTGTATTCTTATATATGTGTGTGTTTTATACATACACATGACATACAGTGCAACAGGATGCAGAAAGAGAGAAATCAGATAGGTCTGGAACTATGGAGGGAGGTCTGGATTTAGAAGAGGGGTTCTAAGAAGGCTTGCAGACCTGCACTGTGTGTAGATATTTTATTGATGGGTCTGTTTTTTGTTTTTAAAATGCTTCAGTCTTATCTTTAAGTAGTAGTAATTTGGAGAATGCATGGCAATGATCTTGTGTGTTCTGGAAGTCAGAATCTGAGCACACACGTGCCAGAGCAAAGGATGTTTGGCACCTCTGCCAGCCCAGCCTATGGAATACAATTTCTGACTGTCAGGAGAGCAGAACTGTGGATGTACACATCAAAGGCAATTCTGGTAAAGTCTTCTTCATATAATTACTATTTTCAAAACATGATGCAAATTGTCTCATACAAACCCCTGTTCGCAGTGACACACATTTCACTCAGTGAACTTCTTTGAAACTTCTGGATTTCCTTCATGGATCTATAATACAGAGGGCCAACCCAGGGTTTTACACCTGTCTCCAGCCCCTTACCTTCTTATTTGAAGCTTGAGACTCTAGTTCCATGTTCTTTGATGCTAGACCTACAATCTGCTGAATTTGTCACAGAAGTTTGAGTTCAGCCTGGCAAGTCAGAAGGATTGCATTTCTTTTGAATTAACCAAAATGCTGGCTAGATGCTGTGTCTAGCTTGAGGGATGAGCTGACAATACAAAGATTCAAAACCTTGAAAACATGTTAAACCAGCAGAAAAAAAGTTTGTATAAGTGATTAATTCATGTGTTGGATCAACACTTAAGTCTACTTTACAGAATTGGCTTTCATTAGTAATCCTTTATAGCGTTTTCTACTGAAGCTACAATATAGAGCCAATCATACTGATGGACTGCTGAAGTAAGACCTTTTGATTCAGAAACGTTATATACTACAGATAATAGTTAATTAACTCTATTAATTTTGTGCCATAAGCCTCTTTGAATTTTGCCAGACCATTGAAACAGATGAAACCATATCCACTGCAATAAAAATATCGTCTAGAAAGACATATTGGCAAATGGAGAGTCTGAAATATAAAATAGGAAAGAAAGGTGATAAATACAGAGGCAATGTGAATACAAGGTAAATCTCGTGGTACCAATAAAAGGTAAAAATCTGTGTGAAGCTATGAACTGTTGTTAAATTCTTTAACAGGGGCTCTTGCCCCTGCTGTCATTTCCAGAATTACAGCTTCTGCCCTAATTTCTTTGGTGTCTGTCTTTTAAAAATGTGGTAACAGAGGAGGAGAAAAGAGGTGTTCCTAATTTTCTCTGCCTCTGATTTTTTTGCCATGTAGTGCATGTAGTATCCATCTTTATATGGCCATCCTGTTGAACTGATTGTCTCAGTCCAGTCTGTATTTTCACACAGGAGTTGGATTTTTGACATTATCTATTGACAGGGGCAACATTCTCCTGACTGACACTGTGAAATTCCTTCCTGTGGGCCACCAAAAAGAAAAAGGATAGCACCAGTTTTTGCACAGCTCAAAAGAAAGATCTGGTGACTTAAGGATGAAGGGGTTTATGACTTCATATCCATGTCTGGATCTTGCACCTCTCTGCTAATATAAATTTTGATTTATTGATCCAGGTTGAGAAAATGCCTGGCTTCTTGACTTCCCAACTTTTTTGTCTGAACAATAATAGTGGTACCTCAGCAGTCACCCTGCACAGCTGGGTCAGATATACAAATTGTGTGCATCTTTGTACAGTTTACACTACTGCTGATCTGAGATATCTTCCTGCACAAAGCAGGTTGAATAAAGCACCAAGACACCAGTAACTAACTGACCTAATTATCCTGTACATAAAGAACACTTAGAGGCTCAAACTGCTTCTAATAAAAGTTATTTTCAGCCTTTCACTGTAGGGTTAGTATAGAAAAGCTATTTCCATGACTGCAGTGCCAAGAAGCAGCTTGTACCAGACAACCAGACATCATTCATATTCTATGGACCTTTAAATGCTATCATTTAGAAAAAAAGAGAGGCTTTTTTTGTCTTTTTAGACACAGCTTTGAGCTTTCCTGCTTAAATATTTCCAATGTTTCCTTTTTTCTTTTCTATTTAGCTACACGTGGCTGAAATGTGGCATGGCATAAACAACCAGATGAAGACAATCTAATAATTCTTCTCATGTAAAGTCAGTCAGATTTAGCCTAAAAAAACCAATTAACCAAAAAGTTTTTCTTTTGTCTCTTTTTAATCTACATATTGATGCTGCTTTTCTCTCTGCATTTCTTATTAATATGAAAATCACAGAGTCACAGAATGGGTCAGATTGGAAGGGACCACAGTGGGGTTGTCTGGTCAACCTCCCTGCTCAAGCAGGGCCATCCCAGAGCACACGGCACAGGATTGTGTTCAGATTGTTCTTGAATATCTCCAATGAGGGAGATTCTACAAACTCTTTGGGCAACCTGTTTCAGTGTGTTGTTCCTCCTCGTGTTCAGGTGGAACTTTCTGTGCAGGAGTTTCTGCCCATTGCCTCTTGTCCCATTGCTTGGCAGAGCCTTGTCCCTCCTCTACACCCTCCCTTCAGACATTTAGAGACATTGATGTGGTTCCCTCTCAATCATGTCTCCTTGAGTCTGAACAGGAAATAAAATATTACTTACTTTGCTTTAGGCAAATGTGAGGATGCTATTCTAACTGTGGAGCTTCTGGAAGTTTTTATTTTCACTATTCAGTCCCTCCAAACCAGAAATTAATCTTTTGGAAGTTTTGAGGGGCAGTTTGAATAAATATACTCTCTGGGGACTTAGAGGAGCAGAGATAAACTCCAGTTCTATAATGAATTAAACTCAGACTGAGATCATTTAGTTCAAACCCCATAGACTCTGCACAAGTATGTTTGTCCCCTTGTATTAAAGGTTGGCTTTTGTTTGTTTCTACCGCCATTTCTTTTTTTTTTTCCTGGTTATTTTTTTAACTACCTTGTTAAGAAGCTACAATGTCTGAGAATCTCCATGTGTGGGACAATTTATTGCTCTGTACTATATTCTAATCCCTTTTAGATGGCAAAACCATGTTTTTCGTTGTTGTTGTTGTCTGAGGCAATATCCTCCATTGAAAACTTTAATCAAATAGCAATAAACAGTAAGTATATCTGGAATATTTCTAAAATTTGCCCTTGGGGAGATTAACTTATACTTTGAGCTTGTATAATTGGTGACTTTTCTCCCGTCTTGCTTGAATTAAGTTCCACAATATGCTGTTTTTTTCCTTTACTAACATTTTTTTTTTTAAAGATGGCATCTTCTTATAGGTTTAGGCTGTTCCACATATCCTCCTCAGTTCTGCTATGTTTAGTAACAAAACTATGGTTTTAAGACATGGGAGTCTATGTATGACTGTTATATAAGAAGAACTTGATATCTAACAAAGTTCCAGTTAATAACTGCTAGGTATGATCCATCTTTGAAAAGGAAGGGCATTATGCATATGACAGCATTATTTAAAGATGTTGCTCAGGATTACTTTACTCTCTCTACAATGAGACAGAAATTTCCTGACATTCTCATTAGCCAGCAACAAACTGGGTGGTAATAAAGAACAGCTGCTGAAATTGCTGTGTTTTGAGGCCCTGATTTGATATTGCAAAACCTTTTATTGCCAGCAGTGATGTGAGCAGGACACACATGAAATTAAGTACCTGCTTAACTTGCAGATTTCTGGTCAGTTACTGGGTGATAGAAGAGTTTGTACAGTGGGCACATTGATCTAGAGCAGACCAGATGAGTCTTACAAAGTCATTTTCAAAGAAGCTGAATTGGGCTGTGAAGACAATTAAAAATTAGGTATCATGGAGCAAACCTCATCCTTTATAGATCTGCCATTATTTTACCATGAGGTGCCAAATACTGATGCCAGTTTTGATGCCAGTATTGCTGGCCATCCTGTAGGTTTGGATTGGTGTAAGTCAAGGTGGCACTTGGCCTGTAGATGGCCTGGAGAGAGGGCAGTTGCTGTGTCCATCCTTAACACGGAAATGAAAATTACTTTGATGACATACTTTATAAAAGTACACAAGAGCCAGATATGTCCACTACCAAGCAGATTGTCCTGCAGACTTTGTGTATATGTGTTATATGTTTCTGTGTTCATTTATCCATTTTGGAATTATTTCCACTCTAGTGATATCTTTCCTGGCTTGCTAGACCTGACCATAAGGGCTTACTTCAATTTTGGCTGAAGTATGTTAACATCTGTTCCTTTTATTTGGATGTATTAGAGAAAAAGAAGCAGCATTTGAAAAAGAAAAACCAAACAAACAACTGTTGAGAGATCTGTTTCTGAGAACAATTTCTGTTTGTCCAAAAGTTGTACTTATGAGGTAGGAATACTTTCCTGGCTATATAAGATTTTTGTTTGTGTTTCTGTACAAAATAGCAAATTCAAAAAGCCTATTATGGGGGAGGATACAAGAAGAGAGCAAGTGAATTCCTTGTGGTGTTTACTGTGATTCAGTCAAAAAGGTTAAGTTTTACTTGCATAGTTTTGGTGAGAGTATAGGATCTACAGCAGGAATATTTCTCCTTTGCTCATTTGCTAAGGCCAATAATGAGCAAATCCCACGTGAAAATATAAAAAAAAAAGTGTGTGGTATTCCTTTTTTCATTATAAAGCATCTTTTAGACAGTGAGAAAGTACTGTCATGCACTAAAACTTTGAAAGCTTGGAATCAAACACCTGAAAAACTAACTTTTTTCTTTTAGACTCTTGATTTTAAAGAGCTCACTTTAAAAGTTTGTTCATGTTAGTTTAGAACATATTTATTCCAGCTTCACTGGGCTGCAAGCTGCCTCCAGGAGCCCAGGAACTTGACTCAGAAATACTGCTGTGCAGTTCTCAAGTCCTTAGGATAAGTGGTATAGACCATATGGAAGAAACTGGAAGAGCACTTCTTTTCACGTGTCAGATGCCATATGCAATTTTAATACTTCTTTTTTTCATTATTTGCAACATTAGCAGCAGAAAAGTGAGTACTCTTTAGAAAACCATGTTGGTCTATAGTCCAGGAATTTCTGTCAACTGATACCCTTTAACTTGCTCTTCTTTGCAGACAGGCATGAATGGTTGCTTTAGCTGAAAGGTGGGTAGGCAGTACCACACAGGGAAGAGAATGCTGTAAGAAGCAGCAGAGAAGTGTCAGCCTGCCCATTTCTCTTTCTCCTGAAAAGCTTGGGGCAATAGTTCTGCATTCCAGTCACCATAACTAAACTAAACTTGCAGCTGCATTTTGTTTTCATTGGCTGAAAGAGACCACTTCTGAGGGTCCTGATCTCAGTCCTAAAGAATTGTCTTGGAGGCCAGGTAGGCCTCCAGGAACTGCAATTAATTTAACAGGTGAACAAGAATTGACCAGAGAGTTTTACTGCAAAGCCTGTTACAGTTTGTACGTGCACAAACCTTTGGAGGTCTGGAGACTATACAGAGCTCCAGTACCCCCAGGATACAGTTAGGATGCCCTACATTTGGCTTTTTGCATGCCATCCCTGGGATTGTCTTTCTTTTTGAGCTGAGCTTTCAAGTTAGTGAGTCATTTTAGAGCTTTGGGGCCATTTGGAAGTCCTGTTTCTGCGGTTCAGTGCTAATACTGCCTTTGAAAGAGTAGTTTTGTATCTCTAAAGTGAGTTTTGAGACATCTTAAAATGTGGTCTATGAGTATCGTTTCTTGCCTGTCCACAAGAGGAGTATCTCTGGTATGAAGTCCTTTAACAAATGCATGCATGTAAAGTGTACACTTGTGAGTTTATTAATGTGCCTGGTAATGATGGGCAGTAGCATGTCATACACAAATTAAATAATATAAAAGAGCAAACCCAGAATTAGCTTCAGAAGCTTTGACAGAACAATTGCGATTGCCAGAAGGACAATCAGAATGTAATTTTGTCAGCCTGCAAACAAAAACTAGCTTAATTCTTGCTACATAGAGTGCACTTAGACCCTGAGAAAGTGAATAAAAATACTTAATGTATTTAAGAAAAAAACCCCAACAACCTTCAGACTCAATGTTTTAATTAAAGCAGTAAAAAGCTCAAGTGTGCAGCAAAGCACAGAGACTGATGGTATGTCTGAAATGTCTGCTTGTGGATTCTCCTGCAAGTCATCAGTAAGGTTTATTAAGGAAATTAGAGCGATCCCATTTGACTTATTCTTGAATATCTTTTAATATGTTTTCATTATCAAAATTATAGCACCACGGGTTATACATTCCTAGCTGAAAATCACTGATGTTTTTATCTTGAAATGCTTGTGCTGGATTACTAAAGCGTGTGCTTCCAAAGCAACTTCAGTGTTATGGAAGAAACCCATTACTGCTCTTTGCTTCCTTTCATTATTCTGTAACTAGAGAAGTGGCCCAGACCAGAATTTGAGCCCTACACACAACTCAGATACATGGATGCTCCCAGGCAAGTTCTGCCCAAAACCTAACTACAGCCAAATAAAAGGATAGGGATCTTCCTCCAAGTCAAAAGGCACCTGGGGCTCCCCCTGAGGCTGCGCCACATTCCACACCCTGCAGGCTGTCCACGTGGCTGTGCATGAAGCAGTTCTGGACTCATAAATGACGGTATTTCCCTTGGTGTCCCGTATCCCTTCAGTCCAAAGCCTTCAGTAATTCAGATATTGTAGGTTTAGGGTGTCAGCATTTCCGCCCTCCTCAGTCTTCAGAAGCACTTCACTTCCTGGTGTCCTTGGAGGCCTGGAGAAATAAAACTATGCTTTTGGTATGAAGGACTTGAAGTCTCCTTCAAGTAGCCAGAACAGAGGACTCAGCAAGTTTGCTGCGTTGTTTTGATAGTTATATGCATTTATTTAGGTTATAAGCTTATCTGTGTGGTGACAGTGCTTTAAAATAGGGTTGCAAAGACCTGTAAGCTTACTTAATGATATGCCAAATTTAACACTACCTAGTGGTGCAAAACGTGCTTCCAGAGGTTGTGCAAGGAGAAAAAACACGAGTAGTCATGCATAACTTAGTTTTCCAGTGGAAGTTCAGGTTTTGCCTCTTATATAAGGGGCTTTGATTTTAAAATGTGATGGCTAGCACCTGCTAAAGGTGCTAAAAAAATGCAGACTAGGAATCATTATGGAAACAAAATGTCTTCATCCAGATTTTGCCACTGATTGCCACTCTGGGACCAGCTGTTCAGCTAGTATTCAATTCACATTGCTGTCTGGAGTAGATGTTTTAAATGACTGCGGTTTACTTATGGTAAAGTACTTCAGCTGCAATGTTTTCTTAAAAATACAATTTGCTTCCTGAAAAATCCATGTGCAACTGTCTCCAGCAAAAAAATTTATTTAACCAAATGTTTCTCCTTCCCACTATAAATATCAAAGCAAGTATTTTGCTCAGCTTTGGAATTTTTTCAGACGTCAAGTATGTGTTCTGGTTATTGTGACTTATGCCTTGAATTAAAATTAGTGTCATATTTAATTTACCTGGAAGCATTGTCATGGAGTAAGATTGCACCGGTTTGGTATGTTCCCTACATGTTCCTCCCTTGTCTTCAAGAAATATATTTTTACTGGTGGTGATGGAGACAAGAAAGTGAAAACAAACCAACAAACAACAACTACCTTTAGGAGCTGTAAGTGTTTCCGCTCTCTCATCTCCCTTCACCTGTTATGCAAAACATAATAGTTCTTATTTTCCCCATTTTCCACTTCCTGTGTTCACTTTGTCTGCAAACCTGAAGGTAGAGAAATAAGCATCGTGATATGCAGAGAAATATGTTACACAGTGTGATTTTTCTTCTGGGGAATAATCAGATGTGCTGGTGGGAACTAACAGGCAGTTGACCCTGATAGCACTTTGCCATCCATCACATCCTTGATCAAGTTGTTAGGCTTCTCTGAGCCCATAAGGCCTGGGTAACAATGCCACAGGACTTGATGCTTTCTGTGTCTTAGTTCAGGATTCATTGATACTTGTCATTCCTAATGAATTGTTGCTGACTTGACAGAAGTCAGTGGTATTTGTTCAGTTGCATGTGCAATTTTACCAGTTGCACAGATGTCATTCACTCAAACAGCAGCCTAATTTGCATTCTCAGGGCACAGTCCAAGAGCTAAATCAACCTGTGAGACTGAAATAATCCCTTTCTGCTCATAGTTGTTACTCCAAGCCAACGTTAGACCTACAGACGACAGAGACAGATCTCTGGTACTAATGCATTGAGAAGATGTCTTATTATAGACCTGTTGATGTAGATCATATTTTCTTTCTTAAAATAATTCAAATCAACTGTACTTCAATAATTATCTGAAATTTATTCTGCAGTACCACGTACATAGCTTATTTGGTAAGTCATAGAAAGAAGCGGGCAGGCAAGATTCAGTGGAAATCCTCAGAGTCTGCCAAAATATGGGTTTGGTGATGTTAATATGTAGAATTTTCTAGCATAAAAAATGAAGTGAAGAATGATTGTGGTGAGCAATGATCTCTCCTCATTACCTCACAAATGGCAATTGTGTCTATTTGTCACCACAGTAGGTTGGGAATGAATCTTACAAATATCTGTCCACTGACCTGAGAACCTGTGAGTGTTGATTGAACCTCAGAAGGTGGATTTGCCAAAACCTCAGCTGGTATACATTGATACTGTTCCCTTTGGGCCAATGAAGTTGCATTTATTTACACCAGTCAGCCATCTGGGCTTGTATTTTAGGAACTGAATTTGATTTTCAAGGATCTGGAATTCACTCAGTCTCTGTATTACTTTTAACTTTATACTAAAGGAATTTAAGTAATCCTTTGTTCTTCATTCAAGCTCCCCTCTCAGTTTTCTCATTCCTGCCTTTCTTTCTCATTCCCACAGCTAGGTTTTTTGTATGCAAGTTTGGTTTCTCCTCCCTCTAGTTCTGATAGAACTTTCACTTGCTTTTCACAGCTAAGTGATCTCAGATCCATGCTGTTATTTGGAGGTGCAAGAGTTAGTCACTTGCTGCTTCTTTCATTTTAAATCCAAATTCTGACTGCTAATGATTTTATCTATAATCAGCAGTGGGGACACCTGCTCTTGACATGTGAGAACATTCTGGTGACATAACCAGCTACCAATAATAGAAACAGCACTTTGGGCCTTCATTATAAGCAGTGTGATGCTTCCGCTGTATAGCCAAGTCAAACATCATAATTCCACCCACTGAGAAATAACTATTCCCCAGAGAGGGAGCAAGCAAATAAGTGAGAGAGGGAAAAAGATTTCTGTTGATTTTGGGTACTGCATGACTTCTGAATATCCTTAAGCAGAACACTTGGCTTTGGTGTCAGGTGTTTCTTCTGTATTGATGTTCAGATCCAAGACTAATAGGAAGAATTTTAGTGTGATCTTCCTTGGTTAAAACAGAGTAGTTTATATCCTGAAAGTGTTAGAGTTGTAAAAATAATGGGAATTGCAGCAGAGCTAAGTTCCAGTCTGTTGGTTATTGAAATATTTCGGGCATTACTTTATTTTTATTCAGTGACAGCAGTGAGGTTGTTGACTTACATAGAAACCGCCATTGCAACTAATATCCCTATAAAGGCCTCTGTGCCAAATTGACCCTTGCAGGCCCCCCAGTCATTCAGCAATCTGTGCTGTGAGATATCAGGTGTGTGCAGAGTGTTACATTCCTGACACAAACAGTGCTTTGCTGTCCTGAAATCCGTACCGAGACACCCGAATGTGCTGGTTTGTTATCTCGTGCTAACCTGATGCTACCAATGTCTGTGTCACCTCTGTACAGCTACACCCTGACTGGAGATAGTTCCTCATAAAGCTATGAAGCAATCTTTGAATTTTTTTTCTCTTTTTTTTGCTTTGCTGCTAATTTCATATCCATTAAGACCTGTCTGATTTCAGAAGATCTTCATTAAGATCAAACATCCAAACTGAATAGCAACAGTGAAAGCAATCTTCCAAGCTGCCATCATGGCATGTCAGAAATTGGTTGTCTAAGTTACATTTGGGTTATAAAATGCATAAATCTCACTAAAATTTGCCCTGCCCTCTAGCATATCAGCTTTTGGGCAGATCTGTTTTCTACATAAAAATATCAGTTACTATGTTGCTTTCTGCAGGCATGATTTTCTCACCTATATGTTATAGTTTCACAACTAAATGCATTTCCAGTTTTTTTGGAAAGTATACAACATCCTGAACACTCTTGATTTACATACCAGGTGGCAGATACAGAAAGTTTCTGCATTCCACATCAGGGGAGAATGAGAGAAATGGGGTTACAAGTGCATAAAAATGGAAAGAGTCTGAGAAGAGTATTGAAAAGATCACTGAGTTCTTTTTCTCTCTTCTGCTATTGCAAATTTTCTAATTTTAATTTGTTATTCAGAATGTCTCAGCAATGTTTCAAGTGAGTAAAAGCCTCTGGACTGTACATAAATGATGTTCTCTCCCTGTCTTTGCTATTTGTTGTTGCTATCACTATATGTTGCCATGGCAATATTTTTGTGCTATGACTGGTTAAGTGTGGCTAACAAAGAGGGGTGAGAATAAGATCGATTTATTATGCTTTTGACACAGTGTGGTGAACTTATGAATATGTTGGGTGTTTTTTCCCTTTGAAAAGAAGAAATATGACAGGATTACGTAAGTTTTAAGAGTTTCTTGAAGTAAGCAGCTGCTGGCACCAAAATCAAGTTTAGTTTCACAAGGAATGAATACTGGTGTGAGCCTCAAATGCATGTCCTTTGTCATCATTGAAATCAGACATGGTTCATACAGAAATAAATATATGCAGGGCAAGAAAGTGGTGAATCCAAAATAATTTTCTGACTCCCATGATTGTGCTTGTATGGTGTTGCCACCTTTCATCTAGCTTTAAACATTGTCATTCTCTAAAGTATGCCTTCGCTGAGATGAATCACATAACTCTCAGAAACATTGGAAAGCAGTAAAACGATTTTAAGAGGTTCTCACACTTTTTTTTTTCTTTTTTTTTCAGCAAACAAAACTGCTGATCAAAAGGTTTAGTCCTTCTAGTTTATATCTGTCACTGGATTTCATCTGGTGCCTATTCTGTTTTCTCTCCCTCATCTTTTGCTGAACGTGGAGGTTTATTCTGAGTGCAACAATTCAAGCTGGTATCTTTCTAAACCCAGCACCAAGAGGAAGTGAAGCTAACTTTTTCTCTAAAGATGCAGTTTAACTTGCATATGCCATAACTGAATTTGATAAAAAACCATGAAAGGATGGATGATTAATTTGCCTTTTTTTATGTCAGCGAATTAAAAAAAGGTAACATGCAATAGTCTACATTGCAGCCTATTCACACTAAGATTCAGTTCTTAAGTGTCTTCAGAGTTAACAGTGTAGCTACAGTAGCAAGAAAAAAAAAATAGAGAAAATCCCTTGAACTGTAATAATGAAATTACCATAGCAGATTTCTGTTAGAAACCATTTTAACAACTGAAGCACACCATTTTATTTTGTACCCTAATCCAGAACTCTTCCTCATTCCTTTATGATAGATTCTTTTCCCTGGGTATGCACTTTGAACAGGACTAGAATATTACTGGTTTTCAGGCCAGATCTCAATGTCATTTGCATATTAAATCAGAACTAGGTATACTAACTTCAAGGGGGATCTTAAATATCAGAGCTAGCATGGGCACTGGTGTTGAGAAAAAGTATATCTGTGTTTTTGTTAGGGGTTCTGCCTACCTACCCAGGATTTTACTTCTGTATCTTTTGTGTGAAAAATAGCAGGTGTCTTAAACACCTGCATAAAGCTTTATGAAATTTTCTTGGCTGAAATAAGTAGGTGTAAATAGGACCTACATTTAAATACAGCTAGTACAAATACGGCCTTACATGGAGACCCCACCGATTTCTCTTAACTGACAGGAAATATCTTCTCATCCAAAGTCAAGTATTGCAATATTTTCCAGAAAGACCCAACAGAAGATATCTTGGGATGTCTTTGTTACAAGTGAATGGAATGCTGAGGGTGGCAGCTCTACTGGTAAAATACGCAAAAAGTATGCAAAAACATGCTGTGGTCAGAACAGGAGTCATTAGAAAGCAGCAGCATAGCAAGGGCAGAATGGGATGTTGTTGAGAGGCAGGTCAAACTACTCTGAGGAAAAATAACCTTTGTAAATGAAAGCTTTGGCATGACACAGGAGCCTGTTCCTGAATGGTCGCCTACTGTCTCAGCATTACGTTCCTTCTCTATTGTATCATTAGTTCATTGTTAGCTTTTTGTAAATAGCTTGGTCTTTATATTAAAGTATTCCATGGCACAGAACTGTCATAATTTTCTCTGTAGTTTCGTTTGACTGGTAGCTTCTTCTTTTTCATTATTATAATTTGACACAAAGTTCTTTGGTAGTACAACTTCTGCCCTGGTATTAAATAGAATGTCACCAAATTTTTGAGTTCTTTTGGTTTGTTTTCTGTTACCTTTTCATTCCATTAAGACTTTGTCTCACTATGAAACAGAGCACATTTTGTGAGCTTTCTCTGTGTGTTTGTAAATGACCTGTTCTGGTTTGAAACTGGTTATAGTTTTCAAAGTGAAAATTCATTCCAAACAGAATGGAAACCATTTTGCTAGGGTAATAAAATAAAGAAATGGCAATGTCAATAGTTTGTTATATAAAAACTATCTACATTATAATCAAGTTGGAATATGGAACTGATTTCTAGAGCTGTACATGTGGAATGATTTTATTGTGCTCGATTTAACAGACCAGTAAAGGATGTCCTGAGCATAAGAGCATATTCCAGTTATTAAATGCCAGAACAGTCCATCCCAGCATCACTTCTCTACTCTCTCATGCATAGAGCAGGGGCAGACCAGATTTTTCCTGACAGCTGAGCAAGCTTCAGCTGCTGGAACAGCCCTTTAAGGCCAGGAAAAAGGTAGCCCTGATACTGCTGCCCTTTTGATGGGGTCTTCTCAGCAACTGGGTAGGTCAAGGTGGGAAACAATGTTTAGAGCTCCTTTGCTAGTCTTTTGATGATCCCAGCTTACCCTGAGAAGTTAACACATAGCACACTGCACATAGCAATGATGCCTTTCTACTTGCTAGTTATGTTCAGAAGCTGCATTTTAGTAGATCTGTGGAGTCATTCAATTTGTAATAAATAAGTTCAGCTCCCAATTACCCAGCTGACTGTTTGTTTTTATTTAACTACATTATTTTCATTGTGCTGCAGGGTATATTTTGCAAATTATGTCACTTCCAGTTACTCTCTTGAGTCTGACTGATGTTAGAGCACTGACCTGAGATGGAAAGTCAAATACTAAAAAGCAAAATAACATTTGGTTCATAACTGAGAGAGTCAAAAAAGATATTTGCAACTGTTCCATTAGTCCTGAGCCCAGAGGGTTTTGGGGAAATGTAGGATCATGCCAAGTATTAGGCAGAAGTACAGAAAGCTTACCGATTGGTTGTTGTGTTTGGTCGGTTTTGTCACAGCTCTGCTAAAATTCTTTCAAAAACTTGAATCTTTACTTTGTAAGGACCTAATGCTATCAAGTATCTTAGTGGAATTTTAAAAAGAGATAAAAGAAATCTTAAGTTCTTTTCTCTTTTTCTTTTTTTTTTCTTCCAAGGGCAAATTTTTTGCAGACGATAGAGAAGAAGAAATACCTGACTAATTAGAGCATCATGTGCACTAAGAAGTGCATGAGAACTGCAAATGTGCTTGTTGCTTCGCAAGTGATATAGGAAAAGTGTCTTCCTGCTCTTCCCCCATTCCTTTCTAAAGGAAGAGCAAGGCACTGTGGAGCCTTGTGCTGGTTTTGGCTGGGGTAGAGTTAATTTTCTTCACAGTGGCTGGTATGGGACTGTGTTTTGAATTTGTGCTGAACACAAAGTTGATAATAGAGAGATTTTTCTGTTGTTGCTGAGGAGGGCTTACACAGAGCCAAGGTCTTTCTGCTTTGTTTTACTGCCACTCTGGTGAGGAGACTGGGGGTGCACGGAAGGGTGGGAGGAGACACAGCCAGGACAGGTGACCCAAAGTGGCCAAAGGGATATTCCAGTCCATGTGACATCATGCTCTGTAGATAAAGTGGATGGAGGAAGGAGGGAACGTTTGGAGTTACAGTGCTCGTCCTCCCAAATCACCATTACATGTGGTAGGGCCCTGCTCTCCTGGAGATGGCTGAACACCTGCCTGCCCACGGGAAGCTGTGAATTAATTCCTTGTTGTGCTTTGCTTGTGTGTGCAGCTTTTGCTTTCCCCATTAAACTGTTTTTATCTCAACCCACAAGCTTTTACCCTTTCGATTCTCTCCCCAGTCCTGCTGGTAAGGAAGCAAGTAAGTGGTGTGTGGGGCTCGGACTGCTGGCTGGTGTGAAGCCATGACCAGCCTAAATTTTATATTCAGATGGTAACAAGTTTAAAAACACCCTGACCAGAATCTACATTGTTATTAGAATTAGTGAGACAACTGTAAGCAGATTTCAGGTGCTGCAGGGGTCTGAAAGAAAATTTTGCTTACTGTGTAATTATCTGAAGCATTTGATGTATGACGAGGTGCTTGGCCACTGCAGGATATGAGCTTCTGGACTTGATGGACAGAGGAAAGGACAGTGACAGCTGCTGTGTGTGTACAGTGTAATAGATACCTGTGCCAAAACAGTATATATTATAATCCATTTGTTCACTGATAGATTATAAACACCACGAATCTCTGACTCACATTACTTTCTTAAAGAAGCAGATACAGGGTAAGCAGATGAATGATAAGGATCCCCACCAATCAGTCAGAACTTTTCAATCTACAAGTACAATGGAACCATCACATACAAATAAAGATAGAGAAGTATCTTTCCACTGAACAACTTTGTAAATCATTGTGTGATAGGAGCAATATAAATCTGACAATGCCATAAGGCACAGAACCAATACATCACGTACCATTTCAGAGACTAGAGATGAAGAAGCTGTATGTTTTTAATTTGGGGATCAAGGGCTACGGTGTTTGCAAGGGGAAGGGGAGATCAAAGAAGGGTATGTCAGGTGGCCCCAGAGAGACTTTTAAGTTATAGCAGGGACTGGAGTAATCTGTGAGATGCTTTAATTTCCTGTGCTACTGGTGGAAGAGAGTTTTTAAATTTGCTTTTCAAAATTGTTGAACAAGTAGCTGATAGTTATGTGGTGAAAAAAGATGCTGGATAAGTGGCTAATTTTTACAGGATTTCTTTAAGCTGCTGCATGAATCTCAAGTTTTGTGAAGATATATTTCAGATGTGTGTGTAAAGTGCTTCAGGATTCTTTGAGAAGAAAGACTACCTGTGTAAATATAAGATATAAATTATTGTACTTCATGGATTTAATTTTTCACCAATGGGTTTGTCACAGTTCATCATGTAACCACTTTTGGATTTCCCTCCAAGATTTAAGAGTACAGCAGCTAGATGTTATATTTTGCATTTGAGGGTAGATAAAAAAGGCATCTGTTTTCATCTTATTGACTTTCTAAACATGTATTTAGTAGCAAAAAAAAAAAGTGTGATCTACACATAGAAAGCCATTATACAGATTACTTCAAATTCTGTATTTGCTATAAACTATTAAAACAATTTTCCTTTGAAAATAGTAAAAGCAGCCTAGATATTCTGCCAAAGCCTTTTTCTGGAATTAGTTTGTTGAAATATTAAGCCAGCTGTTGATAGAGACACCGCCTTCCCCATGCGTGTGAATATTTTAGTGTTCTGGGTTTTTTTCACGTAGTTTATAATTAATTCATTGAGAAATTAAAATCCATTTGGGAGAATAGAAAAAGTAACAATTATTCCCCTGCATCTTCCAATCTGTGTCCTAAAGTACTGGAAGAATGGAAATAATATGTTTAAATCACTAAATGCAGAAAAATACTCATGTTACTTAAATTGCATTTATAGTTGCATTTACGCTAAAAATTAGTTTATTAATACTTCAGGTTCCTAAGGAACCAGACATATTTAATACAACTTTATTTAACAAATAAAATTTCAAATTGCTCGTCTTGTTTATCTGAAGCACATTCCAATTTCTATCCGAATGTTATTGATACATATAAGCTTAAAAAACGCCATCCTTATCCAAACTTGAAAAGTTATTTTCTCATGTATTTTCTAAGATAATATAGCTAAACATTAGAAATAAAGTAAACATAAAACAATCATATAAAACCACTGAGTTAAATACATAGGTATCCATTCAATGCAGCAGAGGAAAATGTCAAATTATACCCAAAAAGACTCAACTTTTCTTTTGGAAAAGGTATTAAAATGTACAAATAAAAATCAAATTAAAATTACTTATATAGATTGAAGGTTCTGCTATTAATATAATTACAGTTAAAACCAGTGACTTTTGTTGCTTCAATTTCAGTCATTGCTGTAGATGTAAGTCTGGAGCCAGTTTGGTTTCACATAAGAAAATTGTCAGCATTTTGTGTCTGATATTAGAGTAAATATGTAGGGGAAATCACTTTAACTTGTTATATTTCAATATAAAATATTCTGATAAACAGCTGGTATGGAATTACTGGAACCATTGCTACCTGTAAAAACTGTATTTTGAAGGCAAGTTTGTTAAGAAATCATCTGTGGTCATGTAAATTTACAGCTCGTTCTCTTTATGTAAATTCCATGTAAGAAGAAAGTCGTCTCTCTAGGCCTACCAAGAATGCACGACCCATTGCTCTGCAGAGAATAGCTGCTGGAAGGATCGATGCAAATGGAGTTTCTTTTCTCAGTAGAAAACTCCTGAACAGAGTTCAGCCTAAGTTCAAAGATCTTGTTGTGTGGAAATACAATATGGTTACATGGTGCTACACTTCGAGGTTATAGATTCATCACCTTAGGTGGAAAATGCATAAATACTTGGCTGACAGGCATAAGAACATGTTGGCTTGACTGCCTTTATCTGGCTCTCAAGATTTCTGTATTTCCTCACTCAGGGCTGAGCCTGAGCACTCCTGGTTATGGCATCTCCACCTTTTTATTTCTCTTTTATGATTTTGCCAGAAGTATATAATGAATGAAATCCATTTAAAGAGAATTGGTTGTTTGGATATATATTAAAATAAGTCTGGATTAGAATATAAGACTTCTACTTTTTCTGATCCAGGCCAGTTCTCTTTGATACAGTAAGACCTTCTTTTTCTCTTAGCACAGTTCACAGCTATTTCCAGTGAAGATAATGGAGCTAGACCAGCATGAAACTGATGCCAAATTTTCACGAGCAGTATCAGATGCATAGATAGATGAATAATAAGAAATCCTGACTGAAACCATCAATATGCCAGCATTATATAGATTTCAGTTTTGTTTTCCATGGGAAGGTTTATGTATCCATGCTATGTCTGGCTGCCAATGATCCACTGCTAATTTTTAGCCCCCTTGTCTGCTTCCAGACCTAATCTGAAAGATGAGTAAGTATCTCTAAGGCAAATCATTTGCTAGAAGTCCTGAAGTTTGGGATCCAGAAAAGGCAGAGACTCTTAAAGTGCACCAAATAGAGGAAAGGCTGCCAGGTGGGCTCAGGAAACCTTGAGAGGCAGGTGATCCCAGAAAATGCCCCAGGAGTAGATGTGACAGCTGATATTCATACCCCTGCAAGTGTGCACATCCACTAGCACATGGCTGTGTGCGCTGCAGTGTTTCCTGAGCTTAAATGCTCAACCAGCCATTCCTCTGGAAACTAAAATAAATTTTCAGAAAGGCTGGACTCAATGGTCTTAGAGGTGTTTTCCAACTTTAATGATTCCATGAATGACGTGGTTCCATGAGCAGGGTTTGGAAATTCCTGCTCAGAGGGGATCTTTGCATCAGCTTTCTAAGAGACTATTTTTTCTGTATGTATCTGTCATTGAAGGACTCATAAAAATTGGTTTGAAAATAGGAGCAGGAGAGTTCATTCACTCTGGGGAAATATTGCAAATTTCTGGAATTTAAACAATAATTTTAGTGTTTGATGTGACATTGGATGAAGAGACACGTTTCTGGCTAATGTATTTGATTGTATAATTACTGATGAGACAACACTGCTTATCTGATTCCTATTACAATCAAGAAATGTAGAGCAAACATGATACTGTCGGGTTCCAAGGGAAGAAATTTCCAACCTAGTGTTGGAATTGTTACCAGCCAGATAATGTAAAACAAAACATCCCTAGAGGTAAAATTTAATAAGTCCGGTTTTTGAAAATAAATAATTTGAAAATACTTCATTTTATGTATCAAATCTAAATACTTGAGCACAGAAACAGGTGGACTGAACTAAAAATAAGTGAGTTAGATTGTGTGGAAAACGGTCATTAGAGGTAAATGTTATCATTTGTTTCAATGGAGCTGGGTTTCATACGTATTTCGTGAAGAGTTTTTTGACAAAAGCAGTTGATGTTTAAACATTCTGATATTTTCAGTATTAGTGGTACAAAAATACTATTAAAAGAAGCTAAAATTATTCTTTTATTTCATAACTTTTCATTTAAGTATTATTTTTGTTAGAAATTGTTGGCAGGCACAAGTGGGGGAGAAGCAGGCCTGTTTTAAAACAAAGTCTGTTTTGAATTCTACGGACCCTGCCAGATTCAAGTAAGTGAAGTAAAAGAAACATAAATGGAAGTGGCATAGTACATTTTCATTACATACCAGCTAAATGAAAGGAATTTTTATACAAAAAAACCCCAACAACAATTATTAATAATTACCTTGCATTTTAGAACAAGCTTAATGGATTGGAGCACTCTAGCTTCAGTGAGTTGTATGTGTCATCAAATTGAGGCTTCATTCAAATCAAGGCATTACAAGATACCTGTAGACTGTATAGAGGAGGCGGGGGAACCCCTGGATTTCTGAATTTTGACAATATTGCACTTCAGATAGTTGTGTCAAGATGTTACTGAATCATTAAAGACTCCACTTGGAGCTGTGGCCTTTGTGGTATTTGATGTTTTGTTCTACGCTTGCACCAGAAGTAGTTGGTGGAAAAATGTAATTGTGTGTATGTTTACAAAACCAAAATTACAAATCATTATTAACCATTTATCTGACAGAAAAGATGGCATTTTTATTCAGATTTCTATAGTTGTTCGTGCATCTGTTTTGAGTAGTTTGATGAGAAATGCTAAATACATCTTTGAGTGTTTGTTTGCCTGGTTCTTGTTTTCAGGTGTCTAGTAGGAAGAGTAAATTGTAACTTCTCTCACTAAGATTATCCAAATCTGGATGCATATCAGGAGGCTACACTGTGTATACTTTTTATCAATAATTCTTATTATTCATCTGTGGCTGTATTTTGAATTATGTATATCATGCACATGGGATAGCTGAAAAAATCTCTAAACAAATTGAGGTTTATTTCAAAACAGCTTCTAAGCCCACATTTTTTGGTTGTTGAAACATTTAAAAATTCAGTCTTAAATATTTATCTGAAAATTAAAACTGCTGTAGATGTAGATTTCTGAAAAATGCTCCAGTTTTCCAAGTCCCATGGAAGAACTGGGATTTGTAAACTCTCTGATAAACTTGAGCTGTTATTGCTGAGATCCTCGAAGTTTGTTTCAAATCAAGCTGATGACTGGTGAGAGCAGTATTTTTTGGGAAGAAAAGTTTCACTCTTCTTTCTTTTTAAGTCTTCATTTAATTATTACACACTTCAGTAGACACTTAGCCTGACTAGAAATTACCCTTTTACCCAAAATAAATATGAGAATTTACCTAGAGGCTCAGCATTTTCCTTCACTGAAAACATATTTGTGTCATGTCAGTTCTGGGAAGGAAGCCAGATTAGACATTCCCACCTCCCTCTGCCCCCAGACATTCATTTCAGTGCAGGAGTTCATTGCCTTTTCAATTGCACTGCTACAACAGCTTTTGAGAATAAACTGCAAACCAGTCAACTAAAAGGTTTCTGGTTTTAGAAAAACAACTAAGCAAAAACCTCAACTCTCTGCAAAAATAAAGAGTGTCTGACCTTAAATAAATAAATAATTTCTGCTTTGCAATGTAACTGTACAAACAGTGGTGTGGGCAGAACAGAGCAGCAGTGACCAGCAATAGAGGAAGGGTTCATTCGATGCAGCTGGTAAGACCACAAAGGGCGTTTTTTGGAACTTTTGGGGGTTTCTCCTCCAAGTTTGTTGCATCATCAAAATCTGAGACCTTCCATATTGATGAAGAAGGGAATTTAAACTTCATGGCAATATAAGTAGGAGTTTTATGTAAACAAAAGGAAAAGCTAGATGTATTTAAATGTAGCAGTAGGGACAGTGGAAGCACCTGAAAGCAGCTTCTTGTACATAAACAAAGGAAATGGGTGGAATTTGTGTACTCCTGGATTAGGTGAAACCTCTTGTAAAGGCTACTTATGTAACCCTGCGACATTAAAAGACATTTTCCTAAATTTTATTTCCAAACCGGGACTGATTTTTATTCAACTGAAAGTTTAAAGCTTCAAAACTGTAGTGTTAGGGCAAATCCAAGAAGTTTAAAATTGCTGAATTGTTAGGACAAAACCCTTGACTTTTAAAACTGCAAAACTACAGTATTAGGGGGACAAAAAGGCATTCTAAAATAGTTACGTCACGTGCAAATCTATAGTCATGTGACAGTAGGTGAAATATAAACCCTTCAGAAATGCAAGGATTTGTTGTTGTTAGTGTGCTTCATCTCATCTGAAGCTGTAGCACTGCTGGCATTTAAAAGCTGGTATTTAAAATGCATTCATTTTATGTGACTCTTCATTACATGGTCATTGCACTTCTGACTAAAATGAAGCCACTTGACACAGAAGGGTTCCTTGGATCTGAGTTTCTGCCTTTGGTAGAATGCAGAGCTCAGTGAAGGTTAACAAATAGGATACTTATTTATAAACTCTGAAAGCAAAGAATGACTAGATCACTGTTGTTGGTGAGTTGGTTTGTTTTGCTCAGGCCCTGGTACAAAGTCAGCAGAGGCCAGTGTGAGAGCACTGTGATGGGAGGCACAGAACAGATACCTTGTGGTGTGATGGTATGGCATGCCAGGGCTTCCACTCTGGGTTAGCTGCACCAGTTCTTTGTCATCTCATGTAAGTCACTTACCTGCTCTGAGTCTCAGTAGCAGCTACAATTCTCACAATTCTCACTGAAAAATTTCAGTAAATAAGAAGGCAATGAAAATATGATTGCATACATAGAATTATCTCTTATAATAATTTAGTAGTGTGATTTTTTTGTTGCTGACCATACTGCAATTAATTGTTAAAATGGTGTATTTCACTTCCATTTATTTGAGGGTTGTTGCCTGTACCATTTTCCTCAAGTGCCTCTTTGTCTCAGTGATATTTTAAGAATGGAAAAAGTAGTCACTTGCCTAGAATAGCAGCCTGTCAACCTTGTCTTTGCTTTGAAAATAGGCTTGAAGTACTACCCAGCTCAGGCAGCTCTGCTCTCATTCTTCCTTGGGAGGCCAAGATGTGTGGTAGCAGCTGTTGCTGGGCAGGGGAGTATCCTTGTGCCCTCACTCGTGCCTCCCTTGTCCCTTACATCTTCAGGTTTGTCCTGCCCACTCCTCCATCTCACTCCTCTGCACGAGAGCCAGCTCTGCTCTAGCAACTCCCTCTCCCTGCTTGCCCAGCAGCCCAGAGCATGTGGAGAGAAAAGGCTGCTGAGGTGGGGAAGGTAGGGAAGGGAATTCTTGAACAGTAGTAGGAGTCATCAGTTAAAGAGGAAAAGCTGAGGACTGGCTCCTGGAGGTGGTGGGGAATACTCTAGAACTCCAGGTTTTGTCTGAACGTCACTGTACATTATTTGTAGAACCCAAAGGCTTCACTGACTATAAGAACTATTGGATAACAAGAGTTGCTTTTCCTGAACACAGATTACAACCTCATCAGCAGAGTTTCTCTATCCAACTTGTGATTTGATGCTTACTTTAGAATTCAGTCCAAACAATTTCTTTAGCAACATCTAGCTAAAAGAAAAACAGTGTGCAATCAGTTCTTTTGAAGAAAAAATTTGTTGTTGTGACTTGAAATTCTGGTCACAGATTTCTACTTAGACGAGAACTTTTTGGTGGTGTTATTCTTGTTTTATTAATCTCTCTTATCTGAAAGGTCAGTTTAAAAGCATCCTAGCTATTGTAGTTCATGTCCAAAAGCTGTTATCATTTCACAACTGCTTTTGTTGTTTTTATAGCCATATGCCACTTAAAGCTTACTTGATCTCCTTAAATGACCTTATTGTGACTCTTATGCAATCCTATTTTAAAGAGATTTAGGTGCCTACAGCTGGAAACAGGCTTGAGCTGGGATTTTCAGAACCATCCAGCAGTCTGACCTGCACCAAAATCACTGATTGTCAGGCTGCTGGTAAATCCCTGTAGACTCCTGTCTATCCTTTTAGAAACCTCAGTGACCTTGAGGGCAAACCAAGCCCTCATGTTATCCCAGTGAAAGTGAGAACTCCCATGGGATGAAAGGAGAACTCCTTGCCTGTGGTATGATACTGGTGAAGTGGGAATGGTTGCAAAGCTGGGCTTCGTAGCTTGCTTGAAAGATCAGCTGGAACAGAAAAGTCTTCAAGTAGCAAGTGTTAGAAATGTGAATGTGAAGATCATTAGCTATATTTATTTTTTATTTTATTTTATTTTCCTACTGGGGCTACCTCACTTCAGGCTCAGGCCTTAAAAATAGTGGCATCCTCTGAGTACATCTCAAGAGAAGACTAGATATGTTGTGTCCTGGTATAGTCTGTGCCATGACAGGCAGGAAGACTCACAGCGTTCTGTGCTGAAACTTAAAAACTGCACTGGAATGTTACTTAGGGCATAACTGACATCTTTCTCATTTTGCAGTGATAAGTTGAAGCATTTTCAAACAGAGCTTTTGTACACTCCAAGATGCTTTGACTTGAGTACAGTGGCATATAAGGAGTTAATTTAAAGCAAGGAGGCAAGGATGGAGAGCTGAGACAGTAGCTCATGGCTGAAAAGCTGATCACAAGTTAAACCAGCAAGCTGTATAAAAGTACTCCTCTGGTAGTTAAAAGTCTCTGTGCAATGAAACACCTTGTAATGGCAAAGCAAGGCTGTTATGTAGCTCGAGTTAAAAATGTCTCTGTGTCGTAACAACTTGTGTTCCTTTTGGTGACAGCTCTAGAGCTTTAAAGTTGACAATCAGAGTTGTAGGGAAATGCTCTCTCTCTGACAGACTTTTGCTTCTTTAAGGCTGCTTTAAGCTACTTTGTCAAACTGTAGTTCACTCGTGTTGTTTTGCTTTACAGCAGCTTCTTGCAGAAAGTTATTCCTTTCCCAGACTTATGCTTCTCACTTGTTTTTTCCGCTTTTTTTTTTTTTTTTACATTTGATTCACTTTCAAGCTTACTGCAGTATTTCTCCACTGCAAAATAGTTTTCTCTTGTGCTTTTTATGGCACTAAGTTGTCGCTTTGCTGTGCACCGCAGGTAAGTCTGAAAAGCCTAAGACACAGTGGTCTGGATCCAAAAAGGGATTCACATACTTCAGTTTCACCTGAGCTGCAGTTTAAGAGTCTCATATCAAAAACAATTTGCATATAAATTGTTCCTCATTGCTTAAGTGCCTGTTAATCCATAGGTACCTGGTTGTCTTGCCTGTAAAATTGCTTTAGTGTGTGTTCATTTTGCAATGCAATGCAGTGCAGAACCCCAGGTCTGTGTGAAATCATAGCACAAATCTTGCAGATATACAGGTATGAACCCAGAAGCAATCTGCCTGCATTAGCATGGCCCTGAAACAGAGTTTTTGTAAGGCTTCATTAGAGTAAAATATCTGGAATTTTGGGTGCTATCCAACCTCAGAGAATTTTGCACATGTATTGTATTATAGCTGGTATTAATTTTCAGGAGGGAAATTTCTAGATTTTGTGTGGGATTCTTGTAAACCTGTACCATATCTATAGGTATGGTCATTATATCTATTAGCTCAATTCTGTTTCCAAGTTTCTCTGGGGATGAGTGATCCACAAATGCAATAACATATAAAGTTGTATTGCAAGCAATGACTTTTATATTGTAGGGATTCCCATTTCCTATTCCCCAAGCTCTGGTTCCTCTTCAAGCAAGATATATGACAGCTATAAGCATCAGTTCGTTGACAAACTTAAGAATATGTTTAATTTTAGACATTTTGAAACACAGATTCTCTAAAATATTTGCATTTATATTCTGGGTGCATCCAATACCATGATTTATAAATGCTCTAAGACAAACTCATTTAGAAACCATAATTGTTACGTCAGAGGCTGAACTAAAATTTTTGCATTTCTATCAAACTCTATAATATAACAATGAAAGGAAGTTGGCAAAATCAAATGCGGGCACAAAAAAATCAAGTAACAATACATTCCCAAGCTTTAGATTCTTGGAATAAAAGAAGTTCTAAAAGACCTAGGAAAGGTTTTTTAATTACTGTTGTTATTGTTATGACAAAAATGTAACCATCATTTATCCTAACCTTGTTGAAAATAAATAAATAAATAGTTCCTTCTTTAGATCCTACTTCTGCCACTGGAAGAAATTTTTAGATGACTGACCAGATCTTTATTTGGTAGAAAATTTGCTGTCAGTAGAGCTCCACTGACTTGGTTCTGAATTTCTGTTTCCCTTCTGTTTCTATGCTTAGCTCCTGGTTACTGGCAGTGTCTATTTTTTTCTCTCAGCTCAGACATGAAAAGAAAATATTCATCTGCTAACAGTCCTACAGAGAACTTTGTTTAAAGCAAAAGTAAAAGTCATAGGTATAGATACTTGGAAAGTTCTTGTCCTGTGTTCTTTTCTACCATTACAAGCAGGGAATTAACACAACACATTTCTAAAATTGTTTCTAGTTCATGTCACAAATGCTTTTTTATCAGATCTGAATACAACCAAGAAATACATTCCACTGAATCCTACATATCTTTGAATATTTATAGACCTTTGAACTTTACACCAAATAGGATATGATCATAAAAAATTCATAGCATAATTTTCACTCCTACATTTTGCAGCTGAGACTTTCAGAGATGATGGCACTTTGTCCTGGAAGAGGAAAGCTAATATATATCTAAAAGACAATGAGATCATAAATGGAGACTGTAATATATATATATATTTACATTGGAAAAGTAGTAACATATAAATATTCCTGTTGAGAACTATTCTGAACATGAGAAGATTTCATGAATTCCTTTAGGGTTGGTCAACCTCGTCAGTTTATTTGTAGCCAAACACTGGAATAGATCATGCTACCCAGACATCTGCTGAATAAACTGAGCCATCTGCTTAAAATCTGATGGCACAATATAGAACACAATATTTATAATCTCTACAATTTCAGCACAACTAGTTTCTCATTTATATGAAAATGTAATTAGAGCAAGTGTGTTCTCATTGCAATCCAACTTTCCACCCTTCAGCAATCTTAGCACTCCTGATGGAGAAGGAAACAGAGTAGACTTGCCCCTAACAACTGGGCCTACAGGTCCAAGATCTAAGCAGATGATAGAGAAGAAACAGGGCTGGGGAGAATGGTCCTCCTCCCTCTCTGGTACAGTCCTGCAACTAGCCTAAGGTGTGCTGGGTGGAATTTTGAGGGGAAAAAGTAATTAAAACTTATGTGCAATATTACACTTGACTAGGTATTAGTTTTTCCTCTTTCTTCAGCAAATAGTCAAAAAGGAGGAATAAATAAATACTCACCTACTAAGTCCACTATCAGGAAATCAGTCTATGCTAAACTTTCTTTCTGATTAAAGTAACTTCACATTCAAAGGGAATTTATATGATATTGGGCAAAGACGCATTTCAAGTTTCTGATAATAACCATTGTGGTCTGGACCAGATCATATTCATCAGTGAGGTGAAGGATGGGTTATTAATGTGTTTCATCTTTTAAAAACTATTTTTTTCCTGTGTGAACCTGCAATCTATCCATGATGTTAAGGGAAAAATGCATCTATGTCTCAAACTGATTTAGTATATTTTAATGTGATGCTAAATCTGTTTCAATTGAAAAGTAAATTACTTTTATTTTATGCTTACAGTAATGGGCTAAGGTTGGAGAGCTCTGGAGGTGTTCACTGAGAATAATTTATCCAAATATTGTTGTAATTGAGATGATGTTTTAAGCATTGTGTATGGATTTTTAAGTACACCTGCCCTTATTGCCTTAGAAAGCCACCATCGTTACTCACCTCTACCATAAAATGCCCTTTTCCTCTTCAACCTGTTACCCCAGTACCTTTGTGAAAATAGAAAGGGGCTTGGATTCTTTTCTTTTTCTGAAGTGCTTTTCCAGGGTGGATTGTGTGTCTGCATGGGTGGTACACTATAAATTTTGGTCCTGCCTCTCTATTTTTCACAGTGTATGATGGATGGATCCCAGGCCCGCTTTGTAGTACAACATATCAATGTCTCCCTTGAGAATGATATTTAGGATAAGTGTTGCCAAAGTGTAGATTACTCTTCCAGAGCCTTTCCAGCATATCCTGGTCTTACCTGCAGGGAGAGCACTCTTGGAAATGGTGGGTCTCTAGACAGCTGGGGGATGATTCCTCCTGGGTATGGAATTCCTCTCTGCAACTGTAAGGCACACGGCCCGACAGCTTCTTGATGTTTTCATATCTTTGATCATTGGTCTCAATTAATTCAGTCAGTAAAATTACTTAAGCAGAGAGAGACTTGGCTGCCAGCCTTCATTCATGACTTTTTGTTAGGGCAATGTGGACAATAGGGAAACTTTAGCCCATCAGTGTGTTAACACTTATTTTAACACATGGAACATTATTTCAAAACTCTCCTGATTGCAGTTTCGCTCCTGTCTAGTATATCTAATTAATTTGGATTAGCAGGCTCAATGACAGGTAATTCCAAATAATTTAGGATGACTTAGAAGAGAGACTTGATAGGCCCAAAATTTAGACTACATAATAAGATCATGCATTCTTCTGCTAGTAGTGAAGTTGTTCATAGGGTTTTTTTGTTAATTAAAATTTCTTTCCTTTAAAACAAATTATATAATACCCTATCCTGATTCCTGGCATATTAATGAAGTAAGAACAAAGCTTTGTATCATATTTAAGCTATAATTTAATACCTGAGGTCCAAGCTGCTCAGAATTAGGCATCTGTATTACTACTGCAGGTACAGTTATTTGCCTTCTAACCATTACTTGACTTCAGCAGCAGACACTCTGCACAAGTTTTCCAGGAGATTTATTGGTGGAGAGGGAATGAAAGAGTAATGTTGAGTTATAATTAATTGAAACAGCAGACAAAAACCTGGTTTTCATGATCTTAAATTCTTTATGAACAAAAACCAGGAAATAATGCAGAAAAGCTCTTGAGCTGATAGGAAAAAATTTTAAGCTCCATAGTATAAATTTCCTTGAAATATATTCTAATAGTCCTTGAAACCATAGATGGCTATCAATGATGTATGAGTATTCTGAAAATTACTAATATCCAGCAACAATTAATCCATAGAGTTCTGTGCTGTCTTTAGCAATTTATAGAGATTTCTCAACCTGAAATTTAAACCACCTCAAGATATGAAGTATCTGTGATCCATAAAAAGGAAGAATGGAGAAAAAACAAGTCTATAGCAATAGCCTTGTATTTTGTATGGAGCATCCAAAACAGTCTCCTGGCATCAACAGTTTCTGGCATCTACGGCTGAACAAGCGTAAGAGCAATTGGATGCGTTTTGCTGATACATTTCAAATGCAGTCCTAAAGTATGCAACTGCTGTTTCCAAAGAAAGAGCAGTGAGTTAGGGAGGAAGATGAACAAAGCTGTAGAAACAGAAAATATTTACAACTTGGCTAAAATGGAAATAGTGAACTGAAGATGTGTTTAAAAATTATTATTCTAGAGGGATGCAGAAGAAGATTGAACAGTATCTTTTGGATAAGTGTAGCTTGACTTGTAATCAATTTAGTAAAGAAATTAGCTTGACACATTGAAAGATGTCTGGCAGTGTTCCTAGTTGATCAAGAATAAACATGGATGAGAGGAGAGTATAAAGTGTTAATGGAGGTGGTTTTTTTCTGTTTGTAAGTTAGAGCAATCTCTACATGCCAAGTGTGTGCTGTTTCTTTGTGCTCATTTATATTTCAATAGAAATGATGTTTTAAAGTTAGGGTGGAATAATTTACAGCTGTGGTTGGGAACATCACATTTTCATCACTTTAAAAAATATCAGTGTCATCTCAAATTCTTTTGCTGTTTATATTTTTCATATTATTGTTTTCAGCTCAAACAGTGATCATTATCTCTCTTAGATACTGAGCGAACATATCTTTCTGTAGAGTTTTGTTTTCTTTCTCTCCACTTGCTAACTGTTCCACATGCCCAGGACAGTCTTTTTAAACGTTCCATGGTCCAGATGTCACAGACTTCATAATTCCAAAATTCCATGAGGGATCCCTGGCTTTTAAGTAAGTGGCAGTGTGGGTGAGGTTAAAGTATGTCTAATGTGGAGCTCAGTCCTCAAGTGCTAGCCAGCCAGCTGGTATTTATGCTGACATTGATCAAAAGACACTACTCCTGAATCTGTGAAGTCTGCCAAGATGAAAATATTTCTTTCACTCTGGCTCTGACATTAAGGCGGTTCTCCACATTACTTAGTGCTAGGGTTAAGCCAGATCTCTTTCATGTTACATTCGAGCCAGAGAAAACAGGCTCGCTAAAGCCATCAGAATAATGGGGTGATTTTAAAGTTTCCCCTGGGTTTAATAAAATGTGGTAGTTTGGGTGAAATTTCCTTGATAGGCCTTTCTGTTAATGCTTATCTAGATAATGCATCTTCCAAATGCTCTGACCGGAGTGTTTCTGATATTAAGAAGACTTTGTCCTGCAGCTCCACAGATGTTTTTTCTGCACCTTTTTTATTATGAGTTGGGGTTAGAATTTCACAGTTAAGTTGAAGGGTATTTTGTATACTGTATGCACCTAGCCATGGTTATACTGAATTCCCGAGGAGAATGGGAGGAGGATAGATTTTTAAAAGACAAGCTTGTTGAAACGAATGCAGTTGTTACTGCTGAATGCCAGCTGAGTTATAACGGTAAACTGCTTCTTATTCTCTTTAAATGGTGTCTCACGAACAACATGGGTGTTGAATGCCTGATGGTCGGTGCAAGATAGAACCAAAGAACAAATACAGAACCACCAAAGGAAGTAGTGTATCAAAGTGCTACAGATGTAGATGAAACGTGTATTTTCAATCGATTTGCATCTTTGGGAAGCAGAGAGAAAAAATATTTTCTGAAGATGTAACTAAGCATAACATCGTAGGTTTTTAGGTGTCAGCTTAAAGATCACAGGCATCCTTAGGGCCTGGCCCTCTAGTCAATGGCTAACTATTAAAGCAGACTTACTTTAGATTCTCTCCAAACTGGAATTTGGCTTGTTTTTTCCAATTGCTAGTTCATCTGGGAACAGACAAGAGCTACCATTTTTTTCAAATGTAGCCTAGTATTTAAGCTCCAGCATGAAATGTTGGTTGGCAGAATTAAAAGAGAGAAAAAGCAAGGTAAACATTCTGATAATCATCTATGTTGTTCTAGTGAATGATTTAAGTCGGTATCTCAGTGGAAAATTCTACAAGCTGTTTCATATTAATACCAATTTACTTATTTAAACTGCAGTGAAACACTTCTTTTGATAAATGTGGCCATTCCTTAAAAAGCAACAACAACAGCGAACAAAAAACAACACCACCACCACCAAAAACAACAACAACAAAACCCAAAACAAAAACAAAAAACCAAAGAAAAACTACAAATGTAGTTGTGGCTTTTCCTTCCAAGACCTTGGCCAAAACTATGTGACCTTTAAAGGACGCATCTGACTTAATGCACCAATTGTTAATTTGGTTTTATTCATTCAGGAAGCTTTGTGAGTAGAGTGGCAGTAAAGTACTGCACATTGCTTGTCACAGAGCAATACAGAGCAGCCTGGCTGTCCAGAGACTAGAAAGCAAACAGCCTCAGCTACTCCTCTCCTAATATACCATGCACAGCCCAGCACTCTTCAGTTGTGTTTAGCTACTTGGCCACCTACCCAGCTCATCTACCTACACACAAATGTACAGTCCTTGCTACTCACAGCACATATGTTTTGCTCTTGGCCTGCCTAGAATTTTCTGGCTTTGACCTGGTACCAGATATGTGGTGATCTTCAAACCATGCTTGGTCCTGCTCTCTTGCATTTCTTGTTTTCATTCCTCCAGCAAAATCTGCAGTTTCTAGGCCAATACAAGGTCTTGATGGCATTTGCATAACTTCCCAGTTCTCGCTTAGACTTGTTTGCAGTCAAGTAGGTGTAAGCCAAGAATCGGAATCAGTTGGTGTGTTGGATGTATCATATGATTTTGCTCTGTTCTATCGAGTAGTTTAGAGATTTGGAAACACTTTCAGATATTGATGGCATTTCAGTGAAGAGCATGTCAAACCTTTGATGCCTTAGGTTTTAACTTTCATATATTTCAAATCCTGTAGTGCTAGTGTGTAACTCTGAAGTTTCTTGTAGCCTGTTAACTTCTGCTCTCTCATGCTAGGTAGACGTAACAAAGCCTCTCCTGGCCAGCTCTCCAAGGACAGTCAGACCATCCTAGGCCCAAAATGTAAACCAAAGCCTCTGAAAGGGGTGGGGGGGAACAAGCCTGGGGAAACTACATCATTTAGCTTTAATTGGAGAATTAACCCTCATATGCAAATGAACCAAACCTATAAAAGTGTGGAGAACTCGTGACCTGTCATCCATCTTGGGGTCCATCTTGGCAGTAGCCTCTGGCTCCCCAGGGTGTACCTTTGAAGGCCTTTCAAATAAATACCTACCTTTATTCCCTTATTCTTGTCTAGTCTCTGTTTTCAGGTGGCCTCTTAAGGCATCACCTTCTCTCTTATTTGCAGTTACATGAGCTCTTACTCTTCCCATTTTGTGAGTATAAAATGAGGTTAAACAACGAGAGAAAGGGGAGAAATTAGAAAAGCATTGGAAAATTAATGTGTATGCATGTATATACAGTTATGTGTATGGACGTAAGCTCCTTTTCTGCAGAAGTTAAATTAGAGGTTCCAACATGTAATGATGTTTAATTTAAAATGATTTTTTTTAAGATACACCCAGGTACAGCTGAATTAAAGTAAAATGAATTGAAAAGCTCTTCAATTTCCATCTATTTCTACTTATTAGGGGACCAAAAGTTCATTTCCAAGCTGCCTGCTCTATTGGCATCTACAGAGGATATTGCAGCAATCAGACATCCCTGTAATTCTCTTTGGTATCCTTCCGATTCATTCTCCACACTGGTTGCTTCCATTGCTGCAGGGGTGCAGTTAGAGGCTGTGTAACAACCACTGTCTTCACTTTAGGCTACCTGTGGATGGAGACTGACGAAATATATCAGAACTATCCCATCTCAGGAGAGCTTCAGTGACTTTAGGGACAAAGAATTATTTGTGGGTGTATGCAGAAAAAATCTTCATGTCCTTTGCAGTTTATAGTTAAGCAAAGGAAATTCTGTAACCACAGGGATGTATATTTTTTCAAGTGTATAGATACTGAGCAAATTTCCATTTCAAGCTTTAGGCATCTTATCACAAGCTAAAATTCTCTGAAAAATATGTGACTGTTTAATTTGTGATTGTTCAATTTGTTCCTGCAAACATCCACAGCAATAAATTGTCCTCCATAGTGAATATTTTAATAGTGGTGCATTGCCTCCAGAAAAACAAACAAGAAACCCACAAAAAACCCCAACAAAAGCAACAAGATATAGGATCTTCAATCTGAAATTACTTTTAAATTTTGCTTTTCTCATAAATAGATTTAAAAAAAGGGGACAGCAGCACCCATAATAACTGGACTATGTATTAAACATGAACTTTGGTTGTACAGTAGAAGTGTGCCTATTGCCCTGTGTTCTGTAAGTGGCTCTCCCAAAGAGCTGCCTTACAACTGCGTCTGTTCCCCCATCCCCTGTTGTCAAAATGATAACAAGAAATGCAGCTGAATGACCTGATTTCTTAGGACAAGCTGACCTGTTTCATTGTTCAATCTTTAGCCATAAGCTTCAAGTGCCAGTCCTCTGGGGAGCTTTTTGGAAATATGTAGAAACCACATTCTATAGATGCAGTCAATGTAAGGAGAAGAAATGCTGCTGAATTGCAGTGTTGTTAATTTGCTCCTAAAGAATAAAGGGATTCTGCGCCTTGTAATGTTATGTTCAGCATGGGAGGAGATTTTTGCAGTTATGAAAAAAATTAAACTGGGACAGATCTGCAGATAGAGATCGCCTCCTTATCTTTTTGGCTCTGTGATACTTATAACTTAAAAATAATGGCAAAATCAGAACAAAACACTTTAATATGATGTGACCTGGAGGCTCGAAGTGAAGAAAATTCCATTTGAAAAAATCTCAAAAAAAAAGTTAGTAAATCGGGTAAATTTCATTGACTTTATGAGAAACTAGGCAATGGACTTCCAAAAGATTAATTTTGTACAGGGAAATTTTGGATGTCCTTTATTCTAGCAAATTGAAAAGATACCAGAGAAATCATTCGGAAAGTTTAAATGTGTTCCTTTATTGAATATCCTAATTTTTTAATTGCTCTTTCTATCCTTGAATAGTCTAGGTTCTGCTGTCCAAGTACTCCTTATCCTGTCATCCTTGGTATGCAAATGGTGTCTGAAGTTGTTAGAAATGAACATGTACAAAAATATTTCCTTCACGTCATGAAACATATTTCTGATCAGTGTGAACCCTGTTTGCTGTAACAGGAAATATTGTATTGCTGTTAGCTGCTTGGGAGAATGGCATAGGAATACAACGATGACAGAAAAACTCACTTTAAAATATTTAAGAAGATAATGACTTTTCTTTTTCAAAATCTTGGCCAATATTGAAAAACTATAATACTGCTACTATGACCCCTGGTATTCATGCATAAATAGGAAGCATTCAGGAGCTACTAAAAAATTAATTGATGTGAATAGCTGAAAATACTTTGCTAAAGCTGAAATGTGGCCTTCTACAAACAATGCCCTTTAAGAGCCAAATATTACTATAAAACCTTGATCCATGATTATGAATGTTTTTTTATGGTTTTTTACAGAGAATACATTGATTATTATATTTAGTAAGGACTTTGTGTGGCAGGGCTACGGGAAGGATAAGTAACATTTAAACCCAAAAAATGATATTTTGGTTTTGTGTGCTTTCTCTCTTCAGATTCTTAAATCTGTTGTTGCACAGAGAATTCTGCCTACTCTCTCTAAGAGAGATCTCTGATTTTATAATTTCAGATTTTTGTGTAAATTAATTTAGGTGTTCCTGTCAAAGAGAGATGAGAATGAGGACAATATTGGACTGTATAATCAAATTAAATTCTTGCTATAAGTCGTAAATACACATGAAAGAATTTTGTTTCACAATAGATTCACAATAAGCTACAAAGTTAAACATCAAGAGAATACCTTTGAGTCAATTACCTTTTTTAATGTTTAAATCTATGCTAATGTTGGTATTCTCAGTCTGTTTTGTGCACTTAGATTCATGGGCTGCAAAACCTTTCCTCACACGTGCAGCTAGGTTAACTCATTTGGAAGGAGAAGAGTCCTTTGATTTTTGGTCTTGAAAAACTTTATTATCACCTCACATCCGAAGCATTGAAATACAAAATATCAGAAGCATATTTTAAAAATTTCTTTGATGGCATAATCATATAATTTCTGGAGTCTCTTTTCTTCAGTCTATGTCTTGGATCTGGGCCCAGGTGCTAACTCGTGCCTTTTGGACACTGTTATGTAGACATTGCACTGACAGTTAACACTCCTTATTCAATAATACAACAAAACTGTGTTTGTATGGGTCCAAACATCTTTAGCAGAGTGAACGCTTTAACTTGTAGAAGAGCAAAAGCTGAAAACAACACGGGACTGATTTTCAGTGTCTCTAAACAGAAATTTTAAAAAATAATATCATTTTGTTCCACAGAGAGCAGTGGCAATGCTAGCAGGATGGTGTTTGTGGAGATCTCCTGCCAGAAGTTAATGTACTTAGCTGTCCTGTAGTTGCTACAACTACCTGCTGGCAGTGCAGAAATTGCAGTGTAACGTGTCGCCAAATCAGAGCTCTGCAGGGTGTGTTATCTCACATCCAGAGAATGACCAAGTGTCACCCTCCACAATACTGCATTGGCTCCTTTAAAAGACTAATTCCCCTCTTATGTGCATGTTTTACATGTTTTGCAATTGGCTGAACAGTGCAAAAGCCAGCTCTGGATATAAATTCATAACTTGAAAAGTTGCATTCAGTCAATTAGTAAGTGCCTCACTGATTTTTATTTATTTATTTACTTTGTGAAAATTTAAGAAAATGTGGGAAATGTGGGGGAACTTATTATCTGGTCAGCAGACCCTAAGTCATTCCTGGCCTGGGTGGAAATAAAAAGTAGCTGATAGCACCCACTTAGCAGCTTCCAGCATCATACCTACCTGAAAGTAGCACTACTTCCATTGCTCTAAGGCAATTTAAATATTTATATGATAATGAGTTCTGTCCTCCGTAGAAAACCAAGAAATGAGCTCAGGGTGAGTTGCCAAAGTCTGGGAATGGAGGGGAGTGCAGAATGTGAGGCAGTAGGCAGGGGGCAGAGTCATGAAAGATTTCAGTGCATCTCCTGAGCAACCCCTCAACTCAGCCTGCACAAAACCCCCACATTTTCATCTTGACGCCTTGCTTTGTTAGAAATAGCTGAAAGTGTGTGGTAGATGTGTATGAAAAACAGAATTTTTGCAATAGAACGGATGGCTAATGCCATTCTCAGTTCTCAATTTGTTGTGCAACATTTTAGTATTAATAAGTATTTTGGAGAAGAGGTGAAGTACAGATCCTGACCCCGTAAGTTTCCACAGTGGTTTTTGCAAAATTAAGAATGTTAACCCAAGTGGAAAAGCTTTACTAAATATGAATGAAACAAAAATAATATGTTACCAGAAAAGCAGCTATCCTACCTTCAGCATGACTGTTTCATGGTCTATGTGTAAATATCAAATTTTATTCTCTCTCAGAATTAAGATGGCATAATTCACACTAACTAGAGGCTTTTTTTCCCCAGAGCAGGCTCTCAAAATCTGAAAGTTTTTAATCTTCTATATAGCTAAATCCCTAGATTTTTAATTTCATATTTGTTTTTTCTTCATGTTTCTGTTACTTTTAAGAGAAGTCTGGATTCACCTATGCATTCCCAAGGTGTTAACCCAATTTTTTTCCAAATACTATCATACTACTACATTGAGCTAGTGACTGAGTTTCCTGACTAGGAGTTATGTCAATCACTTGAAATGTGCATTACATATTAGTAAATGAATGCAAATTCATTCACTGTCAGATGATGTTTCTTGTCAGATTAACTTGTGCACCTCCCCAATTGCAGTGATTCATGAGAGTTGCACCTCTTATGCTTTATTCCTTGGGTTTGTTATCAGTGCTTCTTATGATTCTGTAACATGTAAGATATCAGTCCCTTGATACCTGAGTCCTGTTCCTTGGTAAGTAATGAAGGAAATTTTTAATTCAGTGCATTTTCAAGAAAATAACGGTTTAAGCACTGTGCTGACTTTGACTTGTTTTAGAACAGTACTTGACCACGAAAAGGATCGCTCCAGTGCCACTGGACATGTAAGCATACACTCAGCTTTACACTTCCCAAGGAGAGAATACTTATCCAGACTGAAGGTCACAAGCACTTCATCCATTTAAGCTCTTACAGAAAACTATCAGCACACACCAGATTTTAATGAAGTTTTATGAAATTTTTGATGATATCACAATGACAAAAATAATAATGATGTGACTGTATAATACTATTTTCCAAATAAATTCAGTGTATAATATTTTGTCTCTTCCTATATACTTCCTTAATTTGCTTCTGAGTGACGTTTTATCTTTCCCTTTATCACTTACCTAGACAAATATTTGATGTAAGCAGTAAATTTATCTATTCTATTATATTTTTAATATATACTAAAAATATAATGGATCCACTCTGAGTTGCCTGCTATCTGGTGGAGCAATTAGATATTACATCATTTAAGCAGATATGAGTCCATAGGTCATTCATTATTAATCATCTGCATTTTTAGAGGCAACTTGTAACATTTTAAAGCAGCCCACTGCTTTAAGGTATAAAATTACTCTTTTCTATATACCTGCTTGACCTCAGCATATAATGTGATTTCATTTTCTCTTATGTAGCTGTCTATGAACTTAGTAATTACTGTAATGCTGTATGAGACTTTGTAGTGTTTAAATTTTCCTCTCCCTGTCCCTTTTGTATGCCGAGGTGGGAGTGAGAGGTAAGGTCTGAGGGCGGTGATGGAACAGCATCAACCAAGATGGTAAGATATTGGGTCTCATGGGGATCATCACAAATTCACCCACTCTATTTCTACCTGGATTTCTACATTCCTATTTTACATTTCTACCTGGATTTTATTGAGCCTGGGTTTTAAACTCATCTTCCCCCAAAGTTTAAGCCTGACATCTTGGTTCAGGTTTGTCGCTCTTGAAAAGTTAAATCCTGCTTTGGGCTTAAAGGCCGACTCTGATATTTGGAAATACAGAGGCAGTAATAACTTGACAGAGTAGGAAATAGTCTTATTAAGCAGTGTCTTGTTCTAGCAAACCATACTCCAGTGATCTAACGTTAGGCCAGCTGTTAATAATTTTACAAGCAGAGCGTGAAATAGCAGCTTGATACCTGACTAAGGGGGAGCTACAGCACTGCACATGAACATTTAAATGTAGTACCCACAGTGAGCAGATATTAATGCTATTTCAAGGAGTGTCAGTGAGGAGTCTTTGATATTGTGATTGGGATACTTGCTATTACATCCACAGTGACAGCTCCAATTGACAGGATTAAAAAGGCAAAATTAAAAAAAGGAATTATTTCATGCCCTCAAGTACAGATAAGAACGGTTACATCTCTGCTACGTGTCTTGGCTTGACAGTGGATTTCTTTTCTTCTGGCTTTTCATACCCTGCACAATTCTTAAATTCTCTTTGTCATTTCACTTAGTCTCCACTCTTTATATTCTCTTCCTTCCTGCCACATCTTTTCATTCTCCTTACCCTACCCCTCAAAATCTCCATAGTTTCTAAATGTCTCTTTTGTAACTTTTATGTATTTTATAGTTTAGAATTATATTTTGTCCTCATGAGTTCTTTCTGTAGTAGCTTTCCTAACTCTTGCCCCATACTTTAAGGTGTTCATCTATCAGATTATAGTGAGAGATGGTGGCAGCTTTTGGCCTCCCCATCGCTTGCCACTCATGTCAAGGCTTTTGTGGTGCTTTTTTTGGCCAGACAATAACTCCAGCAGCAGACATTATAGCATGTTGACCTTTCTGGTCTTGGCTCTTCTTAAGATACTAATAGGTATCAAGATCCCGATGAAGGTCATTTTTAAACTGATTATTGTAAAACATGTGATGGAAGATTTGGTTATGATATTAAAAGCCCTAAGACCCTGAAACTCCTGTTACAAAAGGAATTTTCGTCCTTCCAGCGTCTTGCAGTCACAAGTTCAATCCCCACAGATGTCCAAGCTGGATCATCTTTGCCGTGAGGAAGAGCTAGAGGGAGTGGTTGTAAGGACATTTTTTGTGAAGAGAGCTGACTCTCTGTACCTGACTGCCCCACTGGTACCAAATAGCCTGAATTTTTTCTATCTGGTCATGCATCAGTCTGTGGAAAAAGCACGCAGGATGTATCCTAGGGGATGGACCTTACAGGTAGCTGGCTGTTTGAGTTATTTTCTGTGGGCTGATTAGTTTTATGGTGATCGTATTTGATTTAATTTAATTGCAGTTATTGGGTAATTAATTTTGCTGGAGGGATTAGTGGATCCCTGAAGAGACATTTATTATTTTACACCACAATAGACTGTTTTACATTTCTTATCATTTATATTTGTAAGGAAATAAGTAAACTAATTTTATTACAGATGTAAACAAATAATTGATAATTATTATTTAATAATCAATTATTAAAAAATAAAGATAGTTAATAATTTTTACATTCCTGTGGGTTTATACTCTAAAGATTAAAATAAATTTGAAAAATCGGTGCATGAATTCATAGCTGGTAATATGTAATTACCTTTGTGGCTCAGTTTTTGGCTGAATATTTATAAAACTTGCAGGTTGAAACTGGTGTTGTGTCAGACAACATCAGTGATTTTTTTCAGATTAGCCAAAACTTTATGAGTGTTTATATCATTAAATAAGCAGTATGGTACACATTTTAAAATAATAATCTGTCCTGTATTTTTGGCATGCAAGCATCAGGTTAAAATGATTCACATGGCAAAAATTATGGAATGAAAATACACTTAGGAAGCATAACATAACTTTTTGAATATTCATCAAACAGTTAAAATCTAGTGTAGAAAGAAGAATTCCATATTTTTACTGGTTTTTTTTTTCTTTATTAAAGTGGGAATTCTTTCAGACTACATTGTAAAACAAAGATGGTTTCTGCCCAATCTGTAGATGGAGTAACAGGGGGGGAGGGGGAGGGAGGGGTTTCAGTGCACAGCGACATTTCACCTTGCCATAATTGCTTGCAATTGCTATTGGAAGTTTGACCAACAGGTCAGGTCCTGTAATATCCCACTTCCTTATTCATGAATAAAGCAAAAGGTAAAATATGTAAAACAGGGACAGCTTTTGCATGTGTGACCTGAAGTGAGATATGAAACTAGTCACAAAATAATTACCCCTTGATGTAATAGAATATATAATATTCTGCTTAAAGCTTGGCAGGCTTTCTAACCAAATATGGTTTCATGTGGAAAAAAATGAGAAAATGTGAGTTGAGATCAAATTTTTGTTCTAAAGCATTGGAGAAATTTTCTAAAGTGTTTCAGAACTTCAAAGTACTTGAAACAATGGTTAAATATCTTGAAATTAATCAAATAAGCATTTCAACAAATCTGAGGTTAATTTTTATCAAATGTAACCTATTATGTGGGGAAAAAAATCCAGGCATTTGGATGGGATTTTGGTCTTGATGGAACTAAATTTTATGCCCAAACGTGTTAACTAGTATTTAAAAAATACTCTTTTATGGTATATGTTATAAATATAAATTTAGTTTTAAAACATTTTGTGAGGCAAGAAATTCTAGTTAATAAATTTTAGATATCACCAATAAGTTCAGCCATTTGCTAATGGCCAGGGAAGATGGTCAAGAACTGTTTCCATATAAAGGGTATAAACTTTCTCTCTCATCTTGTTTCCGGTTCACATCAGTGTAAAAGCTAAACAATATAAAACAAGGAAAACACGTTGACTGACTCCCCAGAAACTGTGACATAATTCAGTTCCTGTATTGCATTCTGTGAGTTGCAGTCTCCGCAAGCATGTGACACCTTGGTGAATTTAGGAGGGTACCAGTGTGTGAGGAGGTCTCCCTGCACTGTGCTGTGCAAAGCAGCTACCAGGAGTTGATGATGTGTCCTTGCAGCATCTCCGTGCCTGCCCGCATGCAATCCACACGGAACCTCTGGACCTCTCTGTAGTCTTAGGAGGAGCACTAGGGTAGGATTGAGATAGTTCCAGCTGCCCTTTGCTGTCTAATTGCAGTCTTCTACTCAAATACATTTCTGTATCAGTGTGAAGGAATTTGCACCGTGTCAGCTTTCCTGCAATTGTAGAGTGATTTTTAGTGCTCAGGGCTTTCGTTCCAGCATCTTATTAACTCAGATTTAGCAGGAAATGTGAAACAGTAGAGCTGTCCCCAGGAACCAGCTTGTCCCCAGCTTGTGAGCTGAACTAACCACATGCATACCTAGTGACTGAATGAAATTAGCTGGATTAGAGAGAGAATGGGCTGCAAAGATCTTGAGTTGACAAAGGGGTCTGTGAGGAAACATGATAATTTATTTACAAAAGGTTTATTATGGTATATTAGTCTCCACTAGGTTTCAACTTCTTTTCAGTTGAAATTTTTCTAAATGCAATTTGAATAGACTTTTTTCTTCATATATTTTTATTTTATTAAATTATGTTTTTTCAGGTCATGATTTGGTTTGGGGTGGGTTTTAGAGAGATCTTTTTAGATACTGTGTTCTTTATGTTAGCCTCGCCTTGGGAAAATGTTTCCGCATCGCAGACCTGCTCATTTGCAAGCATTAGCTCTGCTGCATGTCTGTGTTTTACTTTATGCATTATTAAAGATTTCAGTTCAAGAGCCTATGTAATTGGCTTATTTGTGCTAAGTCTTCTCTGATTTCTTTAGTTTTATTTATACTCGCTTCCTGTTCCCAAATATACCTATTCTCTTCTACACAAATATTCTCCATTTTGGAAGTAAAAAAATACCACTTCTGGGTACAGCAATGAATTAAGTCTATGGGAATTTAGTTTATATATTAATATGTAAGAGAGCGACTTTGATCCCCTTCTATTATTTCCCTGTGGCACGTGGCTTACTCTGCATGGCTGAAATGCTGGGAATACCTTGGAAATGATAGACCAAATAAGCCTGCTTGTCACCTACCAGTGTATGTATATGACCAGGACTATATCTGCAAATAGATAGGTGCAAGCACAAACAACAGCTTTGGCATGACAAAAGAGCTAGAAGGCTGCTCCAATAGCAATTATCATGGAATGGTTTGGGTCACAAGGGACCTTCACAGTCATCTAGTTCTGACCCTCCTGCTATGGGCAGGGACATTTTCCAACCTGCCCTTGAACACTTCCAGTGATGGGGCATCTGTGACTTCTCTGGGCAACCTGTTCCGGTGCCTCACCACCCTCATGGTGAACATCTTCCAAATATCTAGTCTAAATATGCCCTCTACCAGTTTAAATGCATTCCCCCTTGTCCTGTCACTACATGGCCTTTTCAAGTTCCTTTTCAGCCTTCCTGTAGGCCCCCTTTAGTACTAGAAGGCTGCTGTAAGATCTTCCTGGAGCCTTCTCTTTCCAGATCTGAGTAGCCTAAACTCTCTCTGTCTATCTTCATAGGAGAGATGCTGCAACCCTCTGATCGTCTTTGTGACCTCCTCTGGACTCACTGCAACAGGTCTGTGTGCTTCTTATGTTGGGAACCCCAGACCTGATGCAGTGCTCCAGGTGTGATCTCATGAGAATGGAGTAGATGGGGGCAATCCCCACCCTCACCCCACCGGCCACATGGCTTTTGATGCAGCCCAGGATATGACTGGCTTTCTGGGCTGCAAGTGAAAACTGCCAGGTCATCTCCAGCCTCTCCACCAGTACTCCCAAGTCTTCCTCAGCAGGGCTTCTCCCACTGCCCAGCCTGTGCTCAGGTTTGCTCCGACCCAGGTGCAGGACCTTGCACTCGGGCTCATTGAACTTCAGGAGGTTTGCACAGGCCCATTCCTTCATCCAGGGTCCCTCTGGAAGGTATCCCATCCCTTAGGTGTGCCAACTGCACCACTCAGCCTGGTGTTGTACTCAAGCTTCCTCACTCTGAGTGTGACCATTCCTTATCTCTCGAATAGTCCATCCATTAAATCCATGTCTCTCCAATGTAGAAACAAGGATGTCAGGCAGTGTACTGTCAAATATCTTGCACAAGGCCAGGTACATATCAGTCACTCTTCTATCATCCACCATGACTCTAACCCAGTCATAAAAGGCCACAAAATTTGTCAGGTAGAATTTGCTCTTAGTGAAACCATGCTGACTTTCATCAATGACCTCCTTACTTAACATGTCCCTTAGCATGGTTTCCAGGTGGAAACTATGACACGCACCATGACTTTTCCAGGCAGCGAGGTGAGACCAACTGGCCTGTAGTTCGCTTGTCTGTGTTGTCTGTGATAATTTTACAGTACAGAATTTTATTTGAAGACTCAGGCTATTTACCTGTACGGATGTAACTTGTAACTATGTTGTAAATAGCATTAGAAGTAGTGTTATCGCAACAGAGGCAGGAGGGCCAGTGGTAATTCTCCGAATTCCAAATTTGCGATGTTGGGCCACAAATCTTAATGAAAGAGCTGAAAGATTTCTCACATGTTTATCTTTTTATTTCCAGTTGATAAATTGTCTGTCAACTGGATGTGTTTCAACAAATTTGTTGATTGCAATTACTCAGCAAATGTTTGTTGTTAAGCTACTTCATGCAGTGAACTGCTGATGTGTTTTCTGTCAGTGGCCCTTTGAGTGCTTGCTATTCATTGTTTATACTCGCAATTTGAATTGTATTGACTGCACACACAATCCCCTGATTGAATAGAGTTGTTCATAAGAGCAGGTTTCCACATTGGCTCTTTCAAATTTCATCTTTCGTGAAAATATTGTTAACTTCATTCACAGCCGTCATTTTCTTTAAACTGAAGATACTTGGCTCAAGTTCGCACAGAAGTGAATTCTAAACTAAACATATTTAACTACAGCTGACTTCCCTATAGCCAAGGGTTTTGTTTGCTCAGCTCTTCAGTGATGTGAACAAGCAGCTCCTATGAAATTTGCGTGAATTTTCTGTCTTTCTTTGAAGAGGTTAATATGTCATATCACATTTTCTTAACCAAAGGGTGTTTATATTAGTTTTGATGTAATGTAGACTTTGATAATGGACTGTTCTGATTTGGAGTGTCTAATTTTGTTCAGATTAAGACTTTCTATGTGTCTGAAGTAGGAATATGGAAATCATGCACTGAACACTACAATCAGAACAGGTAGAATGCACATGCTAAATGGCTATTTAAATATTTGCTGTATGAATGTACATATTTTTTACCAAACATATAGGGGCTTTTTTTACCAATCCTTGAGTTCTCAATGACTTGTGGGTAATGAGTTCAAAAATGGTTTAAATTCATTGAACTAAGCTGCTTTTTGGAAAATAATTATTTCATTTTAAAGCAAGTAGCACTGATTACTGTTGCAATATAAGTAAGCAAATTATTCTTCTAGAATTTACACAAAACAGTTCAATTTTGAGAAAACAAGGCTTTCAAATATAAAGAATACTGTGTACCAAAATCTGTGCAATTTTTTTGGAATATCCTTATAAGACTGTTACCATTAAGTTGTTTTTTTAAATTTGATTTTGCAATTTGAGCTCTCAAGTTTGAATAGTCAATCCACATTCTTGATGTCTTTCCTTGCAAAGAGAGATAGAAATGTGCTCAGATTTCAGTTTAAAATGAGGTTCTCATGTAACTGCTTAATATCAGATGTGAATTGATGGAGCTGAGCACCCTGTGTACCACTTGTGAGGTCCACTTCAAACATACTTTGGAAAGAGTAGGCTCAAAACTTTCTATAGAAAACTTTTCACAGCAACCTCTTTTCATGCTTTTATCAGGGTTTCAACTGATAAATATCTAAAAGCATTCTATGTTCTTTCCGGTTTCTTCTTTCTTCACTGGAGAAACCCATAGATCTTTCTGTCCCATAACTAATAATTAAATGGAAATATAATATTTCCCATTTCCTCAGTTTTCCAGATGTATCTTCCTTTATCTTTGTTCTCAAGTCATCAAGAATTAACATTCTTCACACAAAACAATGAACCCTAGAGAGCCTCTGATCTGGATAGAAAATAAGAGGAATTTGGACATAGAGATAGGGTCTGCCATAAAGAAAAAAATGTTAGTTGGTTTTGGCTTTTTCTTTTGTTAAACCAAAGTTAATTTTTCTAGGATCTTATGTTTATTTTTATTACAGAGATTTTTTGAAAAATACCATGTGTATAATTCTGCATCTTGTCAGTAAATAGCCTTATCAACTAATTTATAAGAGAGCTGTAAGCCTAAATTTACAAACATATTTATTAAATTTCCCACCTTTTTGGCTGGCAGATAAATGTGTTAAGAAAAGAAAATGCAGTATTGAGTGATGTCTTATATCTGTAGAGAATATTAGAAATCGATAGCAAAACAGACTGAAAATTAAGTAATGTGGTTAAGCACAGCTGAATGATGCCATTTTAAAAGCTGATTAGAAATAAATATGCCAATTGCTGTGGATCCTATGTCTGTTATAAAAGGTGGTTGTTCGGTTTTTCTGTGAGAACAAGCCTGGCTCCAGAGCTGTAGAATGTGTCGTGCATGGCTTGCCAAGAGGGACAAAAGAGTGCACCACCAGTGACACAGAAGCTGGAGTAAGGTGCTGCAATAAGATACTGCATGCAAACTCAGAGAAACAACATTAAAAGAGGTTAAGAGAATCAAGTTCCCCAATATGCAGATCAACTGGGCTAAAGATGAATGAGGAAACACTACTAAGATGTAAAGTGGATGACCAGATAGGGTTGTTTGATTCTGCTGAGAGTAAGATACTTAAACTACAAACCCAAGGTGATAGCCAACAAAGAAATGTGGTGACAATTGTGAACAGTCCAACACAGTTTTGTTTGAAGTCTGTAATTATCATAAACTCCCAGCAAGATTTGCAATATTGAACTTGAATAGGAGCAACTTCTGTTTCACACAGAAAACACTTCCTAACTGGCAAGAATTTGGCATACAAGTAACAGGTCATGATGAAGGTTGGATTGGGTTGTGGGATTTTTGTTTTTTTGTTTATTTGCTTAGGGTTTTTTTCTTTAAAGGCTCTCTTGTCTAAAATTTACAACCACAACAATCTTTCTTATGCTAGGAATCTTTCTGCAGTCAGTAGAATTATTTATGATTAAAAAAAACTGTTCCGAGTAGAAAGAAGAATTCATCTGATCCACCAGGTACAGCTAATAATTAAAATAAGCACTTTCTCTGACAGTGGTTTCAGATAACCAGATGTTTATTTTTATTAGGATCACCATCTTGCTTAAAGAACTGAACACTTATTTTTAGTTGGCCTCACTGCCAGAAGTTTACTTTCAGGGAGTGCATGCCCTCCCTCATTCTTTCCTGCTGTAAGAACAGGAGTATCAGATTAAGCCCTACTGTGATTTACGAATGTGAAATAGGCAAGAGAAGAGATTCTTGCTCTTTTGCAGCTCCTGTTTACATCTGTGACAATGAACGAGAGAGATAAAATGTCAATATGCCCTTAAGGAAATTTGTCCTGATTTCCATTGCATAATGATTAATTTAATTCTCTGCATGAGTCTAAATACACTGGTGTTAAATGAAAAGACCAATCCTGGAAATGTGCTGAGACACCAATATTATTGTGGTAATACTAATTTTGCCCTCTTTTTCTAGTTTGTCTAGAAGTTTTCTTGGACTTTGAAACGCAGAAGAACCTTGACTCTGCCTTTTAAGAAAAGTGTCCTAACTGCATTGAACTTCATAATATTTTTAAAGTTATGAAGTGAGCAATCTCTTACTTGTAACTTACCCAGATTAAAGTCTTGATGAGAAGCAGTATCGTAGATATGGAGGGTTTACCTCACACTCCTACATCTCAGACATAATCCAGTACTAATATGAATATCTCTATCTCGGTCTGAATTTCCACTGAATCAGGCACTAATTTTTGTAGCTGTTTTTTGTCCGTGTCATACCACTGGAATGATAAAATACCTGTTTTGAGTCAATACCTGAAACTGAAATAAACTGGTGTACTCCACTGCAATAAGCCCGTTTCCCACTGGCATTTTGACTACATATTTCTCCTGACTAAAAGCAAAAAAGTAAAAGGAAAGAATGTTATTTTTGCTTTATAAAATATCCTGAATTTTCAAATTTTTATTTAGTTCTTCTACCTCACTATATTTCCTATGCTTAAAAAAACTGAACCCTCACAATCTATGAGTAGCAATAAAACCTTTGAGAAATGCTTCTAATAAAAGAACAGTAGCCTGTGAAATGTGCTGCTGTGGTGTGCAGTAGTATAGTGGTTCACCTTGAACACTTCTTTTATTTAATACTTTCGGGCAAGAATGTCTGATTGTGTGTAAAAGCTTCTCATGTGTGGTATGGAGACCTTGTGTGCTCCTTCCTTCCTGCCCTTTTCCTCCTCCTCTTTTTATTCAAGGATGCAGCTGCCAGACACAGAGCCATGCTCCCGTACAGCCTTCCCAGGAGGCCTTGTGAAATCAAGTTGTTCGCTGTGTGCCAGCATGGCTTTTGTTCCTTCGAAGGCAGAGCTAGGAGCCTGCTTCCTCTGCCAAGAATGCAGACAGGCTACATTGAAAAAACAAAACAAAAAAAATCCCTCAATTTTATTCACTTCACTGTTTCATCTTTTTAAGTAGCTGGCATCTGCAGCTGGTTGTGGCAGGGAAAACCTACAAACATCGCACTTGATGTTAATAAATGTGTTTGCCATTAAGTGGCTGTTGTAATGCTTTGCTTGTTTGCCTTTCTGTGTGCACTTTCATCCTTCACTGTAACACTACTGCTGCCTTGTAATTTGTCTCAGACATTTACATTGCTGGTTGCAGGTATACAAACCTCTTAGATCAAGTAACTGCTCAGACACTTGATAAAAGGATCCGTTTAGCGTCTTTCCTATTCTGTCTGCCAAATCCAAGCATAGCCTTGATGCATGGAATACAAACTGCCTTATAGTCACAGACCACATTTCACTTCTCCTTGACTCCTGACTGAATGGTACAAACCATTAAGGAGTTTATGTGAGATCTTTAGTGCAGCCGCTGATTTTAGCAGAGTCTAACAATGTCTCCTGTGACAGCTTTCTATCTCTCCAGAACAGCTGGAGCAGCTATTCCTAGAATCCTCTGAGTGAAGTCCATATTTCAAATAACTGAAAGAGGATCATATAACAGCGCTCTCGGTGGGATGGCAGCCATTATCTCCTCTGGAGCATGCCTGCTGTAGAGAGAGCAGGCATCTCAAAACAACACATCTGCAGTTCTGTCAGCTGTTGGGGAGAGGTTTGCATGCACAGGGAAGGAACAGCTCTCCTCCCCTCTCACAACTCCCCTCTCTTCTTTCTCCTCTGTGCAAAATCTGACAACTTGAAAAAAGCAGGCTTGTCTTAGAGACTGACTAATGAAAGTGCTTGGAACAATTTGGACCCAATCTGTCCATGAAGAGTACACAGGCGGATCTCTGACAGTCTGCTTTACAACAAAGCATACAAACATATGCTTAACTCTCAGGGACTTTAGCAGGACTTAAGCATATATCTGATACAATTAAGTGCTATACTGAGCTGGGATGACTTGAGGGTGCAGGAGTCTTAATGCAACGATATGTACAAGATAAGGGGACAGGAAATGAGGGGTGAGTTCTGCTCTCTTTCCATTACATCTGGGCACAGGTTGTATGCTATGTACTGATAAAAGAAGAGATGGGAAGATGTGGGTCCTGTAAAGCCAATCTTTCACCCTGCACGTAGTTAGAAGGTATCACAGCAAGCAAGCAAAGTGGAAGCTGATGTTCTTTCTCATTAAAATGTCCTGCTTTTAGTTAACAAAACACAAGACAGGAAGTCACGGCAGTTCCTTCGGCGGCCATCAGTAACGGTAAGCTCAGTGTTTTGGAACTGTATAACAATAGTACACAGCAGCAAGGTTATAAGAAAAATGAGTATTTTGATGGCTGCAAAGCAACATAACCAGGGTAACTGAAATTAAATTCCCTACACAGAACAGTTTCTTGCATTCCAGCCTGTGAACTGTCTTAACTTCCAGTGTTATGATAACCTCACTAACATGTGCTATTCCGGACTGAAAGATGTGCTGTTTGCAAAAGAATAAGCAGGTTTGCATTGTCCCCGTGTGCATTCTGCTATGGCAGTCTTTTTTCAGCTGAAGTCTTTTTTGTCAGGCTGGCCTCCAAGACAAGGAACAGGGAGAGACTTTCTGTGCCTTTCAATTCAGCAACAGCAAAGAAGCTTTTCATAGTGGAGCACATTTAAGTTATATGCTAAAGAATGAGTGCTTAGCTAAAATATTTCCTCAAGAATTAATAAAATTAACTTAATGACCTATGGATTAATAGTTTAGCATTGTGGACATATAACAATCAGGAAATTAAATTTCTTAGACTCATTCAAAACAAGAGTTTAAAACGAGAAACTAAGGCAGAGACCACATTGTATTGTTAGGGCCTGGGAACAGATCTAAAACGCAATGGGAAATCAGGAGACAAGGTAAGAAAATCCACAGCAAAATTCTGTGGGTCCAGGCTTGCCTTATGTCTAGTTTCTTAGAAAGTATCTGAAGACCGATTCCTCAAAACTGCTTTTCTCCCTGGCACCAGAGAACAAACCAACAGCAAGGGCCCTCTAACAGCTGTAGGAATGGCTCAGAGAGACCTGTTTGTCTCTCCCCACCTTTAGGACTCCCTATAAAGAAATCCCATGCTTTCTGGGATAAGACAGAGGGCACAGCTGTCTCTAAACTGTGACAGTGTTGAAGGGTCAAGGGGAGCTGACATTCAGGGATGCATAATGGCTGCAAAAGACCAGCATCCCCAGGAGAAAGGGATTGTTACTTTCTTTTGCTTTGTCTTTTCATCAAGGCAAGCTGAAGCTGAGCTCTGTGTTGCTATTGTTTTCATTGCATTGGTACGTTCTTCCAGATGTTACAGGCGGTTCAGCTTTACTGTCTGTCGCTGCTCATGTCTTGATGGCATGACAATGAAGGTTTGCTTTTTCTTTGGGCTTATCTGAAGACCTATAGATTTCGGCTAAATAACTAGAACTGTTCTTGCATATTCTGAGAAGGAAAAGAAGAATTTTGGGCTGTGTTCTCAGGTCTCCTCTGAACTTTGCATTGGAGATTTTCTGACTGAGAATTTTCACTGTTTTAATTCAGTATTTCAAGACATGTGAGTAGTAGGAAGGATATGTTTTGTAAGGTGTAATTATCTCTTTTTAGCAATGAGCTCCTCAATGTTGCTTTGATTGTGATACCTCCACATTGCCTGATTAAATCAAAGCCAGGTTAGAGCATTAGGATTAAGGACGTAAATTAATTGTAATTACATCAGAGCCAGCCAAATTAGCGAGTCATCAGTAATATAAGCAATGCTAAATGGCATCTAATTCTGTATAATAATTAATTGGGTTCTTCCACTAAATAAGACCCGACACATTGGTCCTTTATCAATCCACTAAGGGCTGGTTAGCCTTGGCTGCTTTTGACATGAAACAATTACAAAGGTTTCAAGAAACCAACATGTTTGTCCCAATTTTAATTTTAAGCTCTGACACCCTGCATTTACATGCTTCTCCTAGTTTACTAATTAGGTCCTTACTCTCTTGGATTACTCCTATTTGCTATGCTTGTCCTGGACAGCTCATTGCTAAAATTATGCTGCCCACGGAGCTTGGAAAAAAACGGATCTAACAAGCTGCAAAGGGCAACCAGAAAATGACCAGTGGTGGTCATTTGACCAGAATGATCATTCAGAGGACTGCTGATTTCTGATGTAATATCAAAGCTGGGTAAAGAAAGATGAAAAGGAAACCTTTTCTAGGCAGGTAAACATCAAGAAATTTTTTAAAAGGACATCCAGGTACAGTCTAAGGGACACAAAAATAGTCTGGATAACAAACAATCTCACCCTCTTCCCCTCCTCTTGACAGGGAGTTATGTGAAAATTGGAATAAAACCTAAAGGGAAAGTGGTGGGATCACCAATATGTAGTTTTCTGAAACTGAAAATAAACAATAGCAGACATCCTGTAGAGTACAGTCTTAAGTTTGCAGGTAGATGGACTAGCAGATCAATATGTCTTTTTCATTTCTAACAGCAGCAGGTCTGTTCCACATGTATTCTAGAGATGCTGCAGTTGGCTTCTTACCACTGGAAGTGATTTGTTTCTTGTTTGTGGCAGAGGAAATGCACTACTTTGTCTCTCAGAACTGCATGGGTGCCCTCCTGCTGCTCAAGAAGCTTTCCAATTACAGATCCTGCACAAAGAAAAACATGTTAGCTGTTCTGAGACCTTCAATGTAGTCTGACTAACCTTTGTGGAGGCCAGGACTTTAAAGGAAGCAAAGCAAACCCCAAACCACCTTTGTATTCTTCAGGTCTGTTAACTTGCCAGGAAGCAGCTTGGCATTGCTCCCAACAGTGACAGAGTACTTGAACAGTGTTTATGGTAATTCTGGGTGCTATTCTACTGTAAATATTACATACCACATATCTTTCTAATTATATCACAGAGAAGGTCTATTCATATGTTGCATTTTGGATTGCAACTTTTAGTATCAGTAGCACATTTAGTATTGGCATTCTAGAGAACAGCTTTGGATCTTAGACCCAGAACTTCATCCTGCTTGGGTGGTTTTGCCCAGAAGTTTAATGGAACAGTCAAAACTGAGACACAGCATTGTTACCTGTTCAATTTTCACTCTGTACAATTACAAACCACATACAAATACAGCAAGAGCTGTATAAATCCAGGTTTGCATACTGTTTACTTACTCTGAAAAATGCATCATTTTTTGTTATGATTGTATCTGGGTTTGGAGACAGCCAGTGCTATGGTATCACATGTGAACTCAGAACTCTGGAATGAGCTTCCTCTCCCACTATTGTCATTGTGGACATAGTGAAGATCGCAGTTCCCTATGCTTGCTCGCAGAATTGTTCTGCCAGAGATGATGCTTGAAAGGAAACTGCACCAGTAATACAGAGATTCGAGTAAATGAGGAGTACCTATAACCACATAGCATGGGGGGAACAGTGTCTGTAAACTACATTTAGAGCGGTACTTCTGAGAGCAGAACACTGAGCAGATTTGTGACAAATGCTGTGGATGTAGCACATTCTTCATCAGCTCTGTAAAGGCATAGCTTTTGGACAGATAGTCATTTTACAAACAAGGGGAATGGTTAAAATCATTGTCTCTAACCTACCGCTTGCTTTTTTCTCTCTGTCACTTACGGTGAGTTTATCCTGTGTCTGATACACTGAATCAGATTAGGGTGCAATTACACGTTCTTTTCTTCCAGTTAAGCAGCAAGAGAAAGGGGAAAAAATTATTTAAACTGAGAAAAATTCAGTAAATTCAGCTCCAGAGAAACACACTTGAATGTGCCTTTATGTGCATTTTTGAATGAGATGCTCTGTCAAGAGGCTTAACACAGTGTGCAAAGTTAACTGTCCATATGATTTTATGGGTCGGAGACTTTGTGTTTTGCAGATGTTAAAACTAAAGGCCAATATGCTTCTGCATGGCTCTTTATTATCATATGTGTGTCTAAGAGTGCCACCTCTAAAGATAAAAATGGTGCCACTTTTAATGTTATACAGCTGACTATCACCATATCTCATTCTGATTTTACACAGAATTTTTCCTTACCTTTCAAAATTGTTAATTAAGATTTGATGGGAAAAGTAAATAGAACTGAAAAAATATTTCTTGTAATAATTTGTGTCTTATCCAGAATTTGATGTTTTCTATTCAATATCTGTATTTAAAGCTAAAATTCAATGGATTTTATTTTAAAATATTTCTGCTGCATTTTATTATTTTGTCTTTTGTTTGTTTGTTTTTATAACATAGCTAAGCGTTGTTGTGGTTTTTATATGATATTCCCAATAGGAAAGACCTCCTCGTGTTCACTGATGTTATAGAAAAACAGGCAACTTTCACAATGCATTTGCCTAATTGTCAGATATTCTGTACTCAGAAGAAGTGGTAGTCAGGGTGAGACCTGCTCCTATTTGTTTTACACGATTTTCTGCAAGGACTGCTTGCTTCTGAATTCGCCTCAGAGTATCCTCCTTTTAAAAACTGCCAGTGCTAGTTCTGCACAAAGTAGAGCCAATGTCATGGGATTTTTATAAATAAAATCCAGTGACATTCATAGCCCTGTAATCAATTACTTGGCCACTTGGCCAAAGATCTGTTGTAGTGTAAATGTTTATGCACCCAGAGTGCCTCAAGGCCTGCATAATCATTTGGCATACACCATTTGGTCCACAAGTGTAGCGTGGCATTGCTTACAAAACCCGCTCAGGATGGCAATTGGTAGCAGGACACTGGAGTGTTCATGGGCTAATGGAAACAGTAAATTTAGTCCTGGTATGGCAGAATAGGTGACTAACCTGAGACTCTTTTAACCAAAATGTTTCTACTGAAATTAACGTTCCTATGGGAACATATAGATGAATAGATATGGAAATGAATTCAGGCACAGATTTTCCTGCACTAGAAATTTTGTTTTTATGCATTTTAAAGAAAAAAAAATCTAAAAAGGCTGATCATATGAATTGAAATCCTGAATGCCCTGTGTTAAAATATGAGATATTTTAGCACACCTATTCAGGAAACACAATAAGAGACAAAAGGGTTCAGCTGTGCTGTGGAGCACCATAGTGAGAAGAAAGTTAAAAAAAAATTTCAATGGAGAAGATTCTTCATCTAAGTCAGATTTGTTAGTGCTCCTTTGGCTTGCTATCTGCCTCTTAATTTCCAGTGTTATGCTGCCATGAGTGCTGTCTTACAATTGCTTGCAAAATGAAGAAAAGGTTTGTTGGGTTCAAACTACTTCTGTGTGGCAAGTTCTCAAAATTTTCTGTCACATAAAGCTCAAAAATTGAAAGCAATTACTTTTTAAAACTCTCTCTTTTTGGAACTCTCCTCTTGGTATTTTGTTATGTAACTAATATTCATTGACATATAGGGTTACCATTATTGCTCTCAAAAGAAGCAGCCCAAACAAGATATCAGCTAGAAAATGGAAAGAAAATAAATGTATAAAATATACAGTTTTCCTCACCTAATATAGATGTGGAAAGATGAAAATCTAAATGACCTCTCTGGGGATGAATCAGCAAGGTAGCCACAGACAGCTTGATCAGAAAAGCTTACAACTGTTCTCACAGTGAGAAACCAATTGCAAAATCCTTATTAGTGTTTCTGGCTCTGGTTTGACAAAGCAGAACCAGAGGTGGATCCCTCTGTTCTGGTCAGCCAGTGAAGCTGTGTCTGGAACGTGTTATTCCTTGTAGCTGGTGCACAGTACAGTCAAGGGTAGTGATGCTTAGGAAGGGTTGCTTAGGGCAAGATGTCTGTACCAAGCCTGATCCCTCACATCTGAGAAACTTCCATGTTTTTTGGGTAAGGTCTTATGCTTTTTATAAATTGGTTTAAGAGATCAGGTCAACATGTTATTGTCTCAGAATCAGAAGAAAGTAAAGATCTCAAAACAATTTATTTTATGCCGGTCAGAACCGGAAATTCTAACACATTATTGACTTACCTGTGACATCTTGGGAATGCTTTGCCTTCAAGTGGGGTTTTTATGCAATTCAGTTATTGATTTTTGTAGAAAGCAGGCATGTATATGCTTACATCCTCTGAAAATCACACCTAGAACCTCTAAAAACCTGTCCTTCAGAATGCCACGATGGCTTTGGTAGAGAGGATTCCTGGAATTTGTGGCACACGCCTTCTGCTTTCCATTTGCTAAGCACCTTATTCCTCCATTGGTACTTTCTTTTTGTACTGTGCCCAAGCACTAGGATTTAATTGTGAATTGTATGGGGAAAAGAATACTTGTAGTTGCAGAACCTGAAGAAATCATCTATAACTTAATAATGATTCTGCAAATAGTGTAGAACCACTTTAGCTGGTAAAAAGAAGTACAGTATATGTCCAAGTTTCGTGATAAGTCCAGTATAAGGAAGTAGAGCATCAAAGCTTGAGGTTACTGTGGTTCAGTGTATTTTATTCCAGTGTTAAATATCTGTCCTCTTGGCAGTAGAAGCCTGTTTCTTGACATCAAACTGTGCCCAGACTAGCACAAACGACAAGTACTGGGAGGAATAACAGTAGTGTCTTCTGATTCAACCTTAGGAGGCCTGGGCAAATTGCCACAGATTACATTTTAGCTATGCAGGTGATAAAAATAATGTTTTTTCACGTCTGCTGTTTCTGAACTTTAGCAGTTATTGTCCTGCTCTTAACAGTGAAATGGGAAAAGCTTGTTATTCTAACACTTTCATTTCAGATGCCTTTCTTTTCATTGCCATGGAAATTATAGCTATGAGCAGTGCCACTGGGGAAAAAAAAAAGGTAATGCATATTTCTGAGTTTCAAATGGCTCTTAAATTATACTACTTCAAGAAATTTCTCTTTTTCGTTCAACACACATTTATTTTATATATGCAAACAGAGATACTACATTAAATAATTAACTATGCTTAGCTAACACTCCCTTACACTTATCCTTACGCTGAATCATTGTCCATATGGCTGTCTTAAAATGTTTTGTAACCCTAAGTACATTTCATATCACCTCAGACATTTAGGACACGCTTTATAGAAGCTCAGTTGAAGTGACTTGCTCTAGTCATTAAAATCTTTACTTCATGGCAGTTTTATTTCACAAGTCAGAATATATGTGAAAACTTGAAATTCTAAGTTTTCCAAATAAATTAACAAAATTGTACTTAGCAGCTGTGGTGTTGGAAGGGATGAATCATGGTTTGCAGACACTGAATTGCTGAAGTTTTTCCCCTCATTATTAATGTTCTCATGGGAATGACTTGCCTCATGAATATTCAGATGTGCCTCAGAGAATCGTAGAATCATTAGGGTTGGGAAATACCTTTCAGATCCTCAAGTCCGACCATAAACGTAACACTTCCAAGTCCACCACTAAACGGTATCTCTAAGTGCTACATCCACACGTCTTTTAAATACCTCTGGGGATGGTGGCTCCACCATTTCCCTGGGCAGCCTGTTCCAATTCTTGACAACCCTTTCAGAATATCCAATCTAAGCCTCCCCAGCACAATGTGAGACTCTTTTCTCTTTTTCTACCACTGTTACATGGGAGAAGAGACCAACACCCACCTCAGTACACCCTCCTTTCAGGTAGTTGGAGAGAGTCAGATCAACACTCCCACCCAATTCACTGTTGTCTGCAAACTCAATCCCCTCCTTCAGGTCATAGATATAGATATTAAACAGGGCTGGCACCAACACTGAGCCTTGGGGAACATGACTGGTGACCAGCCACCAGCTGGATGTAAGTCCATTCCCCCCATTCTCTGGGCCCAGCCACACAGGCAGTTTTTTATCCAGGGAGCAGAGCACTTGTCCAAGCCATGAGTAAGCAGCCAGTTTCTCCAGGAGAAAGCTTTGGGAGAAGGTATCAAAAGCCTTACTAAGGTTAAGATAGACAACATTCACAGCTTTTCCCTCATCCACAAAATGCATTATTTTTGTCACACAAGGAGATCAGGTTGGTCAAGAGGGACCCGTCTTTCACAAACTCGTGCTGGCTGGGCCTGATTCTCTGGTTGCTGTGTACGTGCCATGTGATGGTGCATCAGCATGATCTGCTCCCGAATCCCATATTGTCATTCAACTTAGACCATATTTTTCTTCTCTTCTTTTTGCACCATGCTTGTTTTGTACATAACTGTATACAATAACAACTTTTAAAATTGTCCCTGGCAAATTGGGGCTATAAACAGATGTAAAAGTTGCAGGGACATGTCCTATATACTGGGTCAATCTTTCACTTTCTAGGTGGAGCATCTCTCCTAAAGGTAGTAAAACCTGGTCCCATGAGAGTCTTTTGTTCCCTGCTGGAAAAGGAATTCGAAGTGTTGTCTTTTACTATGTGCTTCATGCCTTTAACAAGAGGAAATGTAAGAAAGAGGGAATGCATTTTTGTTTCATGAACTGTTGAAGCGAATGAGATGGGAGGTGAAGCTTTCAGATTTGGGGAAAGACATTGATTTAGTGAAAGACGTGGGATAGATTTCAGGAAATTTGCCGTCTGTTCCTGCTTCCTGTTACTGTAAACTTGGGAAAGTAACTTCATCTTTATGCCTCTGCTGCTAGTGTGTGAAATGGAGATAACCACTACTTTTGCCTGTGTTGCCTGTTTTGTGCCTAAACTAACTGGGGAAGAGACACACATTTTCTGAGGAGAGACTTCGGTAGGATCCTAATCTCATTCAGGGTCTCTGAGAGTCTCTGGTTGTGGTGAAACTAATAAAAAAATCCCCCAATTTCTACAGGACTACTCATTGCGTTTCATAGCTGACTATGTTATACTGTTACAAGGGCAGAAACAGAGTGTGGTTATATTTGGAGGTTGTGTAAGAATCCTGACACATTAGGTGCTTAATTTCTTTCCCTTGTGGGATTGGAGACTTTCCACTGTTTATGAAAACTAGATTGAAATAGAGAACAGCATCCTATGTGCATGCACACAGCATCATTTTGGTTCCCAGCCATTTTCCCCAGGTTAGGTACTTTCAGGGATCTCCCTGCTTCTCCTTGTGATAAGGTGCATAGCCAACATTAACATTAATGAGAGCTGCATGTGCACTCGAAGAGAGAATCCAGGCCTCTGGGCATATTTAATTGCTATCAGACCAAGACTACTTGTGCATAACATGGGGTATGCACAGAGCATGGTAATGAAACTGAGAGCAAAGGATTTGCTTAGGAAGGCGTGTATAGTGCTCTGTGGGGAAACTCTGCAGAACTTGGGAAACTCTGCCAACATGGAGAGAAACATAGATGGCATGCAGGAGGAAATGTATTTCCTATATAGGGGAGCACATAGGCAGTAGTGTGGCTGTAACTGATAGTTTAGATTACCTTTGTAGTATACAATCAAGACATGCTGCTAGGAACGATTAACTGTAGAAGCAAGATGCCAGCTTTTTTCTTTAAACCTCTCTTCTTTCCTGCATGAGACTTGGACTTGCTGTGTTGTCTCTGACTTTGCAGTGACCTTGCTTTAGGTTGCAGTGAAGAGGAATAAACCGAGTGTAGGCAAGATTAAAAGGCGTATCATTATATTTGAGGGAGTGGAAATTGAGTGCTAGGAAAGAGCAGGAGGGTCTAGTACCTAGGACTGTGCTCCAGTCCTATCTCTGACTTCCTCTGTAACTAGTTTGATTCATAGTAGATTCTACTATTCAGAATAAAGAATAAATTTTTATATTGTTTTTATCCCAGAAAATACTGAGTAACTTTCTCCAAATAATGACTGAATGTAACATACAAATAGCAGCAAAAATTCAAACAGCTCATTGAGTTCAAGTACTGAGGGAGATGGTTTCTCTGGGAATATTCATTTGTCTAAAATATTTTTTTGGATAAAATCCAGGGCATTGAACTAAAGAGTTAGGGACAGTTCTTCTGCATGGCTGCGTTATGGTGCCTGTGTTCTAAGGATGTGTGTACCCTGAGGGGATTGTGCCATGGCATGTTTCTCCTAAAGCCATCTGAAGTTAAACACTTCTCTAGATCAAAGGATTGAATGTTATACAATAAAGTTGAATACAGCAAAATTGTTATAATTTGATCTAAAGTGCATTAAAGACTTTTTTCCTCGTAAGAAAGCTTGGGCCACCTCTTATGTTACAGGTACAAAAGTACTCCAACAGTAGCATATCTACCTATAAAGACAGGGACCTTTCAGCTGTGTTGAGTGTTTTAGTCCCAGGATACTGCCTTGAGGTCTCTGTATAAGTAGGAAGACACAACTGTGGTCTCCCCACACAGCTGCAACTTGCAGCGACTCTGAAAGCTGTAAGGCCAATGGCCATTGATACTACTTAGAGAAACCTTTTGGAAGCTGTAATTTATACCATTTATGTTCAATGCACAGTTAATCTATGAGGTGAAGGAAAACGAAGGCAATTTAGATTCATCCGTCCATAAAATAGGTCACCAAAGAGCTGGTTTAATATGGCACTAGTAAGAGCATAGTCATGACGAGGTAATGCTGGACTGGGATCAAATGGATGTATACAGTTTCATGTAAACAATGGAAGTGGCTTTTAGTGGAATTTCATAAAGAATGACATTGGATCAACAAGCCAGTTTCTATAGCATTTAATGAAGACTCTATTTAATATTGGGAATGGAAGTCTGTGTTATGCCTGTAGCTGATTTCTAATTAAAAGAATAGAAGGTTCAGCTGACGAGCTGTACTAAGAAATGTGCATTCAAAGAATTAGGAGTAGCCTACCCATTTAGTGATGCATTATTACACTTCTTTCTCTTGGATATCTCTTTAGTTCTCTGAAGTTAAATATGATACATATGGGAAATAGATTGAAGTACATTAATTGCCTTATTCATCATGTCATTAAAATTATAGGTCTTGCTGCAGACTAGCTGCAATGTCTTATTGTGTTTCTGGTACACATCATTAATAAAAGCACTCCTGCTAGTGGTATGCAAAATGTACTTTCTAAATAACTGTACAGTGATTTGGGGCTCACTTATGCAACATATTGCTACAAACTATTGTAATACCCCTGGCACTTGCTTAAACTCATTGGGCTAGTGATGGAATTAATGAGGCTGGTGCTGCTGCAGTATGCTGAGCACGCTCAGCTCCTTCGATGCTCTTTGTCTGCAGCGAGGCTCTTGTCTTTCAGAGCTGGCTGCCACTCTGTCTCCAGGGCTGAGCCTGGGATCAGATAATGAACAGCATATCAGTGCAGCGGAGGGGGTAGGGGGTGATGGGAGAAGACTTATTATTCCTTCACTCTCAAACAAAACAAAATCATTGAACTGTCAGGGTCATTAAGGACCCTGGGGTTGTCATGGAAACGACCTTTGGGGGTTTATGGCTGTTAATGCATGAGTGACTGTCTGTATTATATGTGTGTGGAAGGGGTCACCGTTTTCTTGGTGGCTTCTAAAAAAAGCTGGATTGGATGGCTAATGTTCAGAAAGGAATCTCTGTGCTCTGTGGTGTGACTAACTATTTTGAATGTAGCAGACTTTGAAGGGGAGGCGGAATAAAAAGCTTTACTGACAAATATTTAGACAGAAACATAATTACTCTTGAATTTTGTTTAAGTAGAAATGCAACTTTATTTCCAAGTGTCAGAAGAAAAAGTCAGACTCCCTAATCTTTTTAGGATACTTAAAAAAACTCTGAAAGCAAATAATTTTGCTTCAGATGATCTCAGACTAGCAATACAGGGCACTACGTAGGGAAATGACAATAAATTTTAGTGCTGTCATAGCCAGAGAGAAAAAATGTTAATATACATAGGTAATAAAATCTTCCTCATCCTCATACATACTTTCTGTATGACCTTGGGCACATCATTTAACTGTTGTCCTGTTCAAGTCAATGCAAACCATCAATTGACTTCAATTTTTTCATAATGTTTGTTGAAAAGGAAGGACATTTGATTGTAAGAATGTGGGTTTAGGGCTGTAAGTACTCAGAAAGAAAAGTTATGGTAAGAGTACACCAAAGATCAATTTTGCTTAATTTTTTTACACTCTCAAGTGGAAGTCATCAGGGCATTTTACTTTATCAGCCACTCTCTACTGTCTGATTAACAATTAGATGGTTATACTTCAGTTTTCAGTAGAGACTACAGTGCTTGTCTCCATATAAAGAGAGAAAAGGAGGGGGAGGGGGAGACAAAGAGGCAGCAAAGCAGGGATAATATTAATGATTCCCTTTATAGACAGTCAGGAAATACCACCAGAAGCCAGAAATACTACAGATGAGGAATACTGGTAGCAATTATTTTAATATTGTATGGAACTTAGTATCTATTCAGTTTGATTGTTCAGTTCTTTATTTTGGCAAAAAGTTCTGTGTTTACAGTATATTGAGAAAGCAGCTGGATTCTTCCCCCCCACACACACACACTAAGATGTGATTGCCAGGTTAAAACTGGAGGCAGAATTTTACTTATCTCCTGTTGTAGAGGAGGAAGCCTCAGTTTGGTCATGCTGAATTAAGTATTCTTGATTTTGCATACTTCTTTTTTTTTTTTTAGGTTGTCTCAGGAAAATCACATCATCTTTCTTGACTCTCACCTCTCTCCTGTAAAGGAGGAATAGTCACACTTTTGTTTTTCATACATGCCTTGCAATAAAGACCATAACATACTCAGGTAATCCATCAGAAGGGCTGCATAAACATCCCCGACAGCAGGGTCAATAGCAGGGTGTTAAACACAGGCACTTCATGGCTTATAGCCCATCTTCCCTCCTACTTGTACAGCTTCAGAAGTTTCCTAGAGTGACCAGGGGCAGCAAACACAACAGCAAAATTGCTGAAAATCACAGTCTTATCAGTTGTATTGGTGTGCTTGATGTATTTCAGAAATTCTTTCTTGTAATTGTACTGGTTAGAGCATGTCTTTGTTAAACAGATTAAGAAGATAAAAATGTCATTGTATCACTGAATATGAGCTACAGTCAGATTGGATTAGTTAAAAAAAGGAACTGTATTTATATATGTTGATGGTAGTGTTATTTAATTAATCATTTAATTAATCTAAGAGAAAAACATGTTTGGAGAGAGTCTTACTAAACTTTCCTTCACCTGACTCTTTAGGGATCTCTGTATTTGAGGCTTTCTGGCCAAAACTCTGCTCAGTGTTGTCTTGCAAATTTATGTCTCCTGGTATTGAAGAAAAATAAATCATTAAAACTCAAGGCTGAGTTTAGTGAAGCTCAGTGTCAAATTTGTGTAAACAAAAAGTTTTGCATTAGCCTAAATTCCCTTGAACTGGAGAAAATTCAGACTGAAAATCTGTAGGCTTTAAGAACTGTTGATTTGGTGTGCAATCCACCTGTGCTACTGGTCAGAGTGTCTTCTTGATATCTTTTCTCCCCTACTTGAATTTTGTCTTCTCTCTCTATTCCTGTTTTTTCAGCTTCTCCAACCATTTCTTGTTGCTATTTCATTAGGATCTCTTCAACTCTGGCAACACACCCCACCCCTATCTGCAGATTTGGGGAGTCAAATTTACTTGTCTCTAAACTGAAAATAGCACATTAGCTAAGAAATGCACATGGAAGTCAACCTTGAGCACCTTATCTTACTTAGTTTGCTTTCTCTCATCTTGTATTTAGTGAAAATTCCCACCAATCCCCTTGTCATCAAGGCTATCAGTATGCTGAGTTTTTTTATGTCTGGACAATATAGTAAACATCTGGATTTTTGCTGATCAAATATATTCCCATCCTAAGACCAATTTCAGAAATAAATTTTTCTGTGCTAGGTACACTGAAAAATTTTGATGCACATAAATCTTATTATATTTTTTACATTTGTTGAGAGTCTGTTACTTTCCAAGAGAATTAGAAATCACTTAGAATCTAGACTCCCTCCTAGCATATTTTGTTTATTCTCTTATAAGTCTGATTCTAGAAACAAACACGGATGTAACAAGTTAGAGAAATATTCATAGAATCACACAGAATGAAGGAGAAGCTTGGGACTACCATGGGTCATTTGGCCCAAGCTCCCTGCTCAAGCAGGGCCATCCTAAAATACATTGCACAGGATTTCATCCAGACAGTTTGACTTCACACCCTCTCTATACAGTCTGTTCCAGTGTACAGTCACTCACACAGTAAAGAAGTTCTTTCTCATATTCTGGTGGAACTTTCTATGCATCAGTTTTTCCCGTTGCCTCTTCTCTTTCTCCTTTGTCCACTGTTCTACAAGTTGCTATAAATTTCAATGTACTCATTTGCTGCCTCTGTTCCTCTTATTTTGGATAAATGTTGAATCTTTCAAAAGCTGAATAATCAATCCAGAGCATAGTACATTGCAAGATTTGTTTTGCTGTCTTTTTTCAGTAATATTTTCCACTCAGACTCTAGTTGAGTTAGAGTTTCAGTAAAAAACTCACCAAGGATAAAATTTGAGGAGAAATTGCAGCCACAGGGGTCACTGGTGTAAACTGGTCTAGATCCCTCAATTTCTCCTGAGCTGTGCTCATTTACACCAGTGTAGGATCTTCATTGCTATTGCACTGTGGTGGGCTGACCTTGGCTGGCTGCCAGGTGTACACCAAGCCTCACTATCACTCCCCTCCTCAGCAGAAGCAAAGGAAAACAAAAGATTTATTTTCTACTTCCCATCAGCAGACAATGTACAACTCCTTTCCAGGAAGCAGAGTTTCAGTACACATAGTAGTTGCTCTGGAAGACAAATGTTGTAAAAACAAACACCCCTCACCTTCTTCTTTCTCTTAGCTTTTATTGTATTTTGTCATTTTGGGTCAGCTCTCCTGGCTTTGTCTCCTCCCCAGATCCTGCCCACCCCTAGCCTGTTGGTAAGGGGTGAATCTTGGAGAGACAGCCCTGACACTGTGCCAGCCCTGCTCAGCAGGGGCCAAAACCCTGTGTGTTAGAAACACCTTTCTACCTACCGAAGCAGCACAGCTCTGTGAGGGCTGCAGTGGGGAAAATGAATTCCATCTCAGTCAGACCCAATCCATGCACTTTCATGGCAGCCCAAGGGGAACTTAGCACAGGAATACCATACAAACCAACCAGGATGAAAAAAGATGATATTCATTTTCTTTCTCGGTCTAAAGGGATTACTTTTGTAATTACACCAAGTTCTGAAATGCCCTTAGATTTGTTCAGTGCCAGGGAATCTGAATTTACATCAAATGCTGCATAATTCATATGGCACAGACAGCAATTATGAGTTAATTGAGGGGGTAATGTATAAAAAAAGGCACATTATGAAGAACATCAGGAATGTCGGAAGGAAAAAAGGCTCTTCAGCCCATCGAGGCTCATTTTGTTTTAATGTTATTTTATTTAAAATGATAGTGATTGTCTTTTGAAGGATGCAGGAGAACCCTACATTGCCTGCTTCTGCACCATTTTTTGTTTAGGCAGTATCTGATACATTATCTTTTCTGGAATAAGAAATTACAATGCCAGGTATGAAATTATTCCTTTCCATTTTGCACGCTGTTCTAAAATATGTGCTTGATTATCTCTCAGCAGCAAATAACCTTAAAATCAGACATACTCCAGTTAATACAGTCCTCTTGATCCTTTCTCACCTTTCAGATTATAGGGATTAAGCACTATAAACTATCTATACTGTTGCTGCTTTTGTTCCTACAGTCAACAGAGTTGTCACTTTTCTCTGTACCTTCTCACATGCTATAATACCTACTTTTGTGCAGCTAGCTTGAATGGTTCACTGGTAATCTGAACAGTTTCTGGCCTGTTTCCATGCTTTTGAATAATGAGGACATTTAGCGCCGTTAAGAAAATGTTTGTGTTTTGCATTTCAAGTGCTACTGTGCCGACAAGAACTATAGAGGAAATCCACCTCACCTACACAAAGCCAACGTCACCAGGCTTTCAAAGAAACTCTTGGTGGAGGCAGGGAGATGAAATTCAAATATCCCAATCTATAGGCAGGCCACAACAGGACTATAACAAAGGATCTTGACATCTGTTATTTCATTCTTGAGGCCAGAAAAAAAGGTTGGGGCCACTCTGTGCTACTGGGCTGGTCCTTAGGATTCCTTCCTTGAGTTGCCTTCCTGCTGCCCCTGCCATGCCAATTTACTCAGGTCTGAAATGAAGTTCCCAATTGTAGCATGCAGGATACATAAATTCACATCACTTGCAGATCATAATACCCTATGCTGCTGTATTGTCTCCATGAGCTGATAGGAAAGGCTTTATTTTCATATTAACCCTATGAACCTGCTATTTGAAAAAGAAAAAACCACTCTTAACAGCTAAAAACAAGTGCACATTTCTTTTTAAACTTGAGCATGTGACCGAGTCAGTTTTTGTTTGGATTTGAATTGGAGTCCATTTTAAAAATTACCTGTTACTTTTCCAAAAGAATTTAGATTATAAATTTAAATTTATTTTGCATTTAAAATGTTGACTGAAAAGAATAGCAACGAAAAGTGTCAATTCAAGCACTTTTTGGTTGGTTTTGGTTTTTGTCTTTTTTCAAAAGTCCATTTTAAAGCCTGTGATGTAGTAATTGATGTCATGCTTGACAAAGAACTTATCCATTCAACAATGGCATATGCAAGTGTAAGAATTTGCTTTGATAATTTAAATGAATTAATCTAAAACATTTGAGATCAAGAAGTCCACACTGAAAACCATGGGTAATTTCTCCAATACTCGTGTGAATAAATCAGTGGCAGGGGAAAAAATGTGGCTAAGTTGCATGTATGAGTTGTCTGTGGTGTAACCCATGCCCTCCACTGTAGCTGGGCACTGCTTGCATGCATGTAACAGTCTGTGAGGCAGCCAAAAAAAGATCTGCTTCTATCAGAAGATTTGTTGGACACACCTGGAAGACTCAGGAGCTGAGGAGCAAAAGAGAGAAGAGGCACCTCAATTAGCTTAATTTAGTAGTATAACTATGTCACACACATGGATAATTGCTTCATCAGTATTAGTGATCCATGCATTGAAAAAGGCCAGTGCCGCTGCCTGAAACACAAGTGACTCAACTCTCACTTGTCATCAGACTCTGCAGCGCAATTGCCCAGGACTGTTCATGGGCAGCTTATTTCTGAACACCTCAAAATCCTCTTCACTCATCCTGAAAAATAAAAATTCATTTAGGAGCCAGCATTCTTAATGTACTCTTTCTTTTCAAAGTCATTCCAAGAAATTCTAAATGGCACCCATTTTGTTCAAAGGCCCACAGCATCCTGATGCCTACCTTTTTCTCCCTGAAGTGAGTGTTTCCTTTCCTGTTACTCCCTTTGGTGCAGGACCTATTTCTTACTGAGATTTTTATCTAAACTCAGCTCTTGTTTCCCAGATTTTTCTAATAGCTTGTTTGTAGACAAGGGAAATGTAGTAGTTCTAATCTTTCTGGCCTTCAGTACAGCATTTGGTGCCACATGGGAAATTATTGGTGAAGGCAGGTGAGATGGGGATTAGAGCAAGGACTGTGAAGTGGATAAGGCACTGGCTAAAAAGAAGAGACAGAGGGTTATGCTGAAAGGGGAAGGAAGGCTACAGTCAGTTAAGTCCTCAAGGACCACTCTTAGGACTAAAATATTAATATTTTTATTAATGACCCAAGCACAGAAAATAGACACAAGCTAGTGACAGTAGATGAGAAGTGGTTAAGGGATGCCTACAAGCAGGAGGTTAAGAACGTCACAAGAAAACTGGATTATGGTCTGTAGAGGTGGGATTCATTGTTCAAGTTGTGAAGCAGCGGTTCATACTATAATCTAGAAGCAATACAAATGGAAACAATGAGGAAGGAAAAATTCTGGGCCTTTTAGTTGATCACAGTAGAGTTAAGAATCACCAGTGAACACAGCTGTGGAAAAGGTGTGGTCTGAGGATGTGTCTGGTAAAATAATTCAGTGTAGAAGATTTCTTTTGGAATGATGAGTACACTGGTCTCTTAGGAAAGAAAGATAATTCCAAGGTGTAACAGAAAAAGTTGACTGGAATGAACAGGGAAGCTTATATACTGTTCCACAAGAGAAAGAAGAAACACCTTGATTTATTCAGCCTAACATAATGTTCTTTCTGCTAGAAGGAAAGACTGGAAAAGAAAAAGGACTATTTGTCTTTAGAGAAAACACTGATACAAATAGAACTGAGTATCATATGTTTTAGAAATTAAAAAGACTCTTCTGAAGCAGCTGTCCTAGCATTGTAAAGGAGTTGGGAAAATTTGGTGACTTTTAACTGAGACTGGATGCCTTGATTGTTTTATGATTCCTTACCTCTGGAAAAAAAAAGCCCCTTTCTGCTTAGGTTTAGTAATATAACATCATCCTCCTAGCACGGAGACTAACTGATGAAGTCATCAAGGGCATTAGCAAACTAAAACTTTGAGTTTCTGTGTAACAAACTAAAACTGTGAGTTTCCTTTACTAGGTAGAGTTTGAGTTCAAAGGGAGTAAAAAACATAATTTACAGCTATAGTGAAGGCATGGCACAAATAGATATTCTGTCTTACGTAGCTTGTTATATTGATAAAAAAGCAAAGGGCAATGAGAGAAGGAAGGAAGGTTAGACTTTGAAAAAATAATTTAGAATAAATATTTTAATTAGTGTGCTAAATTTATATTGTTTATTGGGGCATTTTTGTTGCTGTTGTTGTTATTGTGTGACAGAATGCCAGTCATGCATCATGCATGTGTACAGAACAAAAAAAAAAAACCCTGGGAAAAGATTTAGTAAATATAAGAAAGTGAGAAATGTTTTCTTGTAATAAATATAGTAGAAACTTAATCAAGGTTTTTAATTGTATCTATTTTTTTTCTAAATAGTGGTTTATTTCTTAAAGTTCATCTTCCAGCCCTTGTCAGATCCTCTCTGGACCTTTGTTCTCTGGAGCTGGCATGCTGATGCTTTCAATCTTGTCTAGTACTGGAGGCTGGGTGAGCCTGAATAGCCTGACTTGTTTCAAAACAAAAAAATTTGTACAGCACCAGTCTATGGTTCTTGCATTGTAGATATTTTCATTTTTTAGTTAGTTTCAGTGAGGCAACTTGAGCACTTCTCCTTAATTTTTCATTTATAGATTGTAATAAAGACTGGTGATGGGGTTTAGTTGTTAAGACAAACAGATTAGTGACAATAACTTGCAAATCATCTCTCCTAATTTAGTGACTGTAATAATGATTTGGGAGATCTTGAAGAGTGGCAAGAATGGGTAAGTGCCTTAAAAGTCTTCAGCAAGGAAGGACTGGTGCAAGAAGCAATAATTTCAATGGACACTGATTCGGAGCTGTAAAAGCAGCAGTTTTTACATTTTGTATGTTGTTTCCTCTTATGCTAAGGCAGTTTATATATCTTCCTGACTCTTTTGCCTTCCATCTAAAATTGTAGCATCTTTCAACTTCGGCCTCACAAAGCTGTGGACTAAATATGCAGGGGAATTCTAATAAAATATATTTGAATTGGTATCATTATCTAGAAATCTGCTTGCATTGAGTACTTCTCTGTATTCTGTTGTAAAAGATTCAAAAGGGATTGTCCATGAGACTAGGGGGAAAAGGCTGAGTTCCATGATTAAAACCCTTCCTGTTCCCCATGAGGATAACAGACTGTTTTCTTTAGACTCGCTTGCTGTTTGAATCCAGGCGTCAGGGTTATCCCTCTGTCCAGTTAGCAGCAGCAGGTCAGCTGCAAAGGGGGAAAGAGGGCACACTCCCGTACTTGAGACAGCCAGCCGTGCTCGTTCAGCCACAGCAAGAGCCCCGGAGCAGCCTTGCTGCATATGGCAAGGCACAGAATGCCCTGGAGTCCAGGCCTCAGGAGGAGAACAAAAATGAGAAACACGGTCTTTACGAGTGCCTTGGCTGAGTGCAAGTAGTACAAGAGGACTGAAAAGGCAGAAACTGTGTGAAAGGAAGAGACTAGAGATACAAATTCTTCGTCAGGAAGATAAATGTAGAATCTCATCAACATTCCTGAGCTCAGTGCTCTCCCTCAGGCCTATGCCAGGCTGCTCACAAGAGAGGAAGCAGATCAACTAACCTATTTAATCCCTTCTTCTGGGTAGTTCAGAGAAAACTGCCTGGCCTACGTGAGAAATAACAGACTTTTGGAAGGGTGTCTCTAGTCTTGGTGCCTGATCAGACCTATCTCTGAATGCTGAGTGCAAGTGAGCAAATAAAAACAGTAGTAATTTAATCAGAGTAACTTTCTATTAAAATAATTTTAGCTGATATATTAGCTTAGACAAAGGTAGATCAGGGTATTATGTATTACTGGACCATATGCTAACATGGTCATATTGTTTGTGGTACTCAGGCTAATTCACAGCCAGTTCAGTTTATTTAGCAGAACACTGCAACGTAATATACTGTAGCGTCTTAAGGATCAGACCAGCCTTGGACTGTATAAATGGTGACTTTAGTGTTCATAAAATTCAGTAATAAATTCCTATTCATATAACTTTATTAGTTGAATCATGTGAAAGATATGGCTTTGAGCCAGGGCAGGTGTCTGTTTTAGTTCTGCAGCACCATGCCATCAATATAAAACATAGCACAGTAAATTCAAAACTTCCCTGAGGATCATATCCAGCACCAGTGATTCATTAACTCAGGTCTCATACTGGATGGGAACAGATTAATACAGTAAGAACAAAAGTGCCAGATGTGTAGTTTCTTGGCCATGTTTTAAAGTCTATGTGTCAAATACCAGAATTAAAGGAAATGTTTGACCTTTCTTCCCTAAGTCCCAGAAAAAAGACTTCTGGCTAGTTTCCTTTACGTATGGTAATGTTAAAAAAAGACATGTAATTAAAAGCATTTTACATTAAAAAAATACAATTATTTTGTGAGGACTGAATGTTGCTCTCTTGTGGCAAATAAAATAGTTTTCAAGTCTTGAAGAGACTAGGCACATGTTTACCTTTACATATGTGAGCAGAAACCGAGAACAAACAGAAACAGCAAACTTCTCTGGTGAATTACACATCTTCAGGACAGAAGCCAAGAACTGGCCATCCTCAATGAAAGAGTGAAGTTCCTCTTCTGGGATCAAAGGCCAAACTTTCAATTAGGTGTTGAGCCATGGCTTGTGGCCTCACCTTATTAATGGAGCGTCTGAAGATAACTGGGAGTCAATGGCAAGTTTGTATGCAGAGCAAATGATCATGCTCTGCCTGCCTAGCTACAGAGTTCAGCTCTGTTATCAAGACTCTTCACTGAGACCAGTATTTCCTATTTTCAGTATAGTTCAAAATAATGAGAGTTTCAAATAACCAGGAAATACAGCTTATGAATATGAATAAAGCAAATGGCTTGATATAAGTTGATACATTGCTTTAATTCAAAATACAGTAAATAAGTAACAAAGCTATGGTGTTAATTTTTTGGTTTAGAGATGTATTTTAAAAAAACCTGGCTTCTCTGTACCTGCACAGGCTGTTTGTATTGAAATCTGGTGCTTTCACTGTTAGTAGAGCCATAATGAATGAGCAGTTCTGTGTATACAAGAAAACTACCGGCTGGAAAGTTAGTGGTACAGGGATGCTGAAAGGTGCATTCCTTCATGCTTCTGCAGTGCTCCTGAGCTCAGGTGTGGTTTGAAACTGAGCAACACTGCAGTGACTTTGCGGGGTTACAAGACTCACAAGAATGTTAAAATAATCCAGTAGCAGACAGACTGCAAAAGACCACAGTGCCAGCAAAGAGGCGACAGGTTCATCTGTGATTTACATAAAGTATAAATTGATTAACCCTGAGAGCCCTGTGGGGGATTACTCTGCTGATGAGTAATTTCTCATGCTGATATGTAGGTTCTTCCTTTCCTTGGGTCACTCCCAAGTGCCTTGAGCATTATTCCTTTGATGTTCTTCCTACAGCCTAAAGACATCTCAGTCCGCTCTTGATTTTGCACTGCTAGTGACCACCACGGTCCAGGCTGATTGTGGGCTTGCTCCTTGAGAGGGCAGCTGGGGATGGAAGCCAGTGGTGATGTTGCAAGATTGGCCCGGCCACAGATCCTCCCACCACGGGCACACCTTGCACACCTGTGTGTGCAAGGATTTACAGAAGTAGGTCTGGTTTGGTTCTCGTGACAAGTAGTAGGTGACTCTGAAGATTGTAGGAAAACATAACAGCCTGTTCACATGAGCAGTCTGAAGTCTTCTATGAACCAATGTTATTTCATTGCACTAGCTGCTTTCAGGCTTGCTCTGTACCTGTCTATTTTCTCTGTTTCAAAACATGAGTTGAAATTTAGGTCTTTTCCACAAAATTCAGACAGAGAAACATTGCAAGTGGATTGTCTTTTGAGTTCCTCAGAAAAAAGTTTACTGAAAGATTTGCCACTTAGCATTTCTCATTTCACATTTTGATTTAAAATGTCTTATATGACAAAATGAGCAAATATTTGAAAAAATGAAGGTATTATAACAGAAATAAAGAATAATTATTTTTCTTGGGATAATATTTCATTTAATTTCCTAGGGTATGCTAGATTGTGTGTTTATGTAACCAGACATTCAATATATTCCAGATCTCATTATTATAACTCTAATGACTTGTCCCGATAATTTGCTCCCAGTATGTAATAGTGCTTATATATAGGGGTGGGTTAGAGCTAATTGCCACCCAGTCCTTTTTATTAGGGCTACACAGATTAGTAGCCCACCCAAGTTTATGAAAAATATACACATTTACAAGCATGTTGATCTGATTAAGGCTGAGAACAAGTCCTTCTGAACATAAATACATGTAAATCTGCAAAAAAATATATGAAAAAAAAAAGTGACTTTTTAAGGAATGTCTTTCTTTGGTTTCTTGTGTGAAAAGGCAGATGTTTCTTGGTTGATAGTTTTATAGAGTTGCTTGCATTTTATTTTTTTTTATTTAGATATTAAGTTCCTGACAAAAAAGCATTACTCTCCTTGTAACATTGCACAGCCTATCTTCAGTTTTGCTTCTTAAAATATTATACCTTTCTGAACATCAATTTACTTTTTAAAACATGTTTTGGGTACTTGGATACAGTTTAAAAACCATTTATTGGCTGAAAAATTGTAAATCAGCCCTTCGTTAATTTTCTACTATTTGGAGCCTTCATTGATTTCTGTGGGTGCTGAACTGTATATTTAGAGGCTGCAAGCTACTGACAAGATACTAAAGTCAGTTTTGTCAAAAAATGTTACCTGCCACAACACATGCCAAGTTTGGCTGGACATTAAGCAGTAGTAACTTCCAGAAGGTCTCCCATGTCAGCTGTGGGAAGGAGTGTCTATTAAATCTGCCTCAGAGTGCCCAATGTAATTTCTTCTTCTTACGATTTAGTCAGCTTTGCGGACTGAAAGTTTCTTGTCTAGCTTCAGAAGCTACAGTGATTGCCTCTCCTGAGACTGTCTGAAAATTCAGACAAATACTGCCCCATGATGTTCTCACGTTTTTCAACATTGGGCCGTTTTTCTCACCAAGTCTCAGAGTGACAGGAGCCTGCGAAAGTAGCTGAGATTCCCATATCCTCAAGTGGACCAGAGATCTGACTGTCCAGCACTTAGTTGTTGATTTATACAAGATTATGACTGTGAGAATATATCTGAGGCAAGAAGAGACCAGAAAATCCTGCTGTGATTCATTGGTGCAGGAGCTGTAACAAGCCAGGAGAGAAAAGATGGTTTTAGCAAAAGGGCCAGTTGTGTTTCTTACATCACAGCACATGACTGTCCCTGCAGGCAGGAGGAGCTGAGTAGGTGTACCTGAGGCACTGCATTGATACAAGTAGTTTCAGTTATTTTAAACACCTAGATTCAGTTGTACAATTATTTGATTTATCTGCACATGTTCTTACCAGAGAAAGTGCCCAGAAAATTGTTGTTGTTAGTTATATTAATATTATTTGCATAAATCTTCAGGAATCCTTAACAACTGCATCTTTCTTGGGGAAACACCTGAGTCTGCAGGTGTTCAGCATGGTAGGCTTCTGGATATCTTACGCTGCATCCTAGACTTAATGTTTTTATATTGTCAGGATTCAAAGACATAGTCCTCCCCCACATCCCATCTTACGTTTGGAGAGAATGTGGCATATACTGGCACTTACGTTCTCAGGAAAATATGCTGCACACAGTAAAACCACTTACAGGTTACAGAACCACTGGGTATCTTTCATCTCTCTATGTCACCAGGTAAGGATGGGATCCTGTCGAGGGCTTCACATTCAGGAGTGGGGTTTTTTTCATAGGAGGACATTTAAGATGGTCAGGAGCGCTTTATCTGAGGAACAAGCACAATGACATTGAATAGAATTGCTTGATTAGTCATATTAGGTATTTAAATAGAGGCAGCCTGTGTTTTTTATTACTGTTTTGAAAAGCTGCACTGTGAGGTACGAGCCAGTAATTGGGCATATGTGCAAACAAAACATATATACAACTTCACTTATTTGTATGGCAGCAGTAGAAAGATTATCATCATAACATCCTTCACAGAATATTTCATATCGGGCAGCCTTCCACAGCTGTAGTTCTCAATCTTTATTAGATCTATTATGCAAACACAGAAGGCTCCTTGAGTCAGCAGAAACTCAGCAAGCTGATATGTGTCGTTCATGCTGCCTTGCAAATCACTTGCCCTAATCACCCAAGAGTTGATTAAAGTGCAGGTTGATTGGTTAATTTGCTCTCAACCTTGGAGAACCCATGAAATTGATTATTATAGTAGTTATTTAAAATATGTTGTGTGTCATTCTTTCTTAGGGTTTAGCTGTATTCTAAAGACAAGCATGAAGTTATGGATCATTATTAAAAAAGAAGAAAAAAAAAACAAAAAGAAAACAAGAACTTCCCTGCTAGGCATTTGTTTATGTTGCTTTTAAGTCAGAGATTTTCACTAATATCCCTACCTGTACACTCCATGACAGGTTCCTCTAACTGATTCATGGAGGTCATGGAAAATGTGAGCATGAAGAGACTAAAGAACAAAAGAACTATTCTCTCTCTCTCTATTATGTACCTCAGTTTACCTTTCTAACATTTTCCGCCTGTAAAGAGTTAAAAGCAGCAGACTATTGGGAAAATCTCCCTCACACACAGTAATAATAAGGATAATCTAGAAAATACCTGACGTTCCAAGGGAAATGATGGGAAAGCCATTATTGGGGTGGAGTACTGTTAGGCAGGTTCTAACATTCTAGAAAAGTTTTACAGTTCCCAGCCCTGCCCTGGTGATGAAAAGGGAGAAAGGGGGCTGAGTATTTTCCCAGCACTGCACTGAAAATATCTGTGAATGCTAACAGGGCTTCATGGTCTCACACAGTATACATATGTTTCTCCTAGCCAAGGATGGGAGTAGCTGTAATGAAAAGAGGGTAATGCTTGCAAGATCAAACATTTGGTAAAGGAAAAATATTTATAGCCCTGCATGTTGTTTTATTCTTGTGCTGTCCATACTTTAAATGAATATATAATACTTTAGAAGTCAGCTTTTAAAAAAATATTTTACTAAAGTATTGAAAGTTTGCCAGAAGAAAAAAGCTTTACAAGTAGGAACACAGATGAGCTTATGAGCCCGAGATGCAGCCCAAAGATCTGTTCTGAGAGTGACTGGTCAAGGGAGCACCATTCAGGAGAAGGGTCAGGGTACAGCTGACATGAATAAGGAAGGTGTTGAAGGCACAGGTTGCCCTGACACATCTGTTTCTCTCCTTTGCAGAAAAGGAAACATTTTGTATAGATATGTGGTCTCTGCATGGAAAATTACTCTGGTTTATTCTTGGCCAAGACGTCTTAGTAGAACTTAGCAGAATTCACACTCTACTTTCACAGGCAGATTTCAGTATTCATTTGGAGTAAGCCTAGTACATGGCATGGATGGCTGCCTTTCTCCTTTGTGTTTCATCACTTCCTCACCAGCTTCCACATGACTGGGGCCAAAAGGTTGTGGCCTGACCCCCAGTTCCCCACAGCATTACCTCATGTATGAATGAAAGCCATTGACTGGGTCCTTGCCCTTTCTCCCTTGCTTCCTCACCTGCATGGCTGCAGTCTAATCACAGCTGCTGGGTTTGGGACTATTTCTGGTTTTAGCTTTTTTTCACTTTATCAGCTATGTAAGTGCAAATCCTCATTTCTGACCACTGGCTGTTCTCTGTTGGCTGCTATAGTGTCTCCTGCACAGCTTCACTTACCTTCACTTGTTTCCTGGGTGCATTTATTGAGGAAACTTCTGTTATCTGGCTGCATTCATTGGAGTTGTTAAAAGCCATAAAATGTAAGAATTACATGTGTGAACCTTCTTTTTATAGTTTCTGTCTGTAACTTTCTTTCTGCATACAGTTGATTAATTCTTCTGTACAATGCCTTGAGGAATTAGTGTGTCAAGTATCACATCTGATAGATCTGCTAAATGCATTTATGAAGACATCTTCAGGCAACAGTATTGTCATACACTACATTTACAGAGGGTATGTCTTGGGTCCTGTCCTTACTGGTAAACAGTCATGTCTGTGTATTTCCTGGAGACTAATTTCTGCCTGGGAAGAGATGTTTGTGGGAGACTGCCAACAACTGTTGTGCTAAAATTATACACAAAAAAATGTTTGCATGCTTTACATCTTCTGCTTTTTCTTTGTCAGATAAACAGGGTGTTATACAGAGGTGTATATGTTTTATTTTCTTGAATTATTCAAAAGAATAGTACATGGGTGGGGGGACTGGACAGTTGCATGCAAATCTTTGGTCATTTTAATCATCTTGTAAACACTGCCACCTTCCAAGAGCTGCAAGTTCTCAGAACCCCAGTTTTCTAAAGATCAAACCCAAATTGACTAACGTGCAAGGAGTGGTTCTTTGCTGCCTGCAGCTTTAAGCAAATAGAGCAGTACATTTTCATTCAGAACAGCTACCATGTTCACTGCTGTATACAGCATTCTCCAGCTGGGGTCCACACTACTGGCTGATTAGAGGCTTTTGATGCTGCTGAAGGACAGTGAATTGCTGTAGATCAAATGCTACCAATAAAGGTGGATGACCTCCTCTACTTACTGGGAGGAATCTGGAAGAAGAAAATCATATATATTCCATAAACTGCCACATTCAACTGTCAGTGAAAAAATACAAATGTGTAATCGCATTTCAAATTGATATTTCTAAGCAGATATTTTTAATCACCTATTTTTGCAGATGTCTTTTTTCCTTCACTAGAACACACTAGCACAATCTGGATTTTTTATTTATACCCTGTTACCTGAATCTCAATTAATACAGCTAACGGAGTGGGAGGAGAATAAACAGGACTTAAACACCTGTATCTTGGCATAGGTGGGGTCTTGTGATTTCTGTATGTGAATTTACTTTCTGTTATCCCTGACCAAATATGGAAGCAAGCACCAATATTTCAAAGTTTTCTGCTAACTTCCAGTTTGTAGGAATTTCCCAATGGAGGTAAGACCTTTGTGCTGACAATTGAAGCTTGATAAAATGCATATTTTCTTTACATACCTTCATCAGATTCCCTGAAATAATGTAGAGTCCACAGGCCGAAACTGCTTGAGTCCCCAGTTTGGCCTGTATTTGGGCTCTGGAAGCAGGGCTCCCATAAAACCCCTTAGCCTTTTTGCTGCTATGCAGAGGCTGCAGGATAAGGGCTCACTGTAGAAAGTGGATTTTGAGGGAATGTTCTAAGTCTACTTTTAGAGCTTTCATTCTGTTAAAGCAATATTACCACAACTGAGAAGCACACCCACAGTGCCACAGGTAAGCTAGCTAAAGAACAGAAAAAAGCAAATACCAAAGGGGTAGCATTTTGTTATATTTCATCTCTTAACACACAGCAGCAGCTTTGCCTTCCAAAAATTGTACTGGAGCTACAGCTTGATTAAAAGATTTTCACAATTGCTGATAGAGAGTGGGACCTGATGGTGCTAGGCACTGCATCGAGAGAAGCAGAGAGACACAGCTCTCACTCGTAAAATAAGTAGATAAAAATATACAGAAGAAGATACATAGCCAGCAAGCACTGCACAGGTTAGGGCAAGCAAATCTCAGGTGAAATCCATGCTCTAGGGCTCAGTTTGGTGTTTGGGAAAGAGTAAGACAAATGGAAAGGAAAGTGGATAGAGAGTTGAAAAGAAGAGAAGGTCATTCTAGGTTTTCAGTCACTGAGCATGACTGAGAGTGGAAAGAGAAACACATGGAAAGTAATTCAGTTATGTTTCATTCTGTGCTGCGTGTTCTGGGTTAGTGCTTCAGCTTCGGAGTGTGTGCACAATTAGCACCTGCTCAGAGTGCAATGCCCAGCAACTATGGATGATACTAACTCTGTGCCAATTGTACATACATATTAATTAACATATATCATTCTAATCATTATTCTCAAAAGGTGTAGGTTAAATTATCAGTGTAGTTATCACCAAAAAAAAAAAAAGGAAGTCATCCTGGTTTAATTTTAATGATGTATGAAACGGAAGGTTGCCTATGTAGTTTTTTAAAGTTTTAAAGTCTGTTATGTTTGTGTCATGCATTGATGACATGAGATGAATGAATTCAGCTTACAATTTTTTAATACTCTATTACTACACAGAACCCTAAAGCATGATTGACAGAGATGTTCATCTTCAAACCCCAGATCAGAATTACCTTAACACCAAGACAGAAATTCTTACCTTGGAACTCACTGCTGTTGGAGTAGAATAGCATCCAGAGATCACTTAGTTGCTACCACCTTTTTGCTTCATATGGAGAGCATTTGCAGGTCTTGGAGTAACATCCAGGCTCTGTTACAGCACTTGTTGAGATTTTTAAACTGTAAGTAATCAGAATGAAATTATCTATCTTCAATGTGTTTTAAGAAAATTAAACGCAGAGCAGTTAGGGGGAAAAAAAAGTTAAATGTCTCATCAATTCCATGCATTTTTATTATCATTTTATTCACATTATTTAATAACACCTTGAGATATTTGTGTGTTCCGAGATATTTTTTAACTATCAAAAAAAAAAGGTTTATTCAAAACATTCTGCAGTGAAGAACTACTTCAGTGACATTTTTCCATTTTTTATACACTGATAATTTGTAGCCTATTATTACATTATTTAACAACTGGCCAGCTTGTACTGTCTCTAAACTCTTTCATCTGTTTATGTGAGATGCAGACTTATCTCAGTTGGAAATACTATTCTCCACGTTTTACAGAGCCAGTCCGTCTTGGTTACCAACCTTTGAGGTTTTTCTTAATGCATAATATTTTCTCAAATCAATATCCAGAACAAAATTATCCATGATATCACACAGAGAGTAGCTGGTCAAAAATTTTCTGACATAATACATTTTTATATACAAAAATGTTAGCTCATTGAAACATTTTGCTGAAGCACATCAATTTTGATGCTATTTCTTTAAAAGCTGGTAAACACACTACAAAAAGTATTTAATTTAGACTTTTTGAAAAGCACATTTCACTTTGAAATGAGTGTTTCAATCATTTATGTTTAGACTAAGACACATAATTTTATCAAGTGAAACAAGAATGAAATTTATTGAGTTTATCAACACAAGTACTTTTCTTCTATTTCTAAAGTCTATATATGACAACATTTCCTATGAAATGAGGCACTAATAAATTATTGTAGAAACTCTAAGCAAAATTTCTCATAAAAGAGAAAATGCAGATTTCACCGAGTTCTGCTGGTGAATTATGTAGGCCACTCTGCGTGAGGTACGTGCTTAGACAGCAATAATCAGCTCCACAGACATGCACCGGAGAAAAACTTCTTGTGAGGCAATTTTGTACAAAAGGACCTGTGCCTTCTAACAGAGCTTAAGTGAGTAAGAATCAGCATTATGTCCATTGCCTTTACTGGAAAAATGCAGACCTTGTGTTGGAAAGTGTCAAAGAAGCATCTTCCATAAAATACAGGAAATAGGCCTTGCATTTCACACGGTGCCAATAAAGGCTGGCACCACACCTCTGGGAATGGGTGGCGTACTTAAAGCAGCTCCAGATGAAAGCCAGGAGAAAAGTCTTGAAACAGTGAAGGATTAGGCTGTGATGTCTGTAGAAGACTGAGGGAAGACAGTGTTCTGGTATATAAATGTTATTTTAAAAGAGAAAGGGAATTTGTTACTCAGAGGATAATTTGTTTTACTATCTAGAATGAGAAGTAATGGCCCTAAATTAAAGCAACAGAGTTTTAGGCTGTAACTATGCTAGCAGGTAATTAGGCACAATAAGAGTTTGGCAGTAGATCTAACACAGTTGATACTAAAGCCTTTATGTCTGCCCTCACTCACTGTGGTGTTTTCCTCCAGACTAAATTTAATCTGGTCCCCTGGAGTGAGTACCCTGGCTATCCATGAAGTCTGAAACTACAAGAAGGATGAAATGGTTCAAACCCATTTATTCCCAAAGGTGTTGGTACACATTTGGTGTGCACCTGTGACAGATCTTTCAGATTAGCTTTCTCCAAATGGATTATAATTTATGAACACCAAAATACCCTGAGAACAGAAATAACATGATATTGACTTGCATACTGTACTGCTGCTCTGGACCAAACCACTGATGTGAGCAGCTTGCACTACGCTAGACACACAACACAAACTTCCTGCTCGTGCTAAAGGCTTTGAATCACTGAAGGACACTGATGCCTTAAAATTTAGATGTGTTTGTCAGGTATTACATAAGTACAGCTCCTTTTCCCAAGGTCCTTTCCACTATTGTTTTCTAGAGACATGTTTTCTACCCAAAAGGAGGAAACTGGGATAGATAAACACTGTAATTGAAATGTGGGAAGGGTCACTGGCCTGAGTGAAAAATGAGATATATCTCCAGGAGATATGAATAAATTAAACCTTCTGTGGATTTTACAGCACTGGTGTACTGTTAATATGTCTAAGCCAGTTTCATGACTTTCTCTTTTCAGAAGCTGACATTTTAAAAGTTTGGGGTTTTCTTACTTTTTTTATTCATAACATCAAAATGGATTTCTTAGTTAAAAGAACAAACCTAACCCAAAAATTTCAAAATTTCAGCCTAAAGCAAGTATTTCTGATAGTTTTGTGAAACTATAAAAATGGTCTGCTGGTTTCTAAACTCACAATTTAATTGAGTGACATGAACTTTAATTAATTAAATGGTTGCTTCTATTTTTAGCTGAATTAGGATATTAAATCTTTTTCAAGAAAATGAAACCAATTGGAGCACTATAAAACACTAAAATTAATATATTATTGTACTCACATTGCTTTTGGTTTTTGGAAAATTTCCAGTTATTAAATGCTCAAGGAGTTGCTGCTTTCAGTCTGATAACAGGTGCACTGCAACATGTGAGACACAGCTTGAGGAATATCCTGTGTTTACACTTGCTAGTCCCAAAATTGTATCATTCTCACCTGTAGGCTGCGAACATCCTCTTGGATTTACATGGTACTTAGTTCCATTTTTGAAACATTAAATGCCACAAATTTTTGTAGCATTTACTTCTCAGGCTTTACCATCTTCCTTCAATACATTCCTCTGCTTTAATGTCCCCATTCCCCACTCCTACATACCCAGACCAAGTTGCTTTTCAAATGAAGGTGCCATGCTGCAAAAAATTGTGCATATACTTTAATCAATTAACTATGATTAAGTTAACTCTATTAAACTTTACTTAATCTCTTTTAATGGTATTATGAATATATAATCATTTCGTATGAAAATTTTCTCAGCTGAGTATATTTGCACTCAAATTAGTTGAATCCTTCCCAGTGGTGCCAGGACACCTTTTTGAAACTGGGGATATTACTGATAGTGATTATGAGACGTGCAGTCAAAGAAGGAAAATGCCATTAAGTTTAGTGGGTTGTTTTACTTGTCTTTCCAATGCCTTTCCAGAAGCAGGATGGTAGATTTTTTGTGTTTCCATGTTGGTGCTGCTTTTATTATTTTTTTGTTTCTGACCCGGCTGCTATCGGTACCTCTTGGGTGGGAGCTGCAGCTCTGTGTTCCAGTTCCCTGCGTTCTCCTTTCCAGCTGTACAAAGCATAGACTCATTTTTAATCTCCAGTGGGTTATAGCCATCTGATTTCAAGTTAATGTCTACTTACAATACAAATGTCAGTAATATATGCATCTATGCTGACCTAACACGACCTCACTACAGTCAGAACAGTTTTTAATGGCCAATGGGACCTTTCAGGTTATGTTTCTGGCTGCACTGGTATGTAAAAGAAAGTCCTATCATGATTTTTCATTGCTGTGCAGCTGGTTACATTTTTCTGCAATAAGTGCCATTTGGGGTAAGTATTACCAATTATATGCCCTGGGGCATATGAAAAAGACTTATTTCTCAGTTACCTGTGGATTTTTTTTTTTTAATTGATTCTCTTAGAGGTCTCTAGAAGTATGAAAGAAGTGTTACTGACCACATTTCTAGACACTGAAATAATGATCAAATGTGATCTAGTTAACATGTTACAAGACATCAGCAGTGGAACTGTCAGTTTGTGTTAAATACTGCCTTCTCATTTTCATACTCTGGGAATGGAACTGAACCCAGGTAGCTTTGTTTATCAGTCTAACTCTCAATTTAGAGAGGTATGTGTCAAATTGGTACAAAGCTGGGCTTTATGTCCTCTTACACACTCGTTTTCCATAATTTTCCCCAAAATCTTCACAAATCACCATAACCCTGATGTCACCACAGCTTTTGAGTTGTGGCTGAATTTATTGATGCAGGTGTTTAAATTTATTTATTACTTAGAGTTTCTCCCCAAGGTAAAGAAAACCGAACTTTGTTCATTATGAGGCATTAAAACTTTTTCTCTGAATGAAATAGTTATATGCAAGTTTAGATATGAAAAGAAGAGAAATTTTCCCTTTTTAAATTATAGTTGAAACTTTGGGGACAATTTGCTCTTTCCTATTTAAATATATAATTCATTTGCTCTGAATTTTCATTTAGAAGGGTATAAATATTGAATGGGCAATTTAAAGTCCAAATTTTAGATTCTTAATAGCATTTCAATAATCAAAAGTAGACACTGTCTGTGTCCCCATAGGCACCATCTATGAGAACAGGGTCCAGACAGGAACTACTCTGAAGTGGAAAAGGGATTAATAACTGTGAACTGAAAAATGGTTATTATGTTAGTGAGGATACATTTTTACAATAAACTTTTAATTTGCAAGCTAGATTTTTAGTGTAAATTATTCTCCTTTTTGAAATATAAAATACATTTTATAAAACTTTGAATACACAGCTGCAGAATTAACATAAATATCTGGGAAAGAGATTTAACTTTGCTTCTGAAAACACTGGATAGTTTAAATTTGATTTTTTTTGCATATAGATATACAAGATGTAAAAAAGAGTATATTTTGCTACATGTTCACTGTAACCATGTTGACTATGTCTGTTACTTTTCTCTAATTTTATATTAAATTTGATCTTCTAAATTATTTCTAAAGCATTAACAAAAATCTTAGAGATGTTTTGATAATTGATTACTTTATTATTATAAAATTTTGTGTAGTCCAACAATTCAATAGGTGGTTCAAAACCACCTCTCAAACATAGACCTTACTTTGATGTTTAAGTATGATTCTAAAGTTAATCTAATTCTTTAAATAGTGATGCTGAATTGAAAAAGTTATTTAAGACTTATGTAACAAACACCAAGGGAAAAAATACATATAAAAATGATCTTTTTAAAAAATGTTCTTCTAAACTGCTAGGTTGCTCATTTCAACTGGAGCATGATTTAATCCGGCTGCTTTCAGCCTCTATCCCAGATGACTGACAAGCAGCGTCTACAGAAGGAGCATAAAGAACAACAGCTAAGCTAGATTTTTTATAGTAGTCCCATCAAACTGGACTGTCAATTCAACTAATGATCTGGAGCCAGAGATAAAAATAAATTTGGATTTACTTTTTTCACAGTGGAAAAACTCTATTCAAGAAGATGCTAAAAAAAATTTGCTATCCCTTTGATCCACCACTTAAGGCTCACAGTGTTTTTAATCATCTATTTCCAGCCTATGTACACCTGGTTAGCAAACAGTTCCCCATCACTTTCTGTCGTATCCAATAACACTCATCTCTGTTCAGCTGCCATGGGCAACTTTTGAGGCTCTTTTTGTTGCTGCTTCTTGTCAGAAGTGTAATGGTTTATGCCCAGAGAATTCTTTTCTCCCAGGACATGCTGCCTGAGAGTATTAACACCCAAAATAGACCTTGAAGGTTTTGAGGAGACATATTTCTGTTCCTGGGAGTTCTGAGCTTATTTTTGGATTGTTGGTTCAGGTGAAGAGTTGCTTGCACATACTGCTCAGTAGAGATTTACCACTTTCAGAGAAACTGCAATAACTCATATGCATTTGCTCCGTGCACTCACACTTTTCATAACTGATAAGCTTAAAAGGAAAAAAAAATTCCAGCAAACTATTATTTTGTCTATTATATTATAAAAAAAACTACAGAAAAAAAAAAAGGCCAAATCAGTTTAGGTGCAACTCTGACCCCAAATTCTAGCTGTCAGTAAAGATGTCTGACACATATCACAACAATCCAGGCTGACAGAAGGACTGAGGTGCTCTTCATTTCCAGGATGCTGCCTCTCACAGTACACTTTGGTCTTGCCTCTCCATTTATATGAAGAGAGCTTTTACCGACAGGTAGTGAATGTGATTTTAAAAGCACATCATGACAACCCTCCATTTCCTTCCTAATTGGTAGGGGCCTATGATACAGCAATTTAATTGCCTCTTTTGAGACCATGAAAAATGAATGGAATTACTGTTAAGCTTGTATAAGAAGAAAATATTACTTCTGAAATATAATACCTAATTTTTCTTGTCACTCATGTTTACTTTTTGATCAGGAAATCAGAGTTTCTCTACTCTTCCACTAAAACACTCGTGGGGCTCATGTTTTGCAAATCACGTAACAGAATTGTTTTTGTAAAGAGCACATAATACCCATTAATAAAGCAGATGTTGGGCTGAGGCACAGGTGCAGCTCTCCTCCGACACAAACACACAGGCCCAAGCACACAGACACACACCCTTTCTGCATGCTTTCAGTGTTACCCTGTCACTGCACATTATCCCTGTCTTTTGGTATTCACTCTGTTGAATTCACTTGTACTTCAGCTGCTTCACGGGAATGCACCAGACTACATTGGGAGGGCTCTCATTTATTCTCCCATCAAAACTGTGTTGAGTCCCTCCCAGTGCTCCCCAAATACTGGATTAATGGTGAGGATCAGCAGCAGTAAGAAGACTCAGCAAGGCACTCTTCCACCTTGGGTCAGATATGTACTTATTGGTATCTCTTAAGGACTTTCACCTGTTCCCTCTGTTTCCACTGGAGAGATTCTAGTCCTTTAGAGACATCAGGAAAGTTCCCAGTACTCAGCACTTCTCAGGGGGTATAACTTGTAACATCTTTACCATTCTCGAAGTTTAAAGATGGAAAGGGATTCAGCTGACACTGATGAAAGCTGGATTTGGCAGTGGGCAAAGGCCAATGCAGAAAACAGTGTTTCATATCACACCTTCCACATCCTGAGCTGCAAACTGCCCCTTTCAGCAATGCAGTTAAACACGTGCTTGTATCCTATCGACTTTCTAGCTCTTAAACGTTGCAGCTTGGCTGAATTGGGGTAGACTTAAGCAAATGATTAAGTGCTTTTCTGTATCAGGTGTCAATGGAAGAGGGAAGATTTGTCGTCTCTGCTTTTAATCATCAGTCTTACTGTTGAGGAGTTTACATAGCCAGTTCTGGGCCAGGCAACGTCTCTGTGAAATACTGTATCCTCTTACAGGTGTGTGTGTATGTTTTTGTCTGGTTAACCAGCATGGGCTATAGTGCACAAGGTGGCCTGCTTCTTGTTTTCTTCCTCCTAGCACATTTCTCAGGTCACTTCCATTGAATTACTTTTTTATATATTGATTCTGGAAAAAAAAGTACTGACTGCTTGTTTCAATACTGCCCAGCATAGCTAGATGTAGCAATTTAGCTCTCTTAAGGCAGAAATGAGCAAACTCCCACTGAGACAGCCATCCATTGATTACCATCAAATTCTCACAGCCTTTAATGTCATTCTGTACCTAGACTCCTATATTATTAGGCAGTGTCTGGTTCAGAAAACACAGGGATATAAATCCAATTCCATTTTTACCCCCTCCCAAGAGAAGGAGATTCAGAGGTAAAACACAATCCACCTGAAGTATAAATCTGCAACTTAAGGTAAGATGCACAATATTAGACAACAGTTTTCCAGTATAAGCTGTTGAATTGCTTTCCACAGATCTCTCATTTCTCCATGATCATGCAAATGGATGACTATTGGCTAATAAACATCTGAATAAAAGCTTCATACTCTGTGCTTTGTCTCACAGTGAGTATGGCAATCATAAGAGCATTTCTTTTCATGAGCTTAGCACCAGCCTAATTGGAGGGCCTTTAGGAAAGGGCTAACCTTTGGTATTTTTTAGAACAGTAAAAGACAGTTTGGCTATTCTGATTTGCTTTGAACCAATTTACCAGAATTAAACCACAGAAAAAGACATTAATGAACTAGTGGCAGATTCCCTAGCTCTAAAGCAGGTATTGCATAGCAGGGTTTCTGCTCTCTGTTAGTGAAATATGCCTGCATGTTTCTAAATAACAAAGATTTTCATTGTGGCTGAGAATTGATTTACTTTTTTTTCCTTCTGGAATATTTGATTGATTGGCCATTTCCTGAACAGTGTCTCACTGTTGCCTTTACCAGTGAAAGATGAAGTTTTCCAGAAAAGGTCTATATACGTGTGATTATTTTTACCAAGAATGTCTTGGTAACTTGAAATTTCACACAACTTTGACACAGACAAGTAGCTGCAGTTGGCAGCCTATGAGGCTGGGCTGTGTTAACCTTAAAAACTGTGGGAACTCTTCATGTTTGTGTGTTTTATTCAAAGCCAAGAGTCAGCACAATGAATAAAAATATAGATTTGAACACTTTTTTAGAAAGGCTTGGGTTTAGTCCATTCTTTCCCATTGGGGGTAACAAGATTGCATTATATATTTACTTCATAGGAATAAACTTCATGGAGACAAAAGAGCTAAATTAATCTTGCCATGAATTAATTTAGGTTGGAAATTTCCTGAGCCTTTTACTACCTAAGGGAGAAGTCTTGGAATAGCCTTGTAGATGGAATCAAACTGATTAGATGTCTAATAAACTTTATCAGAAGCTGATACCTTTATGAAAAGGGCTGTATAAATGGGCGGTAGTACTCCAGAGAAACAGGAATAGACGGCCTGTTAAGCCTTTTTCAAGAACTTCATGTCCAGCCTACATGGTATTGAAGTGATACTGAGGCAGTGCAGCTTGCAGGTGTTGTTGGCTATAGAGGCAGTCAAAATATCAATAATTTGGTTAATAGGTACTGAGTTGTCATACACTGTATTTTAACTATACATGAAATACCTGGATCTAAAAAATACCCATTGCATACCTATACCCTCATCTACCAGTCTCGTGCATCACTGCACACAGGCACGGGAGCTCTGTCTGGATGCAGTCAATGGCAGTATCTCAATCTACAGCTTCTTGCTCATAACTGAGAGCAGGTGCTCGAGCTGTGCCAGTGGGAGGAGTAGGCCCAGTGGCCCAGTATGATTCCTGCAGCCTGGCTAATGAGTGTAGTGGGTAGTGGCCACCATATCTGTGCACCTCTGGCTAGTTATCCAGCCTCCTAATGGCCTGGAGAGCCCATGAGAATGAACACAGACAGAGGCTGCCCTGGACCAGCACTGTGGGAAGTATATACAGTATGCAGTGCATGGAGGAAAAATGCTCTTGGGTTGCTTAGAGCCAGCCTAGGCACACAGGACGATGTGAGGAGGGAGAGGCATTCCTCCTGCTGCACTTGTGCCATGACCAAATGAGTAAATGAGACAATTCTGCTCCAAACACCTCAGCTCAGCTGCTGGCTTTACAATCCGATTTTGTTTTTCATAACATTAAATAGGCTGGACTGCTTAATTGACATGTAACCCCACACAGTTAGAAAGTTTAATGGAGCAATGGATCTAGGCAAATTTAGCCCCTAGGTTGCTAATTTGATTCAATATCACTTTGTCATTAACTCCTCTGAGTTTTATGGATTTGCATAGTTTCTTCTCCAAATGCGAGTAGTACAGAGACTTTAGTAATCTATGACTAATTTATTAATCATCATGGCTGGATTTCAGCTAAATATCATCCGATTGCAAAATAGCGTAAACCAATCTCTCAGAAAATGTTAACTTTAGAGGAGAAAAATTGTGAGATGCTTTCTTTGAGGAAGATTTCCAGTGCCATAGATTGAAGAAATACTTCCCTAACAGGGTATTTACACAGAGCTCCAGCACTTCATAACGTGCACATCTCAGTCTTGCTTTACAAATAGATACTGTGCATGGATTTTTGCTGGAGCAGGTCCTGGAAAGAGTTAACGCTCCCCCTGACTGGGGGTGAAGTCCACAGCTGCATCCCCTAAGCACAGGGATTTCCAGTCTCTGGGCTGACCCAGCTGTCAAGAATTAGGTAGTTCCTCAGCACTCTGTAAAAGGGAGGTGCTCAAAGAGGTCAATTTGGTTCCTATTAGAGGTTAGATTCTTTGTGAGGGACAGCAGGGAAAAACAAGGGTTAAAAAGAAAAATACATTCTTTTTCATGCTTTTTTCTCCCTTTATTAGCTTCAAACTTTGCAGAAAGTGCTTTCATATTTTCCTTTTAAGATGCTGTACGTGGGCAGAAAGGGTGTATGTTCGAGTTAGCCTGTTAGCAGTATTGAGCAAAGAGCTTCTTTCTCAGGTCTTGCTTCTATTATGGAGTAAAGGTCTCCCAGGCAATTGTCCTCTTAAAAGCTGGGGAAGTTAGTCACAAGTTTCCCTTTGATGACCATGATTTGCCATGAATCACTGAGCTAGGGTGATATAAAATTGAGTGCTCTTTCTGTCAATAAAGTTGTTCTTCTTCTTCTTTAGGTCTAAAAGGTGTCAGGTGTAATTTTCAAAAACTTGATTAGGGAGAAAGCTGCTCTGTATGCAATGTTCCATTAGAGGCCGTAAGTTATCTAAGAAACTACAAGAAAGGCTGAGGAGGGGAGAAAACTTGGTATTCATTTGAAAGATTGAATCTGATGAATTAAAAGCAGCTCTCAGACTACAAAGAGAGCTTGTATAGTCAGTAACGAACTGTAGTAGTAGAGAAGTTTTATTGTGATTTGATGAAGAGTGTTTTGAAGAAAAGCATTAGAAAGTAGTCCTGTTAGCTCCTGTTGTGCTCTAGTATTGTTTGGCTGTGGTGTTTGTACACGTTACCTTCAGCTGGCTGTGTCTGGATCTTCCCAAATGGGCAGTCGCGTAGCTCAGTCTTACAGAATTTATTGAGGGCAACAGATTTGTATCAACCCTGTGAGCTTAATTATTTCATATGAAATAGGGGGCCACCATATGCTAGCAGTAGTAAGGATACCCTCAAGCAACTCTCTTTACAGGACTCTGTTGTTCTGTTAGGTTTTTTTTCACCACAGTAAGAATTGCATCTCAAATGCTTGTTTTGAGACAAGACTTCTACTTTGTGGCAAAAGAGAACATCTCTCCCCTTCCCCTTCTTCTTACTGCTTGATGTCTATATTCACATTGCTATTATGTGTTTCTAGATGTTTATGGAAAGTTTTTCTTGGATTCAGTCTATTTTTTACTTTATCCTGGGCAGCACAGATATCATAATCCCGGAGCTATAGCCTCACTTCTTTTTACTGGGTAAATACTTGACACCAGAAGCCCACTTTGACTGTACAGCATGCTCAGGAGGAAAACAGCATCTAACAGAATACTTTTTACAAACAAATTGAATAAGCAGACAAAAGGGTCAAGGGGAGCCATGCAAACAACAGAAGTTACTCAACCACTGATGTACAGGAAGTGGCTCCTTCTTGCACAGCCCAGCAAGCTATTGATTGACTAAGAACCCTCACAGTTGCCTGCAAATTGTTAGCTGGTCCTTGTTTATATCAACATTCACTTACTGAACTTTGTAAAACAGTAAGGGAATGGTAATGTCTCCAGAGGACAGAATCTACTTATGAAAGTCAGGAAGCACTTGAAGCATTTTGTCTGTCTTGCTTATGACTCTATTTTTTATTCTTGCACTATAGATATCTATCCTTTTGTGCTTTAAGGATACAATAAAACAGGTCTTTAATTTTTATTTTTTTAAAAAGTTTCTTTATAAGGTGTAAAGAGGCCTTTTATTGAATAGAAACATAGAGCACTCCTGAAAGCCACAGGCCCTAGCTTCAGAAGGCCGGACTAAGATTAATCTCATGTGTTACTAGGACGTAACAGGTACTGATGTCTCAGAACCAAATGAGGTAGAAGGGCCAGTAGCCTTTACTGGACTAGTCTTTTTAAATGTTAGGTCTACTACAGCTGTTAATTACCGGCTTAACTGCCACCTTTTGTGTTTTTAATTAGTAAAGAATGACAGTTTTTTTCTTCACCACAGGACAAAGAAATATATTTTATAAGGCAAACAGCAGCTGCAGGGTGTGGGCATGGTTATTATAAAATAATCATGCTTGCAGGGATCAGGGAGGCATTTGGTTCTGCCTCGTGCCTCTTAAGAACCGTAGGGTACAGTTGCTGTGTGATGGTAACCTCCCTGTCATTTTATATTATTTAACAAATTCCACTACGTTGTCTTCAAGTTCCGCCTTGCGGTTATTGTGAAGAAACTAGAATATCTGCCATGCTGACTGCATCAGCAGTTCACCTCCTATTTGAGTTTACTGTGGCTATCAAACTAGCATGGGTCTGACTGTGATGTGGGGTGGGGGAGACAAGTTACAGAGTTACACAATTTAATGCCCAGATCCTGTTAGAAGGGCAGTCCTACATTTCAAGAGGCACATAAATTGAGCAGGTCATAGACTAATTTATTAGCACCTTAATCTGTCAGTTGTCTGATTGCCACAATACCTGTTTTACACAAGAAGTGATTACAGTGCTCCCTTCTAATATTATGTTATAACCTCACCTTTTGTATTTCACAGACCATTGTGCTTTACATGTTTCAGTGTAGTCAGTTAAGTAATTTGTTTATTTTAACTTGAACTTGAGCAATATGTTCAAGAAAGACTTCCTGTCTTCATTTGAACATATCAAGTGAGTCTTTTTTGGCTACGATGTTCCAGAGGTAAATCTTCACCTGTGGTCAGGTTTTTTTGATGTTTAGCCAGCTAAATATTTGAACCTGCATATTGCGCCCTTCTCTTAATGCCTTTTCTTTGCCTTTAGAAAGCCTTTGCAATGAGTCCACTCTTCAGTCATCTTTTGAAAACTCTAATGAGATGAAGCACATTGCTTTCCCTGCTGCCCCACCCTGAATCACTTTGTTGTTCTTTTCATGTCTTTGTCCTTAGACCTATTATTCTCATTACAAGTTAATTATTTCATTTTGATTTTATAGCATCTGTCAAACACTCTAGGCATTTTCCATAAATTAAATCTGGAGGCTTCAACTGAAAGCTTAACATAAACAATGTAGAACAATTCCATCAAATAATAATCACTTTCAAAACTGCATATCATAGTTTCTTGCCTCAGTATATCAGCAAGCGTAATGGAACTTATGTTAATAGCTCTCTACTTGTGGTAAAAAAAAACCCAAAAAAACAAAAAAGGAAAAATAGCATTTATAAAAGCTCTTCCTTGTATTATTCTGAATCTTATGGAATTATGGAGTCTTCCTATTGACTTCAGCCATTCCTATATTAGACAAAGTCCTTACAAACCTATTTGAGAGAAAAATTTCAACTATTAGTAGTGATGTTAAGGGTTTTGTGGAATGATGAGTGTCCTAGAAGTTATATCTCATGTATATCTCCCCACGGTGATGAAGTACTGACAAGGCAAACTCCATATTACACCACAAATTTTCCTTAACCCTATTAAATAGCGATTCAGGAAAATATTTATACTGCCATAATGAGTTTTGTGAATATCTGTGTATTGGTAGATCATTCAGAATTAGAAAATCTGTTTGAATTAAATAAAGTGCCTAATAAATAGTGTGACCAGTTTATGTATTGCTGAGTTGTTTCAAACCTGTTTTATGATTTAATGAATTAGGATATGATTATAGTAGTCAACACAGAAGGATCTGAACACTGCTCAAATATTGGTGACTGTTTCACTCAGAGGAAACAGCAGAAAATTAGCCTGGTTTTAGGGCTTGAGGTGATTTTACAGAGAAATTACAGCATTGGCAGGAACCGAACTTCTGGGTCACCACATGCACTCTGCTGCTACAACAGCAGCAGCAGCATAAACCCCCATCAAACTCCATCTTTAAACCAGGTTTTTGGCTGCATTAGAAATCTTCATTTGTCTAGTGGCTGAAACATCTTTCTGTCCAAACTCTTCTGTCCAGTTTGCTGCTGCTTGTTCTTATACCAGCTGTGAACCAGAGAGCTGAAAGACCAGCTCTTGATCAAGTTGACTTCTTTGACAGACCATAATCATAGGGCTGTTAATTTTCAAATAAACAGTCTTAGCTCTCTTCAACTTCCTGGAAAGGCTGTTTTCATGTCACTTCCTATTCCTGCTAAAACCTTTCTGCATACTTTTTGCATGTGAATTAGCCTTTCTTGAACGTGGATGATGCAGCAAAGAGTAATTCCTACCTGTGCTTTATACTTTGCGCAATGCAATTTATACTTCCCCTGTTCTTCTGGTAAGACTAGAACTAACATATCCCAGCCATATTTACCTATTTCATAAAGATGTAGCATCAAGGAATTCCTAGGTACTGTGAGACCTATTTAAAATATGCAATATCTGCTTTTCACGTTCCAGTCCAGAAAATTCCAGCTTATAATGGTAATTAACACTAATCCATAAACACGTGAGCTTGTGACTTGTTTATTTTCACCTGTGAATGGTATGACACCACTTGGAATATGACCTTGAACTCTATAACTTGCATCTTGTACTATGACCACAGCACCCACCCTCCACTTACTGCAATCTGTAAATGAAATATTTTGCCCGCGGTCAAGAAAATTTTATGTCTGAAACTATAGCCAGCTAAAAGTGTTCCATTTCTTAAACAGTAAAAGTCATTCTGTATTATCATTTTCTGATTGCAAATATACATTATGTAAACTTATTAGGAAATGGATTTTGCCCCAAAGAAATGTTCACTGCACAGAAATTACAACGAGCTAAAATAAACTCCAAAGCTGAGTAAGAAAGTAGGTTTTAATTTTCAGAGGATTTATTTTTATGCTGTTTACACTAACATTTAGTCCAGTTTGACTTGATTTCTTACTTTGTAGTCACTTTCTGTCACATTTTAATCCGTGTTTTACACATTAAAGTAATGAACTTTCAGTGGTGCATAATAATAGATCATAGCTATGATCAGAGACTCATTTGTGGTACAGAGACTACCATTAAAATGCAGATGTAAGCATAGAGCTTTTATTTACTTCTTCCAAGCTAAAGTAGTCCTTTAAAAAAGAAAAAAAAAGATTACAACAAAGAAGATATTCTTTGTAAAAAATGCATTGCTATTATATATCCTTTAAAAAAAAAATTAAAAGAGAGAAAAAATGAGGATGTGAGGAGAAAACTGCATTCCAGACTTGATCTCAGATCTACAATATAGATCTACTGACTACATATTTCTAACATCTGTATTTGTAATTTCTTGCCTAAATTGAGTTATTTCAAGTCCTACTTCTTTCACTGCTGATTTCTACTGGTTGTTTGCCTTGAATAAGTCCTTTAACTCTCAAGATCTCTTTACCAATTACTTGTCTTTATGACAGAGCCTGTGCAGAGATCATCACAAGAGAGAGTTGATCTGTACTGGGCGGTCCAGCATCTGCTAAGAAATAAAAAATATGTTGTGAGAATGGAAGGGAAACGTTGCCTTCTGAAGGGAAGTAAAGATCCTGAAATATTAGGTGAGAAGAGACTTGAGAATAAAACTGATGCAAAAGGGTCTAGAGAAATCATGCATTGGTTTTCTTTTAAAGACAGCAATACATTTAAATAATTGTTTCCTTCTCCAAGGATTGTGTGTGGCTGCTGACCTTTCCGGGGAAGTCACCTGTCTCTGAAGTGCTGCCATCTGTTTAAGATTGTTTAAGATTGTCTTGTAGCATTCAACTATCAAGTAGGAAAGGAAACCAAGTAAAACACCAACAGCAGCTGGAACAGGGAAAAAAATATGAATTAACTAAGGACTGGGAATTCTAGTCTGTTTACCATGGTACAAAGTTTAATTTATTAAAAATAGAGAAGTTAAAACCTGAAGAAAAATCTCAGCTCTCACACTGTGTCGGAGAGTCATATGGTCCAACTACTGCCCTGTTGTGAATATTCTCTACAGATTCCCATAGTCCTACTTAATTTTAGTCTCTTAAGTGCCTTGGTAGCTCCTCTTAGCATAGAACCCTGGGTCATAAAGGAACAGAGTACAAACCCCCTTCTCCCCTGCTTTCTTCCCTGCCACATTTTCAGCCTACATTGTAAGAAACCCTGTGTGGCGTCTTACCTCAAACACAACAGCACACCAGGTAAATCTCCTGTTTCACTACAAAGGCAAACAGAGATCTTCTAATTAGGGCATTGAATGAGACTCAGAAGACAGGGCTAAATTGGTGCATGACCTTGGCAAGTCCTTCAGTCTCAATATGCCTTGGTTTCTAAACAGTAGGATCCAGTATTACCTATCCACTCACTGAGGAATTCAAAGGCAGGGCATAGCTATCACTGAAGAGCAAAATACCGTGGTCCAAAGCATTTGACTGATACAGTTTAACGTGTACCACTGCACCCTGAACACTGAAGATGATAAAAATGAAAACTTTAACTCTGAAAAATTTGCTCTTATGTTAGGAAAGTTATTTGTTGCCTTGTGGTAAGGAAAATCTTTCTCCCGTCTGTATTTTCCAAGGCAGAACTTCCATTTCCTTGGGCTGGTCTGCAGTAAAAAGAATTGTTATTAGTCTGACAGTTTGTTTCCAACTGCTGCAAGCATGTCATTAAAAGCATCTTCCTAAACCACACATCAGTCTTCTTGACATCTGTCATATAGCTTAGATCATCATTTTTCTCCCTTATGAGGAGTCATACTGTAAACATTTTTTCATTACTTTTAGTTTCATGTCAAAAAGAATCAAATAGTTATTTTCAGCATGTCCAGCTTTCCCTACTAATGGTAACCACAGATCTACAAACACACACCCTGATAATGCTTTCTTTGCATGACTTTCCTGGTTACTGACAAGCTTCAGAAAGACAGATGTAGGCTTTGCATGAAATCAGCTGTACATATTGCTAACAGATTGCTGGACAATCCGATAATGAAGCCAGTTAGCTCTTACCACTCTATTTCTGTTCTTTGTTCCCACTGATAGATGGGACTCTCTTAAAATGTTCATAGCTAGGCTCTTAAACTGCTGCTATTTATGCTTCATCCTTTTTCTCTTCTGGTCTTTTTCTTGCAAACTCTCTAGTTAAGTAATTAATTGCGCTATTCTCTTTTGGTTGCCATAACCTCTGAGGCTGTTTCTGTATTGTAAATAGCTGTGTCTGTCTTCCACTTTTACGTGTGCACTTTCATGTTATCAACTAAAATCTGGCATCGCGCTTGACTGTAATTCAGATGTCAGTTTGGATTGAAGCCATACGTGGGAGGATGTGCATTTGAAGTGGCAGAGAGTAAGTGACTGATAATGAAAACAAGCATTTATTTTGTCAGAACCTCAGCAGATCATTTATTGGAGAGCATATTCTAATGAGTGCCACCCACACCAGATGTGTCATTGGGGATTAGGTCAGATCCCTAATAAATGTGTTGGTTGATATCCAATGAAACTTGAGGGAAGGAAAGAAGGAGATTGAACAATTTTAATGTAGAAGATAGTGGGTCAGAGATCTATGGCATCCGTGTTAAAACTTTAGACTTATTTGTGCCCATAGTTATATAACACAACAGTAGCTATTTAGCTGGACTGAATCTTCTTCTTCACTTTCTGACTGTGTCTTTATATACAGAATGTAATTGGTAGAATGTTGTGATCTGATTGAGAGATATGGGTAATGTGTAGTCCTGTCTTGGCCCCCAGGATTCCCGCTGACTTTTTATTTCCATATTCCTCAGCAGCATAAACATGCATTTTCCTAAAGCTCCAAATGTGGAGACTTGTCTTCAGTCCATATTTGTGTCTGGGATTTGCACAGGTTTTCTATCAAAATTATTTTAATATACATAGGCAGACACAATAAAATAAAGTGGTGTTATCCTTTTTCTTGTGTCAATTTACTCATTGGCTGTTATTATTGTTATTATTACTACAAATGTTAGACAATTTTGGGGAATTCAAGACTTCCTCCTCTCTACTTTTTCACTTCCAGAACATGGAATTTCTTCCTGCTGCCATTTTTCATGTTCCCTTCTCACTGCAGTAATGACAACACCTTTTATAAGTGTGAATATTCCCCATCCAGAGAGCAGCTGAACACCATTTCCTTCCTAGTGCTTTCCAGCTACGGAAAGGACTTGATCTTAGATGGATGGGGTTTTTCCTGTCATATATGGTATTATCATAATTCTCCACTCTTAGCCTTCTCTTTCTAACTTTCAGAAACAAAGCCTGACTTGGAAGTAAAAAACCAAGAAAAATATATTCTGAATGAATTCAGGATTCAAAAATAAGCTGTAAGTGCATTGTTGCCAAGTGGAATCCAGAATCATTGCATAAAATATTTCTTGTTAAACATGAATCAGAAATTGCAATAGAGCTTCTCTTTGCTTATAATAAAAATGTAGAAATGACAATTCTTTATGGCTTAATAAGAGTTTGTTTTGGGGTTTTTTTCATTATTCTATTTTTTACTGTGAATTATGAATTTCAGGAAACTCATGATAAGAAGCTCAGCATTTTCATTATATCCTATGTTGAATAATACACAACCTAACTCTACACGATTTTGAGTCAATAGGCAGACTTGCAACTGATTGTCCAAGAGCTCGGTTGGGTTTTTAATCTTTCATGTATTTCATAAAAATCAGTAAAGTTTCTAGTGAAATCAGTGAGAGATTCAAGCCAGGACTGAAACCTTGGAAGCCTGTTGCAGTTTTTCTTTCGTATTTCAGTAACAGAAAGGCATAAGATGCAAATTAGATAAGATATTCACATCGCTCTGTACACTGGGGCAGTCAAACATCCTCTGCAATCCGGTCAGAGCTCCTACTTGTGGGATTCTTCAGCTTGCCATTCATGGCAACAAAAGAATCCCATTCCCTGGTTTTACTTAAATATACAGCATGCTACAGCAAGCAGGTGTGTCGTGACTTTTCCAACAATGAGAAAACAGAAACTAAAACTGGGTAAAATGTTAACCTTGATTATGAGGGGTTAAGGGCTTTAGGAATCAAACATGTGAGAATGTCTAGAAGAACTGAATTTTAGAAATTACAGTATTGCCAAATGTCCTTTAGTGAAAAATGTCGGCCACACCAGACTGATCATCTTGTTTTTACATTGGGTCCACCCTCCAACCTCTTAATCTAATTTGTGTGTTTAGGTTGGAAGCATTTTGAGACTGACTCCAGTTTCTTTCCTGGCCTGTGAGGCACCTAATGCACTGCAAGCTCTCATAAAAAACATTAAAAATGAAATTTAATAGCATTGTCTTTATATTTCCAGAAAGAGTTGAGCCAGAATTAGAAATCTGAACCTATCAAAATTTATAGGCTGGCCTTTGCATCAGGATTTTAGAACACTTTACAAATAATTCCATTAAAAACCACTTTATTCTGACTGAAATTTCATTCAGTTAATATTGTCAATATTAACACCTGCTAAAAAAAGCAGTAAGGTTTGTCCCTTAGTTGTGTTTGGGTTTGCATATTTTCATTAAGAATACGCAGATATTTTAATTTATGCATTTATTTTAATTATTTCCTGGTATTAGAGTTACTGACACTTTTGCCTTTATCCTTTGCAAAATGCTGTACATCCATAATATATTCCACATTTTACATGAAATATTAAAAGGAGAAACAGAGGAAGAAAAACAGAAATATTCTTTTGCTGAAAGTAAAAATGTGTGAACAGAATACTGTTTTGATTTACAGTTTCTCTTTTTGAAAAGGTTTTAGGAGATTTAGAGAGGTGGAGGTGTGTGAAAGGGCACATCAAAGGTTTGGAAGAACTTTAAAAAAATAAAGGTTAAATAGACTAGGGTTCTTCAGTTTGGAAAATAAACCAGTGAGGGGGAAGAGGTCTATTAAATCTCAACCAGCAAGCAAAAGTGACCGGAAAATTATTCTTTACTGTCACTTTTAATTGGCCTTGAGTAATGGCAGGGTCAAAACAGCAGAAGGCGATGCATGGCAGAGAGGCTTCACCATAGGATAATTTGGACATGAAAAGTTTACATCTTTTTAGAAGGTCGTGTAGAGATACTACTGGAAAGAAACTCTGTTTGTGTTATTCATACACGGAAATATTTTGTCTAGCTGAGAAAGTCTCTAAACTGCAAAAATTGCTGAGTGCCAAAAGATTGTATCACAGAGAGACATCACTGAGTGTTTACCCTGCTAAGGCACGTTTGGCATTTTGGGTGCTGTGGCAGGCAGGACAGTGGGCTCAGTGCACGGTGGGGTACATCTCAGAGACTGATGGAATGACAGGGCTGGAATCCTGCCTCTCCCACTTGAACTGCTGTAGTGGATCACAGCCAGTGAAACCATGAGGAGGTAAAGTCTGCATGAGAGGAAGCACGAGCCTCGTAACAGAGAGACTCTGCAAACCAGCACGGAAGTCGATGACCATCATTCCAGGCAACACGAGTAGTATAGTAGGGATGGGCTCTGTTTATGACTGGTATTGGGTTTTTTATATAAGACAAATGTGTGTGTCAGTTTATTCTGCTGAAATATCTTTATTCTGTCTAAATCTAAGTGAAACTCCTCATTGACCAATAGTTTTATTTTCTGCAGTGATCCTCTTCATTGATGCCTGCTTAAAAAAATTGGATTAGATGATCCTTGCTTCACATTTATCTTTCTGTGCATTTTATGGTTATAACAGTCAAGGGTAGCAGCACCAGGGACTGTGTAATATTTTGAGGAAGTGGAGAGAAAAGCAGAAAATATATTAGGGTTTGGACTGGAGCTCCTGCAGAGAGCAATGACTAAGATCCCATAAATGTTTCCTGTTGGTCCAGCAGCTGCAGAAATTAGTAAGGTTTTCCCCACCCATTTATTTTAAGCCTTCACAGTGCCATCCCTTCTCCATGAGCTGTATTTAAAATGTAAATAAAAAGAAGGCTTTTAGGAGATTTAACTATTTCCCTTGGTATTTAAATTATTCAATTATAACTAAAGCTATTAAAATACAGTTAATTAAAATGGTTAGATTGTTTTTCTTTGCACTGATCACAGCATTGCCCTACTTCTCCCTCTAGCTGTTTAATTCCTATTAAAAATGATAATGCTTTGCTTTATTCATTAATGCAATAACCTTACGTACATTCTTCAAGTGATCTCTTTGGTACAAACTGTGCTGGTTTTCTTCTTTTCTAGCAGTGAAGCAGAAATTTTCCCGTAGTCTTTGGAGGTTTAATCAGCAGTAAGAGGACTCAGAATTTAAACATTAGCACTACCAAGTCATGAGAAATAGCACAGCTCCCAGTAAAAACTTTGGCTTAATTTTGATGCAATATAATGTCATTAGAGACAGTAGGAGAACCCTAGAGTTAATAAAAGGTAGAACCTAAATAAAGGTTTCATGACTGACAATATAAAATTGCCAATTCTACACTTCTAAGTATTTTATCTGAATAGTTTCACACACTCTGTTGGGAATAGTAATCCAGATGAAGGCTGAAGGGAAAGTGCCTTAAAATACACAAGAGATGCAAAGGCAAGTTCATCTCATCTTTATCTTCACAAATAAGGAGGGAAACCTACCCCTCTGGTTTTTGGCATTCAGATTAGTACATTAAAATCCTTCTTTCTCCCTCAAGATCACAGACACCTTCCTTATAAGGTACTTGTCTCCTTTGGGAGGCAAAGTTATAGTGAAATGAGAAGATCTTGATAGCCTCACATTCCCACTGAATCACAGGGTTTTCTAAAGCAAAGTCCAAAAGAAACTAATTTCAGCTGTTGGCATGGCCTTGCATGGTTCTGTGTAGTACAGGACAAATGGCTGTGAAGGCATAAAGGATGTCATGCAGCTCCTGTGACAGTAATGACATCGAGTCAACAGGAGCATGACGGTCCAGGAAGATCAGACCTTGATGTAGCTTTGATCACCAAAGCACTGAGGGATTGCACGTATAAGGCCACAGCCACAACACTGATCTCTTCCCTCCTTTGTTGGGGAAGGCCCACAGGGAGGGATGTGCAGTTGTTTGGTAAAGAAGGAGGAGCCCTAAGTGATTCAGTGTTGTTTCGCCTCCACCATGAGTGTCTGCACAGAGGGAGAACATACATCCTGGGAATATTACAGTCTATGAGATTTACATTACAGGCCCTTGTTGAAATTCCAGCTCCACTGGAGCAGATAGCAGAACTTCTTTGGATTTCAAATTGGCCACTCATGCTTATTTTCATGTAATATCAGTTTCATGAGAAGATACTCTCTCTTCCATGTTTCTCAAGGGTATTTAAGGCTTTAGATATTGTTACAGCCCACAAGCCTAATAAACATCATTTGCCATATACGAGATTGCCTGAAATAAGAATGCTGTTGGGGACCTGTGCAACAATTCAGTCTGTCTCCTGCTGTGTGACAGAGAACAGGTAAACATGGGGTAGTGGTAATGAGAGAGCTACAGGCTGCTCAGCATATGTATGAATGGGATGAGAGGGCTAAAAGGCTGATTTGAAGCTTCCTGATGTAGCACACGGGGAGGAAAAGGCTGCAAATAATGTAAGTTTAGTTTCAGCTCTGAACAAACTTAGGACCAGCTCAGTTTGTTAAACCTGAAGGAAGAGTGACGAAAATTCAGGTGTTCTTGCTGATTATTTTAGATCTGTTACCTGCAGTAGGTATTGTCTGATTATGAACCATAACCACTGACTGTAACAGGAGTGTAAGTGGAGTAATAAGTTCTGTCTGCAATAACCTGGAGAGCTACAAGCAGGAGGTCTGGCCAGAATTCAAAAACCTCTGGTATTTCAGTCCATGTTAAACCTGTAACTTTTAGCCTAAGAAAGACATGTTTGTTTCCTATAATCCTACCTGTCTGTGTTATATGGCTTTTATTGTAACACTGAGATCTCAGTGCAATATAGCATGAATGGGAGCATTTACTCAGCCCAACTCTGTACCTCTCTTTCTGTAAAATTTAGATTTTCACACAGTGAAATCCATCTGCCCCTTGTATGAATGTTTCAGACTTTTTTTCTTGTTTTCCAAGGGTTTGCATGGGTCTGAATCTTTGGAAGTCTTAAAAACCAACTGTCAGTGGGACAACTTCCAGGACTTACTCCAAGTGTCTAAGACTTAGAAATTGGGAGTTTCTTTCATCTCAAATGAAAGACATTGTTGACAGCTTTAAAGGATTTTTTTTTTCTTAGTTGAAAATTGATTTGTCAGTGAAAGATAGTTGATGCTTTTATGTTCTGTAACATTACATTATGCTTAAATAGTTTAAGTAGATATCTCAAGTTCTGCTTATATTTTGTCCTCCTTCCAAGGACTTTAAATTAGTCTAAAGCTTCAGTCAGCACTATCAAACAAACAAGTGCTTTAGAAATATACTACAGACCATGGCCATGGCTGCTGGCTTGTTCAAACAGTGGAGCCTCCTGCTTAGACATCTGCTTCCTAACTTGTGATGAGGTGTGTGGATGGAAAGGTAGATGCTGCTTCTAAGGTGCTTTTTTTTCATTCACACAAACCTTTCCTGAGAGACTTTCTAAGGGATTCCCTCTCCTTCCTTCCTAGGCCATCAAAGTTGCAGTTGTTACCAGCACTCCAAGTTTTCTGTCCCCTGACTTGGTCAGCACGGCTGATTCAGCTGGCTCTGTGCTGGTAGAAGCTTAGCTCTTTCTTATATTGAATATTCCATATCACACCTCCATTACCAAAAGGAATAGCAGAATCAATTTAATATTTTGCTTCCAGAGAAGAAATTTTAATTGTTATGCTGAGGGTATATCACACAACTTTGTTTATGGAATTACTGTATGATCATGATTTCATTTGTCAAGTAGGTGGTTGGGTTGATGCAGTCCTTGACAAATTAGTTTTACACTGGCATAAATCCATGTATTTAAAATAGCAAACTCCTGTTTTGTATGAGGATTGGCTCCTTATAGTTCTCCATTTGTTCTTACTATTATATGTCTATTACAAAATGTGCCAAAGAGTCTACATGGAATACAAATATGGACATTTTAGTTAACATTCTGTATTGTGAGCTGTTTAAATGGCATAAGTAAATCAAGTCTCACTTTTCTTGCAAAGTTAAAAAGTCCACAATTCATTCGTGAAACAGAACATTAAATTAATAAACAGTCTGACTGATATGACATGAAATAATAGAGGTATTAGACTAAGCAAGTCTTAAACTTCACATCCATACCTTCTGTGTTTTTGTAAGCACTCCTTCTACAAGCAGCCAGTTCTCTGCTGCTGTACTGTCACTGTGCTTATTTGTTCCAACTGTGGATGACAAAAGTTTTCTCCCACAAGAAATCTGGGTGGTGATGGAGGTTAAATCACCGGCCAATCAAAAGACTGGCTGTTTCATTTTGAAGTCCTTGATCAGTTTGATATTTACAGGGGGTAAAAGCAAGAGAGAACTTCAGATTCTACCTTTAAATTGGTTCTACGTTAATTTTTGTCTCATCCACAAATTTTATATTTGGGGTGGGTTTAGAAAATACTATAATTTTGCATAAATTATAAATCAATCCTAATTTGTAAAAGATTTTCAAGCCTTTCTCATGATAGAGAACATAATTCTAGGATCTTACCTATATAATTACTTTTTTATGGTGCCAAATTTATCAGGTTTGTTGGGGGTTTTTTTAGAATGCAAGGTGGGAAGCCTTGCAGGTGCAGAATAACTGCTTCCTTGAGATGGCAATATTTTATTGCAGGTGACTGATTCCCTGATACATTGGTGTTCTGTGGCAAGAAAAAAGTGAATCAATAAAAAAAAAAAAAAAATCTTAAAACCTGGAAAATCGTTCAACTGGTTTTCCCCCAGCTGAAAGTAGATACGGTAAGAGCACTGGTGCTAAATTGCTTGAAAGGAGAAGATCAGAGGATCTGTTCGAACGTGTGCTGCAGTGACTGAGCACACCCTGCAAGTCATCTCATTTAATCCCAGGAAGCATAAGGACCTCACATCAGTTTTAAGTGCAGCTTATCCTGAGTCTTAGGATGCATTCATACCATGTATGCTCTGTGACATCTGTCATATGGTTATGTAAAAGTTTCCGATGCCACGCCTGACTGCTAATCTTGGATCAGGGTCAATTCCAGTCATCGTTCCATGCAGCAAGGGGAGGGTTGCTGTTACCTTTGTGCCTCACCAAGCCCAAGTACCATTCGTGTACACAGTGCCATCATTCTCTTCTTGAATACTTCTCTGTAATTTCTTTTTTTTTGTCTCACGTGACATACATATTTGTTTATATCATTCTTTTATCATGTAGCTCTGTGACCTTATTATTTGTAGTAAAAATAGAATAAAGGCCCTGATAAGATATCCAAAGTGAATGAGCCATTAGAAACTCTTTACAAATACAAAAAAAAAATCAAAAATCTTAAAAACTATCGGTAATCATCGCAAATTTTTCAAAATGCAGCATGTCATATAAAAGTTTGTGACACACTATTTAGTATTTGTCACATGTCAGATATTTTTATTAGTCCAACATTTTGTTCCGAAATCTTGTTTTGTATAGGAAAACCCACTCAGCATCTGACATAATGTGTATGCAACAAAAGTCAGAATTCTGAACTCTAGACAAATACTTTTAAGCACAGGACTGGTATAACCACAGTGTGGTAGGAATACTGCATTGTTTTCCTTGGCTGCTTGTTTTTTTCGCTATTAGAAACTTCAACTTTCAAGGATTTCCCAGTATTCACTTTCTGGAACAAGTGCCTTTATTGTTCCTACAGTTTCAAAAGAAGTATCACAGAAGATGGAGGGTGAATTCCTAATTCAGAATCATATTTATTCTAAGTAGCTGATGCTTACTGACATGGTTACTTAATCAAGGATGTTTGTGACCCATATGTCAAGTCAAAATGAACAGTGACTGAGCTACCAGGAATTGTTCACAGGAACAATGTAATGCATAATTAACACAGTCTAGAATACGGAAATCTGTGCAAAAGAAATTTGCCAATAGAAATAGCAAAGGAAAAAGCCTGCCCCACACATCATAGCACATTTTTAGAAAGCCTTGATGATGCCATATTAAGAAAAGCCAGTAGGTTTACCAGCTGTTCACTCTCATTCCAAAATCCAAGTTAGAGGCATGAACCAGGTGTCACTTTCCTCCTCCCTTGCTACAAGTCCAGATCTAACCCTTGGCATTTGACATGAATTCAAACCAGGGATCCACATAGTTGAAATTATAAACATATACATGAGCTGAGCTGAAACAGTCAGCACCCTTTGCCGGGAGTGACACAAACCCCACATTTGTGTGGATGGTCAGTGACTGTACCATTCAGTTTCTGTGACATTCTTTGATAAATGGAAGTGTAAAGCTGACCAAAATATCCAGGTTTAATTCTACAAGAAATATCACCATTTTAAAGTTTCAATTTGGATACAGAAATACAAATTTTCAGGAAAATATGAATTTTCAGAAAAATATAATTTGACATCAAATATTTTAATGTTAATTTCTATTTTATAGCACAAGTTAAACTGATTATTAAGAAAATGCCAAACTAATTAAACAAAACAAATCAACAAACCCCTTGAGTCTGGAAAAAGTACAACTGTTTCACTCAGTATGAAATACCAATTTTCCAAAACTTCATTCATTACAGCAGCAGTAATAAAACATTTTATGACACTACTAAACTATGAAATGACATGAAAATAATAAGTATACAGAAGAAAAAAAAATGCGTTGTCCACGGGAATTACAAACGAACATCATCTCATCATATTTTTATGAAAGTAGGGTGCAAAAAAACTCTTAGTGTTGCAGTGAGGAGCAGCTGAGAATGGTTAATGGTAGGCATTTGGCTACAGTGCTGATGAGGCCACTGAATACTTTGGTGTCTTCCCAGTGTCTCTGGTGTCGGTGCCTCTGCCCAGCTTGTGATTGGGCGGGGGGCATTTCAACACAAAATAAAATAAACATATGAGAAAGTATTTTTGCGTCCACTTGAGCCTGGCACATGCACAGCTGCACCTCTTCTACGCAGGTGTGTCCAAAGAGGATAGTGAGGCACAGACCTGACCCCTCCGTGTAGCCATGCACCCATCAGAGTTAATATCCCAGGGAGCTGATGCAGGCCGGAGAGAACAGCCATGTTAGAGTCCCAGAAAAGCCTGGAGAGAGAGAGAGGGAGGCACGCGTGTCCTTGTATCTGACAGGCTGGAGTGTCAAACAGTGACACATTACAAGTATATCCCCCCAGGGGTGTTGTGAGCTGCTGCTAAGCAGGAGGTTTGAGTAGTCCAGGAAGTGTTTTCCTGGAGCCCACATGGCTACCACTGCGCTGTCCTGCTGCACTGTCACCCCCTCCTTTTCCCCTTTAGTACTATTAAATCTCCTTAAGGTTGTCCCCATGCAACTTTGAGATTTTGCATTATCTTTCTGTTCCAACACTGTGCAATAAAAGCTTTCTTTTAGCTTCTGGCTACACTGGGTTTTCTTCTGTTTGTGAGCCATTTTCCAGTCTCTCTCACTTCCTTTGGGGCCAGCATGCGAATCCAGGTTGTGTAACTGCTCCCTCACTCATTCTCCCACTTGTAAACTCTCCCTTTGTGTGGGCCCTGCTGGCTCTCAGTTTACTGTCTCTGCTGCACTGCCACATGCTTATGCCTCTCTCTGGGTAGCTCTTGTGTTCACAGGCATGATTTTTCTCAGTGAACAAGTGACACGTTTAATCAGAACAGCCATTGCCATTTCCAAGGCCTAGAGTGCAGGCAACATGCAAGGTAGTGTCTGTGATTGTACCCTGTTTTAGTCAATCTGATTTTCCAGCCTTGATAGCTAAACCAGACCTCTTAATATTTACATTTCTTTCCTTAAACAATGTTTACTTGTCAAAACTGTAAAATGACAGACAAAAAAGAAAAGACTTGTTATGCTGATTCCACTGTGGAATGCATCAGTCAAGTGTAAGGTTGAGAGAATATGCTCCTTTTATACCAGTTACTAACATTTTTTTATGTTTGTTTGTTGAAATAGTTCTTTTTTATTTCAACAGAGTAAATCTGAAGCCTGTTTATTAGAAACTCAGTAATTATACAGTAATCATATCACTGGTGATAGGTTACTGCTTGCCCTTTGCCTCTTGATTATCATTACAAGTAAAATGAAAACAGTAGAAACCTGGCTTATTTGCCATGCAGACAGTGAGTCCTTGAGGAAAGGTGTAGAAATCAAGTGGACATTACAGCCACAATGTTTGAATGTTGCTGCCTGCAGCTGCTTTGGGTATGCAACAACTACTCTTTCTGAAAAATAATACTTGTCAGCGATTTCCTTTTTAATAAAAGCTCTGAAAAGGAAATCCTAGAATAAGAGGCATTAGAGTGGGGTAGTTAGAGGGAAAAAGGTGTTCGGTATTAACTTCTCCATGAGATTATTCAGGAAGAGGGCTTATTAGCAAGTGGCAGAGAAAGAGAAAGGGAAAAGATTTGTGTGTTTGTCCTCATGAATTCAGCTGTGGAATCCTTTGAGCCTGTGTCCTCCATGGACTTTCTAAAAGATAGGTTTCTTAAACAGCTGTATCAGGCCAGCATCCAAAATTACCTTTAGTAAAGCAATAAATTTTATTTGTGACAAATAGAACAAGTTCTGAGTGAAAGCAGACAGTGGGAGCCTCTCAATTAAGGAATGGAGACTATGTCCCAGTTCTGGATCTTGTGCAGAATCTGTGAAGATTTTGAAAACAATGTTTAGATTAAGTATTCACTGAATGATCTAAAATACCTGAAAATTATGCTTTACCCAGAGACAATGGATAGAAACAGAGATATCATCTTCAATTTAGAGAAATCTGTTCTTCAGATTCCTTGGAAACAGGCATCAGCTGCACTTGGCACAGCTGGGGGGATGGTAGAAAATATACCTGTCAATTATACATGTAATTTCTGATATCCAAGCTGTTCCAGGGCCACTTGGCACCCCAAAGTACTTTAAATGAGCAACAGAACTTCTCTAGCTCGTGTCTTGCCATTAGACTTTGTTTCAGCCCCCAGAGGTCTTGGTAACTTTTCTGATGCACTACTTTGTCAGAGCCATCTATGCAAACCACAGACTTCCCACGTTCTGGAAGACTCTCCCAAGGACCAAATCCACCCATCAACAAAACACTAAGCAACTTGAAAATGATCAAGGAATTTGAATTCCAAAGGAAAAAAACAAAAGAGCTAAAGCATTTTGGAATAACAAGGCCATCAGTTCCAGAAAAGACCTTTTGTAAAGCACTCAAATCCTTGAACTAAGGCAGAAAACTAGTGAAGAACAGAGGTTTAAGATCAATATATAGAAGATAACTTCCATGATAAATAAGACATGAGAATCAATCATAAACAATTAAAATATGTTAAAAACTATGGATCAAGTGAATCAGGGCTAAGCAATGTGATTACTGGGGAAAAATGATGGAAAATGAGACAGTACAGATTGATGGAAAAAACAATAGTCTCCAAAAATTAGATTTTTTTTAACTTTATATGAACAATAATGACATTTCAAAAAGGAATATGGACATTCACTATGTATTATGTTATTTGAAAGAAACCAGGAAGTAATAAAATATATTCTTGACAACTGATGACGTAAACAAAGTTTTTAGAGTAGGAGAAATTTTAGGTATGGTGAATTTCTCAGCAATGAGAGGGAGAGATTTGGTCTGAGGAAGTAAAAGTAGGATAAAAAACAAAGAAGATGAGAATTTAAAGATATATAAGAACTTTAATCATCTAATTTAATCTGTGGAAAATATTGGTGATTAGAGAATATGCAATATGGGACTTCAGCATTAATAAGGGCAAATAATGTTTTAGTGGACCTATTTAATCTACTTTCCAGACATCTGTGTGTGGACCAACAGAATTAATTATTAAATGCTCCTCCTGCATTTGGCTGAACTCAGCTGACTGTGATTAAAGTTTCACTCTTTCTGTTAGGTTGAAAACTGTCTCTGAAACCTAATGATGTGGAGTAACATGTTCATACAAGTTACTAATGATGCTTTTATGTTGATTCAAATATGTAAATAAGTATCACTGTTAACAAGAGGTTGGTTTAATTCATTAGTATGTGCTTTTTCTGCTACAATAGTACATTATTTTAAATTCTTTGCCTCTCAGTGAATTTTGACTTAACTAGGGGATTATATTGAAGAAGAAGTTTCAGTTTCCTTATTCCTCTGATTTTAATGAAAACCAAAAGCACTAATGCCACTGCACTTCTCTCTAATGCTATTCTGGCATGGTGCATTTTATTAATATTTTTTCTTTAGAATTAATGAAAACATGGAATTTGGTCAGTGAAAGTTATAACAAATAGGTTTCTACTTAGCCCTGTTTGCTTTTATGCTTTCAGATCCTAAAGTTGAGCTGTGGGGATATATAGAGTTAGAACTTGCATGGTGAGAAGTACTGACTTTTAAGGGTGATAGACATTAATGCCATGTGAAGATCTTCCTTAAAGTTGTATTTTGCCATTGTTTTCATTACCAGTGTAGCAGCAAAGTAAAAATCACTAACTGACAGCAGTGATACCAATATTAGCATCAGTGAAGTCTGAAAACCAGTTGCAATAGGGTAGGGGGGAATAGCATTGAAAAACCAGAGTGAATTGGCAGCCACCAGCTCAGCAGGATTGTTTCTCCCATGTACTTAGAATGTGGAAGAATTTTACAAATTCTTTATTTTTCTTTTGTTGTATTATGTAGTTAAAAGCTTTACTCCTTGTTCCTCTCAGGGCTTAAAGAGTCATCAAAGAGTGGTGGGCTTTGTAAATGATGGATAAGATTTCTTGAAATAGCCGCTCAAAGTTACACGCATATGGGCGAAAATGAAATAATTTCAAAATTTAAATGTCTCTCACTCTTATCTCTCACTAAAAGTCAGTTCACACACCTTTTTTGATAATCTTGGGTGCATAAATAGTATATAAATTTTAACTATATTAGTATAACTGACTATAAATGCATTTTAATTATCCATCTGCATTTAAAAAACTTATGAGTGGTTTTGAGAAACATCCTCTTTGTGAATACTGAGACACTCAACCCATTTGACACCTCTTAAAATATGAGCTGCTCTTAATGGCTGACTATGCAGTTACAGTTATTAACATGTCCATGGCTTACACACAGTCACAGTATCAGGAACCTCTCCAGACTAGAAGACTGTTCACGTAACACCCAGAAGAAACGGATATGAGGTTCTGAATCTGTTTCACATTTGTCATTTGAATGACTTATGATTAAGGTGTTTTATTTCGATTTTTGTCCTCCCTATTGAGACCCTAGTATGAATCATTATAACAGTCTGTGAGATTTGGTTATTAAGATGCTTGAAATCAGAGTTATTACTACCATCCTTTATGTGATCATCAATTGAAAACTGCAGTGCCAACACTGATAATTTTCTTATCACAGGCGTATGTTCTAACAAGAACTAGGGTATCATATTCTGAGACCGAAGTTCAACAAGAAATAAAAATTAGTTTCATCAGCAATTCTACAGTTTTGCCTGTAATAATTACCCTATTTTGACACAACACCCCAAAGGCTAAACTGTCACTGAATTTTTGAGTTAGATCTGTTTTCTATTTATAATATGAACATTCTCTCTCAAATTTACTACAAATTAGCCTTCAGGGAGCTATAGCAGATTACATTTGAATCTATCCAAACTTGAATAATTAGTTAGGCATGTGCTTAAATTTGTCCATCTTCGTCAAAGTGCTTCAGCACATGCTTAGGGCTTGGTGAGGACAGTGAGATGTTAGCTGTGTGCTATCAGCTACACTGGAAAGTCATGTTTGTGCTGGAGTACCTCACCAGAGGTGCTATGAAGTTAATGAGTAGAATTAAATGCTTCTGTCATTCTCTTGGGTTGAAAATTCTGTAAGTTTTGCATAAAGGAAAAAGGAGCCACAGAATAGAATTTCTTTCTCTGTAAGCCATATGAACAAAACAGAAGCCCTCCAGTTCCATGCTGGACTACACTATAACTTTAAATTACATTTTGCTTCAGCCCAATCTTCTTTCTAGTTTCTCAGTACAGTTTATGTTCAGTAAGTGAAAGCAAAAGAGACACCATATATTTAATAATCGTTGAAGTTGAGTCTTTGAAGAAAACAATAGCAACAAGAATACTTGAGACAACATAAACTCAGTTTTTAAATTTAACAAAATAACTTACGTAAGGACAACTTTTTATTTGACTGGAGAGTTTTTTTGAATGGTTTATTCCTTCCAGATACTTCGCTTATTTTTATTATTTTAAGACAATGTCTTTTTCTTTTCACTTACTGGGCAAGCTCCTCTTTTGCTTGTGGAGGAATGTCTTATCTCTATTACAATGGAGTTGTACAAGAAACATGCGTTAAAAATACAACTTTTGCTGACAAGTTTTTTATCTGAAACACACAAAAAACCACAGACCATTGTATATGCCCTTCTACGTAGGTTAATTGTAATGAGTGACCTGCTAAACTCTTCATAGAGGAGAACAGAATTTTGTATAACTTGAAATTAAAAAAAATGCAAACTTCAAACTTGGTCACAGATGGAGACAGAAAAATTCATCCTTCTCTAGTCTGTGACTGAGTGTTAGTGCATAACAGTAACTTCCATGGGTAGCTTTACTAGTTCAGGACAAGGAAAATGGAAATTTCAAAATGCTTCTTCCATCAGCATGCCTTGTTTTAGGCACAGAACAGACATTTCAGTAGTTCAAGTCCCTGGGTCTTCTTACAGACCTGGTGCCCATATCATTCTGTCCCATTGTTTCAGTGTATTTTTTTCGTGAACTAAGTTTAAAAGAAAACAGGCTACTAATTCTACCTACTCCAGAGGACACTAGTGTAATATAATGGCAGTCTACTTGGTAATACAATTCTGAAAGTGTTTTATGGTGTAAAATTGCACTGCAGTAAGACATTATCTGGCCAGCCCAGCCCAGCATAGCTCACCAAAAGCTTCAGGAGTGGGAGCCCAAAAGAGTTGCAAACTACCAGTATTATACTCTGAGAATGAGATATGTTAACATTATGTTCATTTCTTTGCTCTGAGGTAGTGTCAAGGCTTAGAAAGCCCTTATGAAACTTGTGTCAGTAATTTATGTTAATGATGTTTTAAGGCCAAACTTATTACTAGTAAAATGTCATGCAGCTCCTTTCGCTTTGATGGTTTTTCATTCACAGGAACAGACATTATGGCCCACAATGTTCTTGAAACATCCTAAAATGACTGTTCATGAATAACTCAAAACCAGTTACTGGATCCAAAAATCCAGGATTACTTTTCTCGCCCTGGAGACTGACAACTCATTATTGTCCTAATCAGAGCATGTGTAATGCAAAACTTGACTTAGATTCAGAGATAGCCTTTGTTTAGAACCTCTGGCACCACTAACATCTGTTCTGATTTTCCATTTGGATTCTGAACAGCTCAGCCATCCGCTGTCTCTGGACCTTCTCCAGATGAAGGCTGCCAGCAGCACAGTGTCCACCTCTCTGCACCTGTCCCCTGCTGCAGCCCAAAGCGGGCAGAGGCCAAGGCAGTGCCTGCTGGAGCAGAGCAGGGCATGGGCCCCAGGCCAGGCTGAGCTTTGCAGTGCCCTACCCTAGCAGGAATTTGCCAGGAGGGAGATGTGTCTCTGAAGTCAATATTGCTAACAAAACCAACTGGTGATAAATCCCTGCACAAGTTGTGGTCCAGTTTCTCTTCTGATCCATATTATGATGTTGATAACCTCTATATGTTAAAGCACACGATCATGATTATTTTGGCAGTGCTATCTACACTGACTATTTGGAAAACCGGGGTTAAAACAAGATAAGATAAAACCATCTTGGAGGGAAAAAAACACTTGCTTCAGAGAAAGTAATTGGAAACCTCTGAAACAGCAGCTAACTGAGAGTAGGTAGTTTTTAAAAATATTGCGAATAAAATCTGGTTACTGTTGTCAGTTGGACCAGTGACCTAAGACTTCACAAAATGTGACTCAGTTTTCCCTGTACTAGTGCCCTTGCACTATCATCTTTCCTGAATTATTTACTTGCATGATGCTAGTGTTCGAAAGCCCAGCCCATGGGTATGTCTCTGTCATGCTGGGTACTGTACAAACACAATTTAAGGAGAAAATAGGGGTTTGGAGTGACCACTAACATCAGCATTTAAAATACAGAGAATATGGTTAATGTTCTAGAATTATTTTAGTAAGTGAATCTGTGAAAATTCTTTAAGAATTGAGTAATAAGAAAATTTGCAGCAAAAATTTGATGTTAATTCTTTAGCTTTAGAGTTCCTAATCCCTTTTTTGCCTTGTGCCCTTTAAATTCCCTTTGCAGCAGCTTATCTCTCATTTAAAAATTCTCCCTTAGGAGCTAATGTTAAATATGTTCATAAAAAGTTCTACATAATGCTGTTAATGATTACTTTTATATCATGCTTTTTATTCACTTGTCAAATGCCCAAAATCTTAGCCTGGAAAAGAATATAAACTGTGTAAAGTGTTGGATGTATTTTCTCACTTCTTTTTTTCTGTAAACAATGGTTCAGCTCTCAGAAATGAGTGTTGGTCCCACTGTGTATTAGAAATGCACATAACTTCCCTAGGTCCGGACCCGTTTGCTTCATGTAGATGTAACTAAAAAGGTACACTGTTGGAGAGACATCTGAGGGAAAACAAAGCAACAAAATTATAAAGCATATAGAAGTCATATGGGGCTGAATCTCTATGATCTGTATGAAAATGAGAGAGAATATAAAGCAGACATGAGGGATTCTAATCCGAGTCTAACATAATTTACCTTGTTTTAAAGGATTCATCAAAGCCTACGGCAACAGTGGGTTGTTTCTACTGTGTTTGTTTAGAAACTTGTTTGAGAACAAAACAGGATGCTTTGTGAGGTTTTGAGGTTTAGGAAAGATAAATTCTAAATTTTGCTCTAAGACCTTGAGTGTAAGGTAATTCAAAGTCTGATTAATTTATTTAGTAAAAAACAATTTCTGTTTTTAATTGCCACTGTTCATACTCTTTGCAGAAATCTTTTGGAAGGGGGCAAAAATGTTCTTTATAGGCGTCCTTACTTTTTTTTTTTTCCCCAAGTTACTTCATTATTTCAAGTGTGTTAACTCCTGTTTCCATGTCCTCCCTTTTTAAACAATATATGGCAGAATAGTCTGGAAAATGAGTATTACTACTAGCCTACAGTAGCCTCTAGTGGCCTGAGGCAACTGGTTGTATGCAAAATACAAATGCTGCTGGCACCCATGACTTTCCTTTTTTAGCTACACATGGGTTAAATGTGTATTTATATCTGATGTATTTGTGAGAGTGCTTGGTGTGGGGCCAGTGTAATGCAAGAGAAGAGAAATTTTAAGTGTGTTTTCTGCAGAGCAGGAAAGCAAGTCTGAATTTGAATTCCTGTTTATCATGCTACATCAGCTACAAGGCCTATTGTGAAGATGTAGTCAGCACGTGGGAATGGATGTGAATTCTGTGTGAATCCATGCTTGCTCATGGCTTTCGGGTCAACCTTATAACTAGATGGAGTCTGAAAGATCCCTGAACACATCACTGATGGAAAGAAACACAGACTCCCTTTTATGCATTATACTGAAAGTATTTTAAAAATTAACGCTTAGAAAAGGTTGTCACATGTGCTAGGCTACTGTTCATAAGAGCAAATTAAGATTTTCTAAAACATTGCAAATCAGACTGTGAGGAAAGCAATGAGCTGGTCTTAATGCTAGTTTAGACCTCAGTATTGGAGTGTATTTATTAGATTGTTTCAATAGTACTTAAACCTTTGTCTGATGTCTTCCTTGTGTACATGTTACAGGATCATAGAGACTTATGTACATACAATACATTTTCACATTCTATAATCAAAGCATAAAAGCCTTGTTCATCTCTCAGCTAATAAAAATCACAAGGAAAAAGAAAAGAAAAGAGAAAGTAAAAAGAACTTTCAGGATTGTAACCTCAAGATTCCTGATGATGTAGAACAATATCAAGAAGCCAGAAAATGCTGGTACAGTGCTCTTGGTGGTCTTCTTTTGATAGAGAGACATGGACTGAAGACTAGGGAAGAATCCCCCTTGATAAAATGATTACTTTGTTCAAAGGTGATTTGGTCTTGGATTTCTGGAGATTCCATTTTCCTTTATAGAGCTTGTGGAATTGAAAAGCAAAGCTTCTCCTCCTTAACCTTAATTCCTATGATTTACGAGTTTCACTCTCTCTGTCTTATTGCATTTCCACCCAGTCTCTTCAAACAAATCAAGTGTGAAGCCTGGGACTATATAACTCACTCCAATAAGGTCTAAGATACATCATTCATTCTTTTTATTAACATGATAAAGTCAAGCTTTATTTTTTTTTTCCTTTAAGTCAAGTGTTTCTCTGTAGAGTCACAAGTAAAACGAGAGATTTCTCTGGTCATTTACAGTACCCTCATTAAGCTTTGTCTTGAACTCCAGAGAAGCTACTGTCCCTCTAGTCCATGTATAGGATCCAGAAAGTAATTTCTTACTTCATCACCTGGATCGGGAGCCTGAAGTAAAGTGCTGTGAATGTTCCCTGTCTGACACAATTTTACAGGCATGGCACCTCAAGTTGTATTTAGCTAACCGACTAAGAAGCCCTGACAGCAGCCAGTCACTGAGTGTCCCCTGCTAAATGAAAGTAGTGGCATTATGTAACCCAGCTGTCATCATTCGTCTTGCCAACAACCTTAAATAACCTGTATTTTAGAACTAATGCATAAATCAAGCTTTGCATTTTATAAAAATTCACCTTGGTAGCAAAAAGTTTCTACCCATGGGGAAAAGAGAAAAGAAAGTCACCTAAATACTATGTTCCTATGTAATTTTTTTTTTTTATAATTTTTATGTTTTATAATTTTTATGAGGTTTTATGTTATAATTTTAAAAGAAAGACATATCTTAAGAAAAGAAGGAAAGGGAAGTTACGCCAGGGTGCATTTTCATTATTACTTTCAACCGATACAAATTCACACAGATACCAAATGGGATATCCCCACTTTTACTGCACTTGAAATATCTTTTATTCTGCCAGCATGCATCTTAGAGAGCTTTATGCACAGTATTGATCCTGATGAAAACTGTCCCTTTTCAGTCTTGGATTAATTTTCTCCTTTCTTTGGATCCCTGGGCGATCATAAAAACACAAGTGTTTACAAGAGAAAAGTAGTAGGCACATGCAACTGAAGGATGAGAAGGGACCATCCCTTTTGACAGAAGCATGGACTCAGATCAATTTTAATTGAGAATGAAACTGTTCACTTGAATAAAAGAAGCATAAATAGGATTAATCATCTGAAGATAATCCATCAGTGTCCATATTTACATGAGGAAACATACCAGTTTAGCTGCTGCCAAATAACTGTTCTGGAAGAGTTAACTGTGCAGCCTTCCTGTTCCAAAGTCAAAATCACTGTCATCTTTGAAGAGTTACTCCAGAATATTATAAATTCTTAATATAACATCTCCATGGAAAATTATTCCAAACAATTGTGTTAACTACTTTCCTCAGAAGACAAGAGATAAAAATATTGTTTGGCTCATAAGGAGTTTTAAGAACATACTCAGCATTGATTTCCTTCTTGGATGGCTTGCAAAAATTAGGCTGTTCACATGGTGTAGGCAGAGTATACAGACACCTGATGAGTCCCCTTTGCTCTTTTCTGTTCTGCTGAATTGTAGATGCTTGGTCTAATTGTTTGAGAGGGGAATCAAATGCAGTCTGATACTTAAGAATCACAGGAACAGGTCTAGTGATTTAGTCTTACAAATAAAACCATTAATGCAGCTCCACACCTCAGCAGAGCTGTAGTTCTCAATCCGTAATCCTTCTTAAGACTGGAATAGACTAACCCAAATGCTAGCACACCTCACTGCTCAGATTTTCAGGTTACTCTGTTACTCATTAGCATTATGTGAAGGAAAGGGCAAAGCAGCCTGGATAGTATAAAACACACACTTCACCACTGGAACTTTGCCCAGTCTTTCAGTCAAAATCAGTTAATTTGAGTTAAAAATAGTTCAGCTTATTTTCCTTTTTTGTATTCTTCTTGGACCTTCTTAGAACCGAAAATAAAACTGATGAAAATGCTAGGATGGATCTTGATGGCATCCAGGCATCTGTAGAAATTACATTAACTTTCTTTGACTCAAGAAAGTCTGGAATGTCTGGTCCCTGGATTTCCTTGCAGTTGGGTATAATTCAAATTTACCTGCTAGATAGAATGTCTGGTTTAATTGGGAGGGAAATTTACTTTCAGAAATGGTAAAAAATACAGTATTTCCGCCTCCTTTGGTTTTCTAGCAAGACTTGAGGCTGATGTTGTTTTCAGAAGTAATTTAGCTTTCATTTAAAAACTTGCAAAGCAAGGTTCTAACCCCTATACTCAGAAGATATGATTGGAAAGCTTAGGAAATGAGATTATTCATTGATAATACCTAATAGTTTTAAAGGTAGTTAAAAACGAAAAACTGAAGTAAAAAAATCATAATTTTGACACCTGGCTCACATTTTTATTATTTTATTATGAGTTGGGATTGGCAGAACTACAAAGATCCCATACAAACCGGATGGGATTACGTATATCCCAGGTGTCCTCAGCCCTGAATGGTTGATGACTTTACCTAGATATATGTCTGATATTCCCAAGTAGTGACTGGATGATCCTGTTGTAAAAGCACAGCTATATCCCATAGCACTGGGAAATGGGAGCACTGGATTTTATTCTGCCTTCCTTATCTTTAAAACAAACCCAGGCATTTTCTACAGTGTATACACAGTATGGTCTGCAGGTGCAGGCAAAGATCTCCTGGGAAAACTTGGTCCTGTCTCTTTGCACATCTAAGTTCCATATACATAAAGGAGATATAATTCTTCATAGTTGTGGATTGGTACTGGCTGTTGTGTGGATGCTTTATACCAAACATGACAGTGAGTCTTTAACCAGGATTGTGAATTTATTTCACAAAAACTAAGTATCATGGAACTCTTCTGTGACAAAAAAATGTGTAGAATTGTTATAAGGAGGAGTCGTGATAGTGACCAAACTGTGTAGCTCAAGTTGGCTTGTATAACTGATGCCACAGAACCTTAACTTTAGGTAGTATTTTTGTAAGGTCCATAGTTTCAAATTTTGTCATCTTTGTTTTATAATTGTGGAAGTTGAGTGTTCTGAGAAATGACAGCTAGTCAGCTCTGGAACCAAGAAATCCATATACAGTATGTGAAAAGTTAATAAAAGATTAGTGGGTGTTTTAATAAATAATTATAGATTGTTTATAGGAGGGTCAAATGTGACTCATAACCATCTTCATCACTTTCTACTGATGTACATGGAACCATCTGGAGCCATGTATAATCACCACAAAAACTACAAGAGCTTGCAATATGTGTTAAAGAATCTATTAACCACATATTAACCCTTTATATACCATTTAAAATGAATTTTTAACATGAAGTATGACCAACTTGTGATCCAGGTTCTGATTTTAAGCTCTGGCCTGGAGACTGTCTTACCTTGACTGTATATCTTTAAGGTCAGTGTCACCCTAGATACAGAGCTGTGACTCTTTGTGATTTTGTGCCTTAATGTCATTATGTATGTACTTTCTGCCTTCCCCACTTCCAGCTATATGGAGAAGGATGCTTCAATACATAATGGACAACATTCACAGCAGGAGGCTTTGTGGTTTTGTTACAGAGCCTTGGTTATATTTGTAAAATAGCAAAACAGTTGTTAGCTGGCAGTTCCTTCAAAACAACTGAAATGCACTAAAATGAACAGTTCAACATATTGCCCACTTTTACTGTTGTCACTGACAGCTCATTGAATATAAACATATGCTGGTCAGATATTTTGTGTTAAATGCGTGCTATCTCTTCATTTCTGCTTTTAGAATTTCTCCCTCACTGGCATGTTTGCAGCCCAGTAAGTGCAGTGGCACTCATGGCAGTCTAGAGCTCAACACTAGCCAAGTGCTTCAGTGTGAAAAGTGTGTGTGTGAGCAGTGGGAGCAGTGAGAAATCCCTGGACCAGCATGTTGTGTGCCAAATTCACCCCGGGAGGAGAAGCTTGTGAATGAATGATGAGCTCAAATACAGGGTTAAGCAACTGTGCTGTAACTCCTCAACAGAGCCTTTTGAATCTCAAGCTGTTTGTCTAAGATTGAAAAGAACACACAGAAATATTCAAACTTTAAGGAATGCAGAGTTGGCTCAGGACTCTGTACTGGAGCTGTTGGTATTACACTGGTGGTCAGTAGTAATTTAGGATAAGTTATGGGTTGTTGGACCACTATGGTGATTACTCCCAGGCAGACCAGTTTCAAACCAACTGTTCCTGCAAGCACGGCCTTGCAGGACCGCTGCTGTAATTAAACAAAACCTCTGTTATCTTAGGGAGGGGTGTGTATTAGGACTTTTAACTTCAGAGTTATCTGAGGCAGGCATTCTTTGAGGGAACTGCATTTCCTCAGGGCTGTTGGTCTGCACTGACTTCACTGAGCTGCAACGGTTTAGGTGTCAGCCGTGTACTCTCTGGTCTCTTTTCCCCTGGGGCCAGCCCTGAAAATTAGCTATTAGTGATTTTCTACTTATTTTATCCCACAGCTTGTGCTTTTACTTCACTATCTATAGACTGAGGATACTATTTCAGTTATTTTTAATTCTCTCATTCATAATATATTTCAGTGGAAGCTGGAGGAGTAAATATTGAGTTATTTGAAAATCTCTAGTACAGTTAGGGTTATCATGACTGAATCAGCTTCTGAGTGTTTACATATGTGAAACGAGTTGATATGTTAATTAAATTCCTGCTATACAGATATCAACATTATGAAATTGTGATGGTGACTGACAACAGCTAATGTGTTTCTGATTGTCAGCTGTTGGAATAAAGTGGATGAGTGGGAAAAATTTATACTAACTCTGCATTTTCTTTTTAGATCAGATTTGCAGTATGCAAGAGTAGAGAAGTTTACAAGAGTATTTGTTCTATGCACAGGAGTTTTTCACCAAAACATTCAGTTCAGGTGTAGGTAGATGGCTGATGTTTGAGAGACTGCTCGATCATAAATTTCTTTCACCAGCAGGAAAAGGAGGTCCAATGTAATGACATGCTTTTTTCCCCCTGTTGCTGTAGAACTCTTTCACTGTGGTGAAATCTACCAGCTGTGTTAGTATCATTGATGTTTTTATTATACTACAGTCATGAGTTATTTTTATATTCTGCTTCTACTACACAAATGTCAAAGTCAGTTTTGACTGAGTTGTGCATTAATACAGTTACAGTTTACAGTTTCACTGTTGTTACATTGCTATTATACCCTCACATCACTTAAGCTTAAAATTACTACTGATATTGGCACAATATACTTCCCCTGATTCTTATATCTGGGTGCAAATTTGAAAAGATTTTTAGAACATCCTGCAAATTTAGAGCTAAAATTGCTTCAGTGTAGAATTACAACTAACTAGATATAGTTTTAAACCAGAGAATTCTTTCATTGCTGTGCAAAACACCTACCTCAGCCACTTGAAAACAGTGAATGCCCACTATTACAAAAAATGTGCCTGCTTTTCTGACATGCTGAGCACCTTCCCCTTTCACCATCTTTTAGAAAATGAGTAGAGACAAGATTCACTGAAGGTGAGTGGGACTTGAATGACAAGAGGGTCGGTGCTGTCTCCCTGCACAGGTGTGAATTTTGACCAAAGTACTGAGAATTTGCTCAAATTGCTTTGCAGTTAGGACAGATGGCTGTTTGGAATCTACTTAAGGAGAAGGCAAATTGTATGCACAGGTATTAAATTGAGATAATTTTACTTTTAAAATGATAGTCACAGCTTACATATTTGAGGTAACAGATGCAGTTCTGCCCTGCAGCAAAGCCTTATTCTGCATATCATGTGATTTTTATATTAGGAATATGACCTGTTTAAAATTAGAAATGCCTTCTGCACCAATTTTAGTAGTAAAGAATAAAAGTCATTATTAATAGGAATGTTTATCATACAAATTTCAGTCGATTAAGTTTCGCTAATGAAATCCACGACTTGAACCTGCACACCACACCCCCATAAGCAGAGCATATTAACATATTTGAAGAATGAAAAATCGTGGTGTGTATTTGTACTGTGTTTGCTCAGGAGTGTAATGGAAACTAGGTGAGAGCAAGAGAAAGAGACTGCTTCAAAGGATGCTGTCTTTAAAATTCATACGGAACTTCTGAGAAAGGAAAGGTGCTATTCTCACTATCCTGGCAAAACTGCAGTTGGGTGAATTGTGTCCAAGCTGTTTAAATTTCCCTTGAAACGAGTCTCAGGAGGGAATGTTTGCTTAGTGATATCACTTTTACAAAAACACAACAGATGCCAGGAAATATCCAAAATTTTCAGAAAATAAGTAGTTTTCAGTCTGATTTTTGCTGAGATATGAGTGGTGTCGTTCAGGGGTCTATATTGGGACCAGTGTTATTTAATACCTTCATTATTGACAGAGGCATCAAGTGCACCCTCAGCAAATTTTCATTTGACGCCAAGCTGAGTGGTGCTGTTGCCACACCTGAAAAACAGGATATCATCCAGAGGGACCTGGACAAGCTCAAGAATTGGGCCTTTGGCAACCTCGTGTGGTTTAAGAAGACAAAGTGCAGGGTCAGGGCAACCCCCAGTATCAATCCAGGGGGATGAACAGATCAGAGCAGCCCTGCCAAGAGGGACTTGGGGGTGCTGGTGGATGAGAGGCTGGACATGAGCCAGCAATATGCACTCACAGCCCAGAAAGCCAAAAGTGTCCTGGGCTGCATCCAAAGCCCCATGGCCAGCAGGACAAGGGAGGAGACTCTACCCTTCTGCTCCACTCTGGTGAGATCCCACCTGGAGCACTGCATCAGCTCTGGGGTCCCAGCACAGGAAGGACATGGACCTGTTGGAGAGAGTCCAAAGGAGGCCACCAAGATGATTTGAGGGGTGGAGCACCTCTGCTATGAGGAGAAGCTGAGAGAATTGGGATTGTTCAGTCTGGAGGAGAAAAGGCTTCCGGATGACCTAATTGTGGCCTTCCAGTACCCAAAGGGAGCCTACAAGAAAGATGGAGAGAGACTATTTACAAGAGCCTGTAGTGACAAAACAAGGGGGAATGGTTTTAAACTGAGAGTAGTTCTATTTTAGATTAGATTAGATTAGATTAGATTAGATAATCAGAATTCTTCTCTGTGAGAGTGGCGAGGCACTGGAAGAGATTGTTCAGAGAAGTTGTGGGTGTCTCATCCCTAGAAATGTTCAAGGCCAGGTTGGATGGGGCTCTGAAAAACCTGATCTAGTGGAAGGCTCTGCTCAAGGCAGGGGACGTTGGAACTACAAGATCTTTAAGGTGCCTTCCAACCCAAATCTTTCTATGATTTCGTGACTGATTCTGTGACATCTGTTTATTGCAAAGGCAAGCCTAGCATAGCATGAACTGGCATTGAAACAAAAATTACAGTGTGGTTTGAGACATACAAGGCACTGTGCTATTTTCAAATAGCCAGTGGTTGCACTACTGATTGCACTACCAGCCGCAGGATTTCAGCGCTGTGCCTGCCCTGGTAGTATTGACTTTACATCTCTGAAGCAACATAAAAGAGGTGTGATATTCCTTCCCTGGTCCTTCTCAACTCAAAATCAAATGAAATCTCTTGTCTCACCCAGATCATTTCATTCTCTTACCCCATTTTATTTCACTGCTAGAGCCTGAAAGTCAATAGAAAGCCCTTAAGCAGATTACAGACAGATCCAGGGTTGCTGAACACAGAATTATTTCCAAACTGAAAAGAAAACCCAAACTAAACAACAACAAAATCTGCTTCTTAAAGGAGGGAAACAAAATAGGAAAATGTATTAATTTCCACTATTTTTTTTTACCATTAAATGTTCTGTAACATACCTGTGACTTTATGACAGACACTTTTTTGTCTCTGTAGAAGATATTGGTTGCTGCTGCTATGGCTAGAAAAAAAATTAAAATACTGGGAATTTATTTTAAATCTAAGAACAGAATAAAATGCACATATCGCCTCTATTGCATTTTTTTGAACTTAGCTTGTTGTTCTGCAAATATTTTAGTGCTATAATTGAGCAGACTGCAAAGGATTTTGGGCGAGACAAACCAAAGCTAAGTAGAAGGCCACAGAAAACCCTTGCAGCAGGTGTGATTGCAGTCCATGTGCAATCTGAACACCTTTGGTTCTCTGACAGTAACGCAGGACGACAGAGAGGCCAACAGGGAACGTGTCCTTTCTAAGATTTCTTAGCAGCACTCCACCTGCTAAACAGGTCACTACAGACTAAGCAAAACCAGGTTAATTACCACATAATCATGGGCAATACTTGCTGTTCTTTCCGTGTCCCTGGTTAACATAAATTCAATTTATTTAGTCAACTGATACTGTAATATGCTATCAAAATCTATGCTGAGTGGCAGCTACTGGAAGTTACCAATCAAATGATAAAATAACCATGAGAATTGCTGTCACCATGAGTCTTGCTTTATTTCTTTTGCTTTCTTCCTTTTTATCCTGTTACCTCCCTCCTCACAGTGAAGCTCTGACTGAGAACACAATAACTGAAAAGATGCACGCTGTGGGATTTATTCTCCAGCTTCTGGCCCTTCCTTCTTCCTGAAACAGGCAGGCTTTGGCCAGGAGCATTGCTGAAGCCCCAGGCCATTGCAGGTGGACAGCAGGCAGTAAAAATGACCAGCATCAGGATGTAGGAGCAGGAGAAAGGCAGATGGAATAAGCCTAAGCTTGTGAACCCTAAGGCCTGTTCAGTTTAGCATCTGAACCCTCCCACATCACAGAAGTCTTACAATGGGATTTGAGTCAGGTTCAAGACAATAAGTACAACCGATGCCCAGCAGTTGTTGGGAGACAATTATTTCAGGGTCTAATTTTCCAGCTCTTTCCCATTAAGCAGCTAAAAATGGAAGTTGCTCAACTGAACTGAATTTGCCCATTGAAAATTCCCTGCTTGCCTTTTCAATGTCAAGCACAAATCTTCTGTAGGTGGCAGGAAAGCAAATAGATTTATTTGTTTACAATCTTCGCTTCTCCAGCAAACAGTAGCTACAACAAATTTCTCAATCCAGGATACAATAAAACCTGGTAATTTTTAAACAAATGCCTGTTCTTTTTTTCCCACCAGTTAAGGTCTGGCATGCAGCGCTCATTGCTTAACAAAGGAAAAGATCCAGCTCTTCTTTTTGCTTTTGTGTGGTCTGTCATATCCTTATATGAAGAAAAGTGAATTGCAACTTGCTGCTCAGCCACAACACGGCCATAATGCACCCCTCGGGAGGGATTATATATATTCAAACCAGAGAGAATCTCCTGCATTGCTTTTTCTCCTCCCATGTGACAACTCTACTTCCTAAATACAAGGCACTGTTCGAAGCAGGCTAGCTGTGGAGGCTGCTTTGATGTCCTGCCATCACACTGAGCTGTGGAAAGCCTTCTTGTTGTCTTATGTAGGGAGCAGTTGAGGATATCAAAGGGAAGATGGGATGTTAAATTTTTATTGATGAATGTTTAATAGTCTGGGTTGTAAGCTGTCATGAGTAATGCAGTAAAAGGATTCATTCTGAATCTTGCTGTTTGCCATATAGTGCCTGAAAGTGATTAGTCTTTAAAGAGTACAAATCTTTATTTTTTTTTCTCCAGCAATTTATTTTCTGCAGCAGATTAAAAGAAATCTATCATGATACTTAGGAGAGAGTCAAGTGGGCACATTAGGTTAATTCACCAGCCTCTCAGCTTGAGACCTGAGCTTGAATCAGGTTTACGGGAAAAAAAAGCAATGAATTTAGCACTGTTTTCTGAAAGCCCACTAACGTGACAAGTCTGGCCACATCTCACTGGGCTTATTAGGGTCATGCATCTCATGAGGTGCAACTTTATGCCTCCTAAAACAGGAAATATGTTAATCGAGCAATGTGCAGATGTACTAGGCACAGTCCCCAAGGGTACAGCAGAGGAAAACTGAGTGATCTGTTCCCTTTCCCATTCCCCCCACAAAACACCCCGAACCATCAAATGACATGATTTTCCTACTTCCTGGAACACCAAGGTTTTAAAATAAATATAAAGGAAAACATTTTGAGACCACCGCTCTCTTGTTCTGCACTCCCCATTGAAAAAATGCCCTGAATATAACAATTAAAACACACAGTTTAAAAATAAATTAATTCTGTGGAATTCTGTGGAACAGGCTGGGATTCATATTGTTATAGGTTAGTACTGTAACTGAATGGTTCTAGAGACACAGAGCAAACCAGGCATGTTCCTGAAGGAACGGAGAGTTCATGAGGGCTGAGGGAAAGGGAGAAGGAGCAGGGAGATCACTGCAGGAGGTTTCATGGCTGATACAGTTTTCATTACCCTACCAGGTAATGATGACTAGAGAGTGTGGGCCTGGAAAGTCTGAGTGATGACAGCTTCAGGAAACAAAAGTTTTCTTCTCTTGTTCTAAATGTGTTTCAGGAACGAGGTTTGGTTAAACGTGAGCTCCAACCAGATATGGTTTAAGACACATGAATTTACAAAGTTTTATTGAAGTACAAAAGCAGCTGTGAGAAAGATGCCAGATACAACAGCCTTAGGTTCAGCCCATGTTTTGTTGAATCCTATGAACATATAAAAAAGCCAACACCATCCTTTACCTTCTGCCCTGTTCTGTAGAGAGTGGTTTTTTAGATGAGGAAAAAAGATGAATACCCTTTATGATTCCTAATCAGCCCTTAATCACAGCTAATTTAGTGATTTTGACAGCATGAGAAGCATTTGCATACTGTGAATCCATATTTATCCACTAAGAAATGGATTGAGGTACTCCATTCATGCACTCTTAGATTTCTGAGCAACTACCTGATATATAATGATTTTTGTTTTCTGCTGAGCTGGTGATGAAAAGCTTTTTCAGATTGAAGTCATGTTAGTAATAGGTTAACTTCATAACTCTTTTCCCTGCCAATGGCTTTTTAAAAGATTATTTTTTTCCCTCAGTCATCCTAATAAAGAACATGAAATAATTTAATTTTTTTTTTGTTTCTTTTATGACATACCCCAGAACAACTCTGACTTTAAAAATTTCTAATGGCTATGCAAACCTGTGGACACAAACTGGTAAGGAAGGACAATTCTACATGTGTCTGTCATTTATAAGAGGCATGGGGATAAACTTATACACAGGGATATGTATGTGCCGGTGTCTTACACACGCAGAGTCTCTGGCTTACACATCTGTGCAAAAGCATATGTCTGAAAATCTGCACTGTCTCTTTGTTGTCCATGTACTGATTAAAGGCAGATGGAGTTTCCCTTGCTTGGAATAAATAGTTCTGCTTTCTGTCTTTTTTTTCAATTTTTAAGACAGATCTTGTTTGCATAAAGAAATCTTCAGCACAGCATGATTTAGCAGTCTACCCTTCAAAAAACAGTGAGCTTTACATAGGCACCTTGAAAGGCAGACTTGAAGGGTGATAAATGCTTAGGTGGACCCAAAGATTAACTGAATCCCATTCTCAGTCTCAATTACAGAAGGCTGTAGTGGGAAGAGATGACAGGATTTTCCAAAAATATTGTTTGGGATTAGAAGACCCATGGGGATTTTCCCTTGGATGACAGGCTGTTAAAGACTACTTAGAAAGTGTAAAATTTTCATTACTTTCCAAAATACATGCTTCACTACATCCCTGATTTTTTTCATTCTCTGCAGATTTGTGACAAAGTGTCTCACAGTTCAGTGGTGAATCAAGGGGAAACAAAGAGCTAATTAAATTATCATGAATAATTGTCTGTAAATTATATATGTTGTTTCAGTTCTTTGGTGTAGGCATACAGTCTTATCTCAATATGTTTATCTAAAGTCAATCAACATGAACAATGGGAATATTTATTCCTAATTTTTAAAACTAATGTTTTCATGACAATGCTTTTCAACTCCCTCTCTCAATAATGAGGGCAAGCACTGCCAAGTGGCTCTCTGATTTTTGAGAAGACAACTGGAAATGGGAAAAAGGCCTGCAGAACATTATCTTGTTGGGATCTTTCTCAGGCAGTGCAAGTGAGCTTCAAACAGAATACTTCTTGTACAATAATCAAGATTTTCCAATGTATATCAGATAAAAATGCTAAAATTTTTTTGTTTCAAAAATTATTTAGCATTGCAAATTATTTCAGCAAGCGTTCCAGGAAAAAAAAGGTCTCATTTCACACAAAAATCTATTCATCCTTCAAAAAAAAAAAAAATTGCTATTTCTAGCTTGGTTACCTTATTTTGCTATTCTCCTCTCTGGGTTGGATTCTCTGACTGAAATGTATCAGCCATGAATGCTCAGGTCCGCCTGAGACTGGCGACGGTGATGCAGCCCAGGGGCTGAGCAAGAGTGGAACCTGTCAGTGTTGTCACTGCTGCTGGCACAGAGGCAAAACTTTTCTTCTGCAATGCCTCATTTCTGTGATTCTTATATTTGCTTTGATTTTCTGATGTACAGAACTTTAAAAAATGCTCAAGACTTTTTAGCTGTGTTCCAAATTATTGGGAAATAACACACACTGCTTTTTCTGTGTGAGAGCTAGGCTGTTGGGTTATCTTTACCATCCAGGCTTTGTCTAAAACTATGGTGCTATGATATGTTAATCAGTGTATTCCATTATTTTCACACCATCTAATGTGGAGCAGTCAGTGAATATTTTATTGTACCCTCAGTTGCTGTAGGCCTTTAAAACATTTTTAGAGCATATTTTCTAATACATGCAAATCCCACTCCTTTTCTTAGTCTTTAAACAATGCTATGCATGGTCATGAAACAAAAGTGGGTAGATACTGAACTCATCTCAGTCTGGTCCCAGATGTTTTTATATGTTGCAGGTCAGCTACAACTGTCTTCACAGTTTATATTGACTTTATTACACTTCACTACAGTCTGTTTTAAAAATACAGACTTATCTTATTTCTCAAGAGCTTTTCAGTGACACATTAGAAAGTAAATGGTTGGATCTAATCTATTAGCTATTATTTGCTGCTTAGTCTTTTTCTTTGTGATAACTATATATTAAACAGTATGGGAGATCATACAAAGTAAGCCTTAGCTAACCCTGATGGACAAAAAGAGTGCCCTTGCAAGTACATCCCAGAATGATCTGTTGCCTCTGGCACTCCCCTTGTTTTAATGATAGTGTTTTTCTCACTTGTGAGAACTCTGTGTGCTGATGGTGTCAACAATAAAGTCTTCATGAAAGAATTGCTGCAGCTTCCAAGTGCAACTCCTCAGCCCCTGCCTTGCAGGAGAATTGTTCCCTTCCTTTCTTCATTTTAACTCTGACCTTGAGTTTAAATTCTTGGTTACAAGAGTCTACAGAAAAGCATTGCCCCTTAATGCCTGATTGGCAGTGCCTTATTAGTGAGTGAGTGCTCTTGCTGCCTACAGATCTCCATGGGAGTTACTGAAAATACTCAGCTGCTTAGGAACTAAACAAGCAGAAGTCAGGCCCATGATCTCCATCCAGTTCTGTCATGAGATAACATTTCTCTCATTCCAGAGAGATTGCTTCCCATTTCACAGAGCTAGAGTTACAGCACAACAGCAGAGAAGTGTTTTTCTGGGCATGAGTGGAAGGGAGTATAATTTTGCCATTTCCTGATTTTTGTATATTCATTTGCAGACACCAAGGCTCCTCTTCAGGGTGGTCATTTAAATCTCTGTTCATCTTTAAGGAGAGATGTAAACTCAGTGAGTAAAACTCAAAGATTTCTGCTGAACAGGTCTAAGTGGTTTATATGACAACCCTTGTTCAAACTAACTCTCACACCTAGGGGCACTACTCCTGTACAGAAATTAGTCACAAAAGTAAATATTTTTTAGGATTAGCAACTACGTAAGTAGTCCTCTCAATGCAATGGCTCACCCACTGGAAAAAAAGAAAAAGTAGAAAAAACATAACACAGATTATAATTAGAGGGAAAAGAGTATTTTTCTATTCATTTGGCTGGTTTACTAATGAAAGGCTATAATTAAAGACAACATTATGTCATGAGCATCATTGAAACCTTTTTTTTTCTGTGTGTGTGTGCACTAAGCAAATTTTAACTGCATGTATATGAGTGGTTTTAAGCAGTTTATAAAATTAATTAAATAATTGATTGGAGTCATCAGAGCAAAATCTGATAATATTTTAGATGTCTGGGTGAGCCTTAATATCAATGACAACAATTATTTTAAAATTTGAAAAAAGGAAAAAGAAAGGTGGCAGCTTTTAGGTTAGTGCAGGATATTTCATTTCCTTGTCCATGTCCACATCTACAGGGGGAGGATATGAAGATGGTTACCATCAAAGGCTGCAGAAGGAGTTGTCTCTGATACAGTGCACCTAAGTTGTAGTAGGATCCCTGAAGGCTCTATTGAGCCTTCTTCTGTCTATGTGGGAAGCACAGACATGAGCTGGTGTGGGGAGGTGCCATTGGTTTCAGTGAAGATGTAGGTGCTTTTGCCAAGCTCAGATTTTTCAGCTTAGGGGGTGACAGGTGAGATCTAAGGGCCTCTTCAGTCAGCATCGCCTGGTCTTATAATGTTCATGCAGCCTCCCTTGCACACATCTACAGCACAGCTTAGATGTATAACAGGTGACTGTGTGGTCTGGGCCTCCTAACTACCCACAATCATTTAATAATTGCATATATAAAAGTAAAACTTAAGGAAGAGAAATGTCTGTGTTTTGAAGTAAGGAATTCTGCTGACGCTACAGATTTTGAAAGCACAGTGTGCTCAATGAAAGTACTTGAACCTTGAAATAGAAATACAGACCTCTTAATTAATCTCTCTGTTATTCTCTAAAGTGCAAAGAAAACTAATACAGAGAATTTTCCTGTTAATTGCAAATGGAATTTGTGTGCGAATGTGTGACAGGGAGGAGACTGTTGGACCAGGGCAATGCAGTATTACACTTCCTACATAATTACGTAGGAGGGGTAGGTTTATTAGGCTGCAGTAAGCCATTATTTATGCGGATGGAATCTTTATTAGAAAACTACCTTTTAACATTGCTCTTGTTCAAGTTGCAGCACAATATTTCATCTAAATCCGCTCTTTCATGAATGTATACATAGGCTTGAGTTATCTTCCTCACGGAGAAATTGACCATACAAAAAACAGTGGCATGCACTTTCTTTAATCTTTGCTGCTATGGATTTGGTTGTTCTGGGTCATTTTTCAATTGCTCTAAACACTGAAATTGCTTCCTTTTAAGGTGCTACTGTTAAGGCTGGGAAATATATTTAAGGGTATTTCCTTTGTTTTGTTGGTGAACCTGTGAAGTCATTGTTCACTTTCTTTATTTTCATGTTGCCTACTGAGCCTTGAAGCATAAAAGGAGGATTTTCTTACTGCCCTCAAACAACCTCTCATCTCCTAGGTAAAAGTTACAGGTCAATGAAAGAGGTCTGCTGGCTATCTCAAGTTTTTGGGTCATCATTTAGTGCTAATGGTTTTGCTGACAATGACTGGGGCTCTCCACCTCTGCCTGAGCTGCACATTGCAAATTCACACATCAAACTTTTAGGACAACTACTTACCCAGAGTGAATCACGTCTACATATCACGTGGGCAGACAAACCTTCAAACCGTTCAGAGGCTGTTCTTTAAGCTCCCTGAGCAAGGCCCTTCTGGTGTTTGCCTTTACCTCACTGATCTGCCCAATACATGCTTTGTGCCATCTAAAAGTCCCTGCCCACTTCTAGCCTTCATTTTCTGCACTCTTTTAGCCTCCCAAAAAGGGCACTCAAACAGATGTTTTTCAGGAACATATGGGTGTCCTGTGCTACTCTCACAATCTATTCTCTCCCTGAATGATAACTTCCATGACCCTGCTGCAGTCAACCCAGACCTTGGCAGTGTCTGAAAAGACGTGATTAACTGAAAAGATGTGACCATATAGTAATCAATTACCATGACAAAGGCTTCATCAAGTGAAAATATTTTGCCCTGTGCCAAGAGTCTGGATAATGGATGATCCTGCAGTTTGGACCCAAACACAGAGGTCTCATACCCTATCCACATTCCTGTAACAAAGATTTGGTTCAATGCTAAATCCCATTTCTAATATTTCCCTTCTTGTGAGCAAAATAACCCAGAAAATTCACTGACATCCTGCATTATTCCTTATTTGTTACTAAGGTTTATCCAAGAAGATGGAAAGAACTTTCCACTAGGAAAATATTACTCAGAGAAGATACACCAAAAGAGTCTTAATTAAGACTTCCAGCTTAGAGCAGCCAGCTGTCACTCAGACACAAGAAAGCGTTGGCATGTCCTCTGTAAGAGATGACCTGTTTCCACCCACTGGAGTCATGGTCATTAAATGGAGCAGAGAATCATTGATGAAGAGGCCCATTGGCCAAGTACATGGCACTAAATAGCAACTCTTACTGGAGTGAGGTCTGTGATCAGCCTCAGCGTGACAGACGTACAACAGAGACTGCCTAAACTGCACATGGGCCAGGCTATCAAAAACTCGCTTTGGGCTGGTGGCCATTCTTTGGCTGGAGAAAGCCCACAGCCACATCTGTAAGCCAGATTTCTCTTCCCTGCATATATTAGGGTCAAAATTCAGGATCCCTGCCCTCCTCTTTTGGGATCATATATAAGCTCTATAGCAACTTCCCTGATAAGGATCTGCAGTGGTTGCCCATTTCCAAGGCAGGAGTGTATCCAAATCTAAGTAGAAATGATTGGTCACAGCCTTATTTTCAATTTTACTCTGTTTAGAACTCTGATACAAAACCGCTTTTCATCTAAGAATCTAAACCAAGTTAGTCTGTGAATGAAAGCTCTGTTTCAGAAAAGCTTTTCAAAGTATTTTCTCAGGAGTAATGCATGATGTTGAAGAGAAGTACCTACTCCACCTCCCACCACAAAACTGTCTCCTATCCTTCGCACAAGAAGCTGACAGTAGATCTAGATGCTGATGTGAGGATCAGGTGTGAAAAAGGGATGCATGTACTGCCTGTGCCTTAAAGCATGGTGTGCTTTGGAGTGGCAGGACATTTTGTGAGGCCTGGTGTTGAGGGATACGCCACAATGCCATATGGGACACAAACTGGGAGATTCAGGCAACCTTCACCAGGGACACTTTGGAATATGGTTCATCCAAGCCCTCGAGCATTGGTCAAAGGCCCTGAGTTACAATTCCTGGATTTCCAGCCAGGAGACACACAAGAACCCTGAAGAGCATTCCACAGAATGTAGGTATGGTTAGGGCATTTGGCTTTGAGGATACTGTCACAAGTGCTCCAAGGGGTCAGCTGGGGCACGGCCAGAGCCCGGGTTCCCAGCTCACTTAAAGGGCAGTGTCAGAACTCCCAAGTGACCAGCTAGAGGTCACAGAGCTCTTAGGGCTGTGTAACTGCTTCAAGAGTACACATCCTGGGCAAGCCAGTCCCCTTTTATCGTCTAGAAATATGTGCCTGTCCCTCTTCCCCATCCTCTCAGCAGTGCTTTGTTCCAAATTACATTGCACAGTTTTGCACTGCATCTGATTTCTTGTCTTATCAGAATGTCTCACAGTCACAAATTCTATGATCTGTGTCTATTCCTCAGGATAACGATATAAAACAATCAAGGAGGGAAAAAATGGGTAAATGTAATGTGCCTTGTGAATGAAGTATAGGCAGAATGGGATGTGTGAATATTGCTTTTCTTCTGCCCCACAGGGGAGAAACGGGATTAATTCATCATTTTGGTTAAGCAGAGGAAGAGGGCACCATTAAATAAAGCTTAGAGGAAAGAGAATTAAAATGATAGGGCACAATCATTTTAATCACTTGGTCTCAGCTTCATAAAAAGAGGTAAAATTCCTTTTCATTGGTCTTCAGAGTGCCTGGATTTCATGCATGATTCCTCATCGACTTGTCTGCTGTACATAATTAAAAAATGTGATTTTTTTAATATGCCCTATATAACTCAGTGTATTAAGAAAGATTTGCAGTGTTTGAGTATTTTTCTTCTATCGTTTGTTCACTGTTACCCTCCAAGAAAGTAACAATTATTGAAATAAGCACGTAGATGCCAGAGTAAGACAACCTCCTGTGCCACAATACCAGCTGTTCCTGACCTGACAAACAGATCGGCTAGAATCAAGAAACACATTATTAAATAGAAGGGAATGAGAAGTGAAAGGCACTCAGAGTTCCACTGAAGAAAAAAAAAAGGAAAAAAAAAAAAAAAAGGAGGGTTGNAAAAAAAAAAAAAGGTGGGTTGTTTGTAACAAATGAACAGTAATGGAAGGAGCAGAGACAGATTTCTTCAAACAGGCAATCCTTGTGCCCTGTCAGAAGAGGTGAGTCTTGTCCCGTGCACTAGAACTCAGCCATTTCTAGTCCTCTGCCCTTCTCTTGAAACAAAGTGACAGCTACTGCTTTGTGACATTGCTTTACCAGGCACTAAACTGGGACATGGAAATAAAAGGATTAGCTATGCAGATGACATAGTTACACAGAAGCTGGCACAGTGGATGCTCCTTATGTGGGATATAATGTCAGAATGAATATGTGAGCATCAGACTCTGAGTCTGGGTTACTGCTGGCCTTTGTCTTTTGTTATTTGCCATCATGAATCTTCCTTTGGTTCTACACTGTGCTAAGGAAGCCTCTGAAAAGGAATTCTCAGTAAGAGGGCTGAACTGTACACAGTAACCACAACTGGGAAAAGACAGACTGTCTTGGTGTCCCTCCAGAACAGGGGTGGGGAGCAACAAGCTCTCAAAATCATTAGCAGCCTCATTTGCCTTCACACAAGGAAAAAACAAGCCAGTAGCTGCTATATGCATGAAGCGTACCTGTATGAAAGCATGAAGTATTATTAGCAAGTAGATACATTTATGTGAAATCTAGGCATTATTATGTTGTAAACAAAACAAACAAACAACAACAAAGAGGAAAAAAACCCTCTGGGATTTGAAAGCACAATGAGAAGAGGGCCTGCTTAATCATGAAGGACCAAAAATATGTCTAGGGCTTAGTGAAGCACCCAGCAATCATTAGGTGATTCCTTTTGCTACCTTGGCAAGAGTTAACACCTAAGTGCATAGCCAGAGTCAAACTAAGCAGGGACAACCGCTGGGAGGAGGATTAAAATTCCTTCCATCTGAGTTAAGGTGCATCAGTGGGTTAAGGGAAGCCTTGGGTCTGGATGGGGCCCCAAGCAGACTTCGATCAAGCCCTGCACAGTTACTCACTCGAGGTCTTTCTTGTTACTGCACCCTGAAGTACAGAGAGCCAGTACTGAAAACTTGGGTGAGAAGGTCAGTCAGATATGACATTTGACAGAAAGGTCTTAAGGATTTCATCTCAGGGTAGGGAGGGATTCACTGTGGGTTTTTCTCTTTCCTGTAACGTGTCAAATAAGTAAATGTTTCAATTATTTTAGGGTACAAAAAGACTCATCTTTCCTTTAACCTTAATCTGATTCATATCACTGCAAACTCAGGGTGAGGTGAGAAACCAAGGCACTAAGGTCTTGATCCCAAAATCTGTCATTGTCAACAGGAGTCTTCTCATTGCTGTAGAATGATTCGTACTCAGCCCCTAAGCTGTTGTGTCTCTGTATACAAACACATTTCTGTATCTGCATGAATATGTGCTGATGTGAGGATGTGTATAATGCTTTGTGTATGTGTGCATATATGTGTGTATTTACATACACATTCTCACTAACACAAATATATATTTAAGATTTACAGTTCTGGAAAACCTAGTGAATAATGTAAATGATTAAAGCAGATGCCTCGCAGAAAATATTGTTCAGACCCCCTCATTTAAATTCAGCCTCTTATTCACACTTGGTAATACATTCTGCCATATGAATTATGGATTCCTGTTTTTATCTCTCACACTACACATGAATGTTTGATAAAGATTGTTTCCAATATTATATTTTATCAAAATGCTCATCTAAAATTCAGTCAGAAATTCTTTCCAGTAATTATGCATTGACTTAACACTATGAAAATAAAAAAAAAGGGGGGGGGAAAGCAAGCCAAATTATATTATCATTGTTTTTCCTGAATATTTGTCCTAAATAAGACTAAGAGACTGACAGGATTTGCAGCCAAAATTCCTTGTTTATACTCCATCCAAATGGAGCCAAGGCAGCTACAGTATGTTTTTCACACTGCTCTACAAATGCTTCAGTCTCAGTGCTTTGTCTTGTGAGGAAAAAGGCTGCTTTTATGCTAAATTATTCGTAATGACTTTGTGAAGTGGATTAATATCCAGAAGGGGTCTGGATTCTCACTGGAGAAATATCAAATTTACCTCCTTGGGGAATCAGGATAGTCTTATTATAAGGTTCCTAGGAAAGCAAAACAAAAAATGTTACTGCCCACAGTAATCCAGTAATTTTTGCATTTATTTTCTTTTCTGTGTGTAAAATTGCAGCTCCCAAAGAAAGGTCCAACTAGAGAAAACAAAAAAATAATTTCCCATTTTGGCTGGTAATCTTTTTCATGTCTTAAAATGCTGCCCAATCTTCCCCCTTCATTTGTGCAGGGTCCTCTTCAATTTTGTCAGGCTGTGCATGGGTCAGTTGTCGAGAAGGGAATTTCTTTAGCTATATCTTTATTTACGAGGAGGGCAGCACAACAGACGTGTATCTGCAGCTTGAAACAGTGGCTGCTAAGGACCTGGCACCTACAGGGTGTGTGTTTGGGAATGGAGCATTACTTGAGTTCTAGTCTAGTTTCATGGACTGACCTCCTACCATGAGCTGGCATGCATAGGGATGCTCCTGGAGTGCATTTCCCATTTAGTTTCATTTAAACAGAATCCAGTGCTCTCCAAGAACAAACCAAAGCCCAGTAAATGGGGAAAACTGGAGGATTTTTTTCTAGAAGGACAAACCTTATCTCATCCAAAACACTAACAGGAATACAGACATAGAATTCAGCAGGTTTTGGATCAGTCCTCAGATAAGGCTATCAGCTGTTCTTTTCTTTTCAAGAGAATTGAGTTAGGAGAGACTGAGGTACCCAGCAGGTGTAGTTACTGGTGTGAACTTTTTGAGGAGGAAGTATAATAATCAAGTGTGCAGTGACTGGTCTTGATTGCAAGTTACTCTTGGTTGGGAGAAAACTTCTGGGAAATTGTCCCTACTGGCAGCACAGGCATTTTGATTCTCTCTCTCTCTCTCTGTGTGGTGCAACAAGTCCAAAACCACTCTGTATCTTCTGAAGGACTAGAGGGACCCTGTACAAGGAAAGCTGTACTTCCTCTATAAACAATTAGCAGTAATAATGGATTCATTTTTGCCTTTCTATCTGCTTCTCCCTTCTGCATGTTTATCTGGGGAGTAGCTTACCCTCCTCAGCATATGGCCTGTCAGGATATAAAAGACAGTCTTCTTTACAGAAAGACCCACTTCCTTTTTCAAGTGCAATTCCCACTCCTTCATTTCTGTTGACATGCGTATTCTCTCAGTGCTATTTCTTTCATGATTGTGTTGAAAGCCCAAAATGCAGTGATAAGGAAAAGATTGATCCTTAATGGAGCAGTCCAATGTTGACAAATTTCAAACACATTTTATATAATATACCACATAAAGCATGCCAATATTAATCTGTCTTAGATACATATGTGCTCCATATTACCAAAGATTTTGCCGTCTCATAACCATCTTTCTTCACAACCAGTTCTCACAACATGCTACCGCTGTAAATTCTTTTACCCTACACAGCTGGTGGGAAAATGCCACACAAGGACTCGCTTGTCCAAGTTCCCATATGCAGACCACCCTCAAAATAGTGCTTTATATGGTGGAATGAAGAAATGAGTAACCGAAAATGTTTACAGCTTAATATTACGCATGACTTTTTCTGAAGAAGACAAAGTAGGAGAAGAACACAAGTGTTTTATTTCTTGAGCAGTACTTTGCAGCACGGTATATGTGTACCTGTCAAACAAACAAACAAATATTTGTATCAAGTTGAGGGGGATTTTTGTTTCTCTTTCTTGTTTTTCTTTTGAATTACTCTGTAGAGTCAGAAAAGCCGTATACATCTGCCACAGTAGAAAGGGAATAGTCTTTTACACTGTGATGAAGCGTGAAGTATTATTCTAAATGTAAGAGGAATATGTTTTGTACCTGACAAGGACTGCTTCCTTAAGAAGAGGGGACAACTTCTAGCTGTTGATTCCTCAATTTGGGTATCTTTATCCTATTCACCAATACTTCCACCACTTCTTTCCAAAGCACAAGCCTCAGTGGAATCTGGCTGCTTAGTCAGACTTTCCCTCTTGCTTTCCTTGACTTTACACCTGAGAAACTCCCTGCTGCAAGGATCCTTTGGGATAAGCAGGGTTGCAAAGATAGCCTGATCGCTCTTCCTTCAGCAGCTGCTGCAGTGGGAAGTTCAGAGATGTCTAAGACAGGAACATGTGGTTAACTGGTGCAAGAGTCCCACTGACTCTCTGGATGCCACTGCTCTGCTGTGTGCTGAACTCTTTTCCTATAGCATTTATTCAAAGCTCCGTTATGGAAGCCATTAGCACCTTTCTACATAACAATATGATGACAGGATTTCTGCTTGTGGTTTCCAGAGGCACGTCCTTCAGGGAGTGCCACAACTATCATAATGTTAGCAGATCTGTTTGTGAGTGCACACATGTCTATCCGTCTATTTAATAAACGCTACACATCAGTTACTCCAGCTAAGGGAATTATTCTGCCCCACACGGACATCACTATGACACATTTCAAGGAAAATACTACATATTTGCAGTGTCAAGTCCTTTAAAAAAGACACACTTTATACTAGTTTTGGATATCCATGGATGCAAGCCCAGATGCCCTCAGCATCCATTAGGAAATAATTAAACGATGAAAATACTTATAGAAGTTGGTATTTTCACCTTGCAACCAACACAAATCATCACCTCTACTTCTTAGGCCAGATCTGCCATGATGTTCTTATGGGAAAGCTTCACATTAAATGACTCTTACGTTTGCTGAAGGCATTATTGGCATTAATCAGATGTATGCCAACAAATGCACGTCATGCCTAGGATGACAACATCTTAAGGTCAACAAAGACTTCAGTGACAACATAGTTGTATGTGGGTTTATGTATCTGAGTGGATGATTTGAATATACTCTGAAGCAGAGTTCACTGACAGGATAAAAAGGTCAGAACATTCTGTCTCTTGCATCTACTCTGTTGCATCACTCTATGTTTTTCTCTTTTATTTTGGAAATGAGTAAAATATTTTTGGTATCAGGCCAGATCCCCAGCGGAACTCTTCCACACCATTCCAAATAGCAGTAAAATAGAATTATGGAATATTACACCAAAAAGAATCTTGCCCTACACATCAGTAATTTATCTGCTATATTTTTTGCATCAGTAACCATAAGAAATCGTTATTGGTTCCTCTTCTACTGCATATTTGTTCTGTGGTTAAAGATGAGTTACTGCACAGTTTGGGTTAATGGAGGCATTCTCCCCTGAGACAAAACTACACACAGGCTTTAAGATGGGGATGGGTACTTTATTATGGTCTATGACTGATTTCAATGCTGCTTTATCATCTGCCAGCATGCACACACAAACTAATAAGCTATTCACTGCTTTTTGCCCCTGAGGGCACCTTTCAGTAAGGCAAGTCATTGATTTTTACCATCAGACACACAGGCCATAAGCCATTCCCTGTATCATTCTCTCCCCAGTGGTGCATTCTGCAGGGGAAACTGGTCATTTTAGTCACACACGTTCACACATGCACACGCAGTAGCCAGCCAAAATCTAGCTCAGATGCCCAGATATTCACTTTGCCTCCATTAGAAGAACTATTTATATTAACCTTCTGTCAGCATCATTTGTTTTAAAAATACTTCTATGTAATGCTGAGGCCTTAGACAATAGGCAGAGTATACTTTTTTTTTAACCCTTGACAGCATGGTTCTGGTATATAAATCAGTAACTGATCATCACTGCCACTCTTTCAAGCATTCCTGGCAGGGTGCCCAAAGACTCAATTGCAGTACTATGTATAATCATGGCCAGTGCCTTTTAGGTTACCTGTATTTCTCCTAAGTCTGAGAGGGTCTCTCCTGTGGAATTCTATAGTGTTGCCTTAAAACTTTTTTCTGTTTTATAGACCAAACATTCTTAAACTTTATGACCCGGCTCAACTGATTTAAAATACGAGGCACAATGTGGATCACTGTGGGTTTTACCACTGCCACTGTCTTCTACTCTTGCTCTGATAATGTCCTTTAGATCCATCAGTCGAGCTTCCTACAGCTGCCCAGACCAAAGGAACACGGGTGCTCGGCTGGTATCCTCAGAGTGATTCAGATGTCAGTAGGAGCATTGGAGCACTCTGATGTCCTGAAGCTGAGTATCTGGCCATCTTGTAGGTATTTCCCACTTCATTTACCCCCCTCTTCAGCAAGCTGTCCTTAGGGAAATAGCTGACATTCCAGCCGCTGTCTCCTGCCCAGCTGCAAAGGTGTAAGGAAGGGACCAGTGCAGCACCTCACTTCCCCTCCCATCCCTTCTCCAGCCAAAGCAGCCAAGGCAAGGAAGGGCTGGTTCAGCACCTGGTACCACATGATGCTCGAGACACTGAAATCATGCTGCCCCAGCTAGGAAAGTCACCTGTAATGGCCTTAAGCTATCTTAACTCCATCTGAAATCCTAGTGACAATTCCCTCTGGGCCACTTTGGCACAGAATGCTGTGCTATCCCAGAGGCTCCACTTCCAGGGAAGTAAAGCAGTTTTTAGCAGCTTTAGTAGTACATGGAAAAAAGGCCTTAAAGCTATATAATTTGGATTATACATTTTTATCTGCTCTGTATTTGTTTCACAACATCTCTAGCCCATATAAACTTTAAATAATCAGAAGTATCATAATTTAAAATATTTTAGGCAGTTTTCACAGGAGCAAATAAGGAAAAAAAGAAAGAGGTTTTCTATAAGAAGAAGTCAATTATATTTCTGATTAAAATAGAGAAACTAAATGTTGCAATGTGGTAATTCAAAACTTCTCATCAAGATCTTTCTGGAAGTTTCTTAAAATATTTCTTAACACCCTTTCATATTATACCTTTGTGCTGAAAAGCCCACTAAAGAAAATAATTCTGAATGTCAGAATTACTGTAGGAAACAAGCTAGCATTTATTTTTCAGCTATCTCTAAGCATTAATTAAGTAGCTTGATGAATTACATTTTCATAGTATGCACAGCCTTGTTTAAAATTCAAAATGTAACCTGTATTAAAATCTACAGTATTCAATTGAGAGCTATACTGTCAGCTCTCCCTTGATAACACCAGATGCATTAAAACAAAGCAAATGCATGCAGTCTGAGGATATACTGTGAACTCTGATTCCTATTCTTCCACAGGGGGAGGGCTTTAAGTGTTAAAATTAAGGATTCAAAATATAAAGATCATTACATGATGAAAATTGGTTTTTTCCAACCAAGGGAAAGGAGCTTTAAAGTGTATCAGGTTCATAATCTGTTTGGAAATCTAGGCAGAAAAATGCCTGTGCAGTTAATTGGCACGTGCAGTTGATCACGAACATCTAAGCAGCCAAGTGCGTGTCTCTGCTCACGGCCATGTAAGTTTGCAACACACTTTTTATACAGACCTGACTGTGAATGTTTCCTACAGCATGGTATTACCAGATCAAATGGTCATCCTTGACCTCAAGAATTTAATAACTTTGCTATTTAAGTAATGAAAATTTCAAGTTCTGCTTATCCAAGGTTAGAGAAGGAACACCTCTCTGGACAACTACTAGAAAATGGACATATTTCTGATAGTGGTGTTGAGAATAGAGAAAGAAAAAATAATCAGAACTATCCCAGTTCATCAAACATCAGCAGAAATCTCCTTCTCCAAGTTTAATATCAAAGGATCACTATTGCTTCTGACAGTGTCTCTGAGCAAAGCAGATAAGCCTCTGATTGCTAATTAAACCATTGCAAAAAGCCCTTAAATGAAGCACCCCCATGCCTGACTAACAACTCAAATCTCAAAGGCTTTCATAATTGAAAGTGGAAGAGATTAAATTAAGAAAATATTAGAGAGTTAATGAATGACAAAAAATGTTATTTGTTCTGTTTACAATGAAACAAAAATCAAGGGGCTGTCTCCCCTAGCTGTGGGAGGGCAAACATTTAAATACCTGTCAGAACATACATTGTAAAGGAACAACTGCACAGCCTCAGACTCACTGTTCAGCCAAACAAGTGTCCTGGATCCTGTGAGGACCAGCCTTGCCTTATTTTCTTCTTATTTTGTCTGAATTTACAGAAGAGCTGTTTAATTCTATACCAAGCTGTCCTTTATGAGCTGTCTGCAGGGCTCTCAGAAAGGAAGCATTTGAAATTGATACATTTGGTCCTTCAGGTAGGACAGGTGCCCAGCTCCCCATCCTCCCTCTCCCATGTGCAGCAGGGTGAAAAGGCCTCCTGTGGCTCTGACTGAGGTGTGCCACGTGCAGCTCCTGACTGACAGCTGCTCCACAGAGCTCAGTGCTGGGGGAAAGTCCAGATTCAGACACCTCTTCTGAGGAAAATCTTTAATCCACTGCTGCAATGTAAGTGCCATTCTTTAGGAATATTCCTAGTTGAGGTGATAAATGAGCAGCCAATAAAACTTACTCCACAAGCCCTGCTGTTGAAGAAGTACAATGCAAAGACTGGCAGATGTCAGTCTCCTTTCTTCCATAGTCAAGAGGAAACATAGTGATGTAAAAACAATTTACCCAAATACATAAATATATTGTAATCCCCTAACAGAGGGTGCTCCCTTCCTCCTACCACAACATCACATAGTCTAACCACGATCTCATTTTTTTTCTTTGTCTTTCTTAAGTGTCAATTTTGCCTCCTATGGGTAAGCATCATCAGTTGGATCTTGATAATGGAAAACATTTGTGTGGATTTAGGAAGGCTTTTGCTGCTTTGACAGCACGCTTCACAATGAACATTTGTCAGCACACTGCTATTATTTCCTAAATATTTCCACCTCCGTGGGTGGTTGTGTGCATGTGTTGGGAGTTGTTGGGAATGTGGGAGCTTTGATGAAACGCCATGGGTGAAACACTTGACTGAGCTGTCAAGCACATGCCTAAGCAGGGAAATGGTGAGTGTTCCAGTCTCATTTCTCACTTCTCACAGTCCAGATGAAGCAAGGGTTTAAGATCGTGGCTCCTGCCCTTGCTGATAACATGCTACTCCCTCCCATGCTGGAGCAAACCAAGTGATAGAGAGAAATGAGCCTCCCACTTGGATTTAATCCTCCTGGGGTGCATTTTGTACGCAATTCCTTGGCCAGGGTGCTTTGTGAGCGAATGGTAGCCCCCAGTAGATAAGCTCCTTTGACTGAAATTGCAATCAGTTTCCAAGGTTTACAGAAAAGGTATTTGGATTGAGCTGGAGAAAGATTGGGTTTTATTCCTTTTCTTTCTTCCTTTCTCCTTCAAACAGCAACTGAGTACTCAGTGCAGTGGGTTTAACTTCAGTGAGGATAAAACTGCTGGAGAAAATGGTCTCACCTGAACCGTTTACCATCAGTGAGCTTTCGGATCTCAGAGAAAACCTTTCCCTGCAGGTTGCAAAAGATGAAGGCGAACTCTTTAAGGATTACTCACTTATGAGGCTTCTGATGTCTGAGCCTGGAAAATGTGATCTATGACCAGTGGAAAAGGGGAAGAAGACTTTTATGGAAGTTCCAGAACTGCCTTTGCTGTAGACTATAATTGCCCTGTAATGGGTATCCTAATATCAACTCCTTTTGCAGAGCTGTCTATTCTCTTAAAGGGAAAAAAATTCAGCTCACAGATAAAATACTTTGAAATGGGAAGCAGCAATTTTTTTCTTAAAACTTCTTTGCATTTAAAACAAGGGATGTTTCAACATTTTTTTAAACATCCCTCCTCCTCCATAAGGAACAGATTGTGTTCTGCCTTCCACTACTGGCATGGAATTGTCATAGGCATCAGGTCTCTTGCACTGTCATAGAGAAATTTTAGCAAGAAATAATCACTTATTCCTATGATGTATTTGAGTTTTCTATTACCAGTTTGGAAATTTTCATGTCACATTATTGCAGAGTCAAAATCCCTACGAGACTTCAGTGAAGGTGTTTTGTAGGTAGACATTAAACCTCACAGAAATTCAATGTCAAGTTGTCAGATGTAAGGTAGAATTGCTCTCCTAATTTCAGAGAAGAGATGCTGATAAGAAGTTGGCCCCAGACCTAGAAAAGAGCTGGTTTGTCCTATCTACCTGGCAGTAGAGAACTCTTTCAGAAAGTATACATCTGAATGATGTGTCAAATTATTCTTCCATTTTTCTTGTGACAAAACTTCATCTGTTTTCCTGGATCATTATTACACAGTTGAACAAGTCTCACCAGTCCTGGTGACACTGATGAGAGCGTCACAATATTACGCTGAAATTTTCCCTTTATCAATTCCATCAAATAATTTCTAGTGATATCTCTCTCAGCTGCTCGAAGAATTCTACACTTGTCTTGCTGAACATTACCCTGCAAATCCTGCAGCCTTTCCCTGGCAGTTTGGCTCAGTTAGCAGGCTTGGCTAGTTCACCTTGGCCTGTGTGCAGGAGGTGCCAGGACAGCACACTGCGCCCGCACAGCCCAGGTGACAGCCCTGTCCCTGTGCCCTGGTGTGGCATGGTTATGGTGCTGGATTTGGCTGGGGGCTAGCTAATTCCTAATAGCTGGTATGGGCTGTGTTTTGGGTATACACTCTAACCAGATTTGGTAATTCAGGGATGTTTTCATTACCACTGAGCAGCATTAAACAGAGCCAAGGTCTTTTCTGCTTCTCACCCTGCTGGGGAAGAGGCTGGGAGTGCACAAGGAGTTGGGAGGGGACATATTCGGGATAGCTGACCCCAGCTGACCCAAAGGATAGTCCAGACCATCATGCTCAACATATAAAGCTGTGGGAAGAAGGAGAAAGGGGGAAGGCTCAGAGTGCTGGTATTTGTCTTCCCAAGTCATCGTTATGTGTGACGGAGCCCAGCTCTCCTGGGGATGGCTGAACACCTGCCTACCCATGGGAAGTGGTGAATAAATTCCTTGTTCTGCTTCCCCTATTAAACTGTCTTTATTTCAACAATTTTCTCACTTTTGCCCGTCTGATTCCCTCCCTCCAACCAGAGGGGAGTGAGTGAACAGCTGCCTGGAGCTGAGTTGCTGGCTGGGGTTAAACCACAACACTGTGTTTGTTGCACTTTCTCTCTGTGTAACAGTGTTTGCTGTCTGGAAAATGTACCTGCAGGTAATCTCTGGAAGTAGTCCCATGTAATTAAACAATAGAAAATTATAAAGACAAATCAACTTACAGGCACTTCTAGCCTTCAAACACACGACTTCACTTAAATACTCTGAGCTTTCTGCTCAGAGAAATGGAGTTAAGAGAGATCAAAAATGCTTGAAAATTATATGACTCCAGGCTTTGCTGGGCAGGTGATAGAAGTGTGTGTTCTTGACAGAAAACTCAAAACATCTGCTTTGAGCAAACCAACTTTTCTGTTTCAGATTTAACAATAGCATAAAAAATATTTCAGCTGTGAAATGGTGCATTTGGAGAAGGCTGCACATCACATGCAAGCAGTGTTTTTTAGAGCAGTGGGATACATTTTGCTAGAAGCATTGTGTCAGTGCAGTAGTACACCTCAGAACAGTTTGGGTACCTGTGGCACAGAGTTCATGCCTTCTCTTACTAACAGATCCCAAATAAAATATATAAGAGAGATCCGTGCATCAGCAACAGGACATTGTGATATATGGATGCTGAGGTAGGCACTATGCTCCAACTTATACATGGTTTTGTGCAATTGTACTACTGCTTCCCTATAGTTCATGAAGAAAAGCTATTTGTCTCCTCTGGACAATAATTTCCAAGCAGTTTTCAAGTGTAACATCAAGCAGACAGCCCAGGAGCAAGAACAGATCCCAAGTCCTTCCCTTATGTGGGACACTGGAAGGAAACTTGAAGCATTTTCAAGAAAAGGAAAAAAAGCATCTCCTAACAAGTAATTGTTCTGATTTTTTTTTCCCTGGCTTATAATGTCTCCAGTGACTTTAACTTGATTTTTTGACGTGGTCCACTCACTGGGCTCTACTTTTCCTTTTAAAAATGAGACTGTTCATGAGACAGATTTTCCCAAAAACCTTGCAGCTCTGCTTAGTAATCAGTCACCCTCAGATGAATATTTTTAATTATGAGCATCTGGCTAAATCACAGGCTTATGCAAAAGGCATATTAGGTCATCTTGTGCAACTCACTGGCAAATGTTATATTGTTCACTACAGGATATCTTCCAGCACTTTGTCCTATCCTTCCTAAATTAGTAGATCATAGTGGATTTCTTTACTTCTCGTAAGGGTTTGTCTTAAAGATTAGTAAATCTGGGTGTTGGGAATTTTTTTTTTCTCATATTTATGAACCCAAACAATATCTTTAGTAATTTGAAAACATTGAAAATTGTTTTCCTATTGCAATTCTGTGATGCTGTAGAGATGCAGTGCTAGTGCTTCCTTCTAGGATAGTCATTTTTATTGCAATATCACAATATTAAGGTACTACTTCTGACCCACCTGTACTAACTTTTGTCACTTTTCATGTTGTTAGATCAAATTAATGGAGATTTTGAAATCCAATTAGTAATCCTAGAGCCCTCTATACTGTGTTTCTCTGAGTGCCTTCTCTCAATCTGGATTTCTTTTTCTTTTTCTTTTTTTTCACACAGATTTTCACAGAATATTCTGAGTCCAGGATGACAGTTTCCATTTTAGAAGGCTCAAAAACTTAATCCTACGAGAAGTTTTGACTGATGTTAGTGAGAAAGGACTTAATGCACATAGTGGGCACTTTTGGAAATAGTCCCTATCCCTTTCCTGGTTGTGGAACAGGAGTGTTTTTTTCCCTGGTACGTGGTACTACTGTTCCTGACCGAATAATCCCTCTGGGCAGGGTACTCCTTGTCATTTAGTTCAAGAGATTCTCTGACTCGTAACATAAGCACTGTGCTGGAGTACTTTTTATCTTTGCCTCTGAGTGATTCATTTTTTTAATTCTTGCAAAGGAAAAGCCTTTTGCTTTTTCCTCATTTGCTTGTAATTTCATATTTCTTTTGTTTGTCAACAGAAATAATGGGAGAGTTCAAAATATTTTACTGTCTTGATAAAAATACTGATAGTTTTGATCAAAACCAAAAGATGAAGCTTTTTGTGAAAGATGCATTTCAGAACAGCTTTTTTAAGTTAGTGACTCTAGCTGCCATTAATTCCAGCTGTTCATGTCATAGACATTAAATTTTCATTGCAACTGTACTGGAGAAAAAGAAAAAAAGAAAAAAGAAAAAAACAAGTATGCATTTATGAGGGATTCTGGCTCCTGAGAAGGTGAAGCCTGGCCCAGAAGGAAGCTATGCTCTTTCTCCTATCCTAATGCCTCAGCCTATTTTTTTACATATTTACTGGATTGGTTTTATTTTCCCTGATGCTTTCTCTGTTTTTTCAGTCCTACTTTTTTTATTTTTTTCATCTTTGCATAAAAATCAGTGCTCACATTTTAGCTGATCTGCTGAACTGCAAAGCCCAAATGAGTTTGGAATGACGCAAAAAAGTTAAATAGTTTCTAATCAAGAGAAGGGAATAAATGATAGGTGCACGTAAATCTGTGTAGCTTCATGAAAGGAAATGAGGCTGTTGTGCATTCTATTTTTAAAAATCTTTATTCTAAGTTGAGGCTAGGTAGCAATGTTCACCCTGAATTCATCCTTGAATTAAATCCTATGGATTTATACCAAGAGCAGATTTCAGTCTCTATGTTTTTAGAGTACATTGGTTTATCACTTTAGTCATGAGGAACGTTATGTGTCTCTTCCTTTTCCCCTCTATTTTACCTGCTCTAAATTCTAGTGGAACAATTCACTTGCCATCCCAAGGAGTGTTTGACAGAACAAGATAAAGTTGTGTCAAATTGTTGATGATACAGCACTGTGCCAGATCATACAATGTTTCTACCTGTGGCCACATCTGGTACTTTCTCCTCCTGGTTCTGCTGGAAAACTTGTCAGCTCTGGTTCATTTTCTATTATTGTCATTAGGGCAGGTTATATCCTTGCCTTCTCCCTCTTAAAATCTTCTAGAAGATTTGCAAAGAGGTTTTAAATTAGAGGTTACTAAAAAGGAGTTAATTTTCCAATAGTTTGAAATATGATTGATTTTATTTTTGAGCTTATTAGAAAGCCAGATCAACAATTTTTTAGTAATTACTAGCTATAGCACAGTTTGAGTCAGGTCTAGCTGGAAAAAAATCTGACTAACACCACTGAACACTGTACCAAAGCCTGATAGTTTTCTCCATTATACAAACCTATGTGAATAAATGTCAGTCTTTCCAAACAAGTGCCCATCCTCTTTCTTCTGAAACTCAGTAACTTCTGCAGGTCTCGCTGGTGAGAGCACAGAAAATATATCCAATGCATTCATCAAATATAGGCCTTTTGTTGGTTTTTAAAATTATTTTAATTGGAGGAATTGAGCTTCTAAAATGTAGTAAGAATGGGGTCATTGGTAGGCTGACAAACATTTGACTTTATCTTCAAATTTATTCTCTCTTTTTTTTGTTTCTTTCTTTTAGGAGCTAAATGATTGCCTCTACATTTTGGCTTACAGAACTTCTATGGCTTCTTAACCTGCCTATTTCCTGAAAAGATTTATGCATTTGTTTCACACTGAATTCAGCCCTGAAATTAAAGAGTCAATGGATCTTCACAAAATTAAGGAAGTCATTGCACAGAAAGACCAAATAGAATTTTTTAAATGCAAGTATTTTCTTCTGTATTAATATGGGTAAGAGGCACTATTATTAAAAAGGAGTAGCTTTCACATAATTTAAAAGGATATGAATATTGTGTAGCTCAAAACCTTAAATTAGTCTTTCATAGATGAATAACAGGGTATAAATTGTAGTCCATTTCTTTGTGCAGTATCTGTAAAAATGAGGTCTGGTATCTTAGGGTTTCCTGGGAATACAATCATGTATGTGTGTGCCATTTGCAGACATCAGTGTAAATGTATTGATATAAATGACTACAAAAGGTGCAAAACAATGGGGAATGACATGCTACATGTCACAAACCATTCCAGTCTTCTCGTGCTATTTAAGTAATTTTAGTCTGGTTGTGTCCCTTGTGACATGGGGCCACATCTTCCTCCTGGATTAACTCTGCTGGGACAGTAAGTGAATGCAGAATTTGATATATGGTGTTTGAACTGTTTCGATAAAATTTAAAATATTAATAGGTTAATAATTTGCATTGATTTATAGTCTGATTACTTTGAAGGTCTTCTGAATTATGCCAGTCTTGGAATAATTAAAATAGTACACAAAAGGGGGAATACAATAAGTGCCAATAAAATTAGGTAACCACCTTGCTGCTCCTCTCAAATGGAAGAAATATGAAAACAATCTTAATTGTATAACTTGATAAATTTCCTACAGAATTTGGACCATTCAAGACTAGCCCTGAATACTGCAAAAGCTCATTTACAGTCCGTGACAGCACTGGACAGCCTTATTCTAGAAATCATGAGAAAGTGTTAATTTAACATAAATCTAAGCTTTCAAAATAATTTCAGTGTAATCAGGAGTCCATAATGTAGAAATCATTGAGGATCATTTGTCATTATGTTAAAAGGAGACTAGGCAGAGATCAGAAGCACTGGTTGTCCCAGTGCCCTCCCTTTCACCCCAGCATCAAGCTCTTTTGCACATTAAGCTTCTTACAAGTCTTCTGATTTTTCAGCTGTTGGTCCTGTTATAAATATATCTCTGCTTTGTAATGTCACAGTGTTTGCTCTGTGCACTGAGCCTACAGACTCAGGAAACAGCAAGGAAAAGCTCCAGTTAATGGCTGTGGGTGAAACACTGACTGAAAGCACATTAATTGTAATTATTAGTGCTCCCATTATTTTTACATATAGATGTAGATTTATATATCTATATATAGATTTAGGAAATCCCCTGTAAATTTGACGATCTCAGACACCTTCCTCATCAGTTAAAAAAAATGTTCTCTATTGTTAGTGTATGAAATGGGTAATAGAATTAAAGTTTTGAATAAATGAAAACAGTTAGAGATGGAATAGGCCCTTTAAATAGCTCAGTCATTCCTGGCACTCTAAAAATCTGTGACATCCCTTGGAGATCATAAGGTAACAGGGGGAAGTGGAGCAATGGTCATGAGCAATCCAGATTCATGTTTCTCCATGTCCATTGAAATGTAAACAATATGAAACTTCAGACATCCGTTTTTATAAGCATGCTAAGTGTAGATATTTTTGAAAAATCCACTATTAAATAAAGTGCCAGCAGATGGCATTGAAGAATATATGTCATCATTCCAGCTTCTTGTAGAAGGAATAAGTCTTCCTGTACCATGGATTTCTTCCTCCATGCATCTCCTAGACACTGTATGGAGTTCACTAAAGCAGCCAATTTACAGCAGCTGGAGGCCTGGTCTTAGATGTAAGAAAAGTTAGAAGGCTCTAAGCTCTTAGCTCCTTATATGATAAAGTTTTTATTTATCCTCTCCTACAGAGACAGGCTGGGAGAGTTGGGGCTGTTCAGCCTAGAGAACAGAAGGCTCCAGGAGACCTTCTAACACCTACCAGTACCTGAAGGGATCCCACAGGAACCTGGACAGGTACTTTTGACAAAGTGACAGGACAAAGGGTAATGGCTTCAAACTGAAAGAGTGTAGGTTTAGGTTAGGTATTAGGAAGAAAATCTTTGCTATGAGGGTGATGAGGCACTGGAACAGGTTGCCCAGAGGAGTTTTGGTTGCCCCATCCCCAGCAGTGTTCAAGGCAAAGCTGGGTGGGGCCCTGAGCAACCTGGTCTAGTGGAAGGTGTCCCTGCCCATGGTGGGGAGGGGGGTTTGAATTAGATGATCTGTAAGGTCATCAAACCATTCTCTGATTCCAACTCAAACAATTTTGTTGATTCTGTGATCCTCTGGACGAGCCATCAGATGGAAAAATCCTGAGTGGATTGCCATCAGTAACTGAGAACCATCACAGTGGCACAGGTCTCCTGTTGTTTGTAAGTGCCTGCCATGGTTCTCTGCTGTTGGTGCCACTGCCAGTATATTAATTAATAGCTTTAATGTCCCTTTTAATGGTGATTGCTCCAGATTATCTTTTTGCCATTTCTATTTTATGTTTGCAGTGTGAACATGAAGGAAGAAAAGGAAGGGAAAATAAGAATGTATAAGACAAACGGGAGTTGACAATGAGAAAAAAGAAATGGGGAAGGAAATAAAAGGTTGAGAGATAAATGACACTGAGATCATGAGGATTTAGCCAGAGATCTCACTTTGATTATGAAAAGTGTCTGAATTTTCACTTGGATTGGTCTTAGTAAGACTTAACAAAGCCAGATCTGTTTTGATTGCCTTTTGCATTCATTTGTGATCCAGGGATGATGGGTGGAAGAGGCACAAAAAACCAGAAACTATAAAAAATAATAATATACTTCAAGAAAATAACACTGAAGATATTTCCTTTTCATTTGTCTTTCCAGACTTATGCCTTTCTCATCCCCTAAATGTACATTTTGCTGTCTTGATTCTCTGAGTTTCTGTTTTCTACCTTTTTTTCCATGTTTTGCATACCTCTCCTTTTTTCTTTGAATGTAAATAGATAGGATCTGTATTTTCTCTCAGGTGTGTTTCTCCAGGTGAAAAGGTTTGTACAGCTCAACTTTGAAATCAATAGTAAGAGCTTCAAATATTCATCTCTCAGTAGGTGGAGAAGGTCTTAACAAAACACTGCCGATGAGTCAAAGGCCATTTGGTTATGTTTACTGCTGAAATAAAATGAAAATATCTGCTGGGTATTTGTATGGTTTAATACCGATGGGTGATTTCTTCCTCCTTGTCTTGAATCTGACTGGTTTTGAAATGCCAAATCAAACATCCATCCAGTGAATATGCAAAGATGTGTCTGTCGCAGAAGCAGCTGCTTGCAGATTGCTTTACTTAAAGCGCTTCGAGAGGCGGGGCTGCCCAATGGGGAAACAGGCTACAGACTAATTAAGGAATGTCATGTTTCGTCTTCCTTGCCTTAAAATTCTCCATAGAATTTTTTCATTATTAAGCACTTCATAAGATCCCAAGCCTACTGAACTTTGAAAACTTGCAAAAAGCTTTCTGCTACAAGTTTTAATTAGAATATTTCCCCATTCCAGCTCATGACAAAACAAATATGTGACCTCTGATTGGTTTTCATAATCATCTACCTATCTCAAATTAAAACTGTGGGGTTTATTTAGATCTGTACAAGTAAGGTCTCCCCTTTTTTTTTCTTCTTTCTAGTTTCCCTTATGATATTTTATAATAGAGTGAAGGAAATCCATGTGCTTATACAGCATTCATCAAGCAAAGGTGTGAAGTGTTGGATTTATTGTGGCTTTTCATATACACAGAAAACAAAGCTGGCATCTTTAATGCATTCACAGATGTCAGACATCTTGTGAAGAGAACCAACATACTGTAGTATGATTTACTTGGCAACAGAGTACAGCAAAAAAAGGGAAAATTGTTTGGCTGTAGGATAGACAGTGGCTCTGGATGTACCTCCCAGATAAACAGTCAAACTGAGCTGATTGTGTTATCACAAATTCATCTTTCTCCCATTTGTCCCCCACTCCATCTCACACTGACTCCTCGTTTTCAGCACTGCCACCCAGTGACCTTTCTGTCCAATCTTGTAGTGCCAGCAGGGGTGAAATATTATGTTTTCACTGATTAGGCAAAAGGTTAATTAGAACACACGTTTTTTTTTTTTACCACATGTTGGAGGGGCGGGAAGAATTAAAGAAAAAAAAACCATGAAAGCTTAAATAACATTAGCTACATTTCTACATATGGAATTATTGAGAAATAATAGTTTACTCACTTCTAAGTCCCTCAGTAAGAAGAGGAATAGAGCATAATCATCTATCCTATTAATCTTCTTTTATTCATACTACAAAATATTTTCTATAGAGACACTTGGGTCTGCAGCTTAGTTGCTCATCCTTCTGGCCCAAAGCACACTTCTGCAAATGGACAGCATTTCTGTCACATCTCAGAGCCTCTGTTTGTGTTTCATGTGTGACTGGTCTTGTGTTCCTCTGGTGCTACATTCATGTCTCAGGGCATTTGCCAGACCGTCTGTAGCACACCTCCCTTCAAGGGTTTGTGAGCCAGAAGCAGCTCAGCAACCTGGCTGCAGACCAGTGGGACAGAGACCGTGGGAGCTGCACTGAGCCGCAGCTGAAGGCAGGACTGCTCCAGGGCCAGAGGCTTCCCTCGAGTCAGCAACAAACAGAGCCCATCACTGCTGACTCTGGGGGGTCAAATGACTTTGTATGCTGAAACCACAGAAACTCAGACCTGAGAGGAGCCATGCTGAGAAACAATACTAGCCAGGGCTAGATGGGATTTACAGCTGTCTCCCATGACACCATTAGCACCCACAGAAGTTCATAAGAACAGAACAGGCAAATATTGTCCACACCCTGTCACAGCCTTCAGCAATTTGCAGTTCAGTCTTTCCAAAATTAAATTTATTACTTTCCTATTCAATAGCCCTTTGTGGATTTTTCTTCTATGAGTTTATCATTTGTTGAACAAATGTAAATTTTAGCTCCTATATGCCCTGTTATGACTTCCACAACTATGCTGCACAGCACAGCAGCATCTTTTCTTCTAAATTTTCTACCTGCTAGTTTCATTTGATGCACTGTAGCCCTTGTTTTGGAAAAAACAATGAATACTGATTCTGTATTTGCTGTCTTCATTCCACTCATGTTCTAAACATCTCTATCATACACCCACTCAGCTGTCTTTCTTCTAGGCTGAAAAGCTCTAGTCATTACTTGTATGAAAACCATTCCACCCCTTAAATGATATTCCTCTCTTTTTCAGTTCTATTCTGTGTCTGGTTTTGAGATGAGGACTTGAGAATGTGAAAGGTTAGAAAGAGTGTCTTGGTGGCTTATTTTACATCTACAGTCATATTACATACAAACCATAACAACCACAACACAAAATCAGGCATGAAGGTTGCAGTAGGCATGAGTAAACTGGTGGTATGACTTCTGGACTAAAACCACAGACTTGGACTTGTTAATTTGTTTTTTCATTCTGTGCTATTTATGTAATTTTATGCTGCTTCAACTAAGCCTTTTTCTACCCTCTAATATCTCATATCTTATTTTAATTGGTTTAGTACCTTTTTTTTATTATTTCCATGTATATTTTCCACTCATTTTACCCTACAGGCACAGCTCCAGAGTGCCTCCAGCACTGAGAGCTTTGTCTCATTTTTTTCTTTTCAAAAGTAGTAAATTTCTCATCAGCCCATAAAGGCCCCCTCACCCCAGAGCACCTCACTGTTTGCCCCTACTCTTATGACCTTCTACAAAGAAACCTGTATGATTCAATTGGCTGGAATAAGGCAGTTGCCACTGACAAATTTTCCTTTAGAAAATACTGTGAGATGATTCTGATCTCACAAAAAACGTACTATAAGCAACCTTTCTTCCACATATTCTAAAAGGAGTCAAAAATATAAAGCAAAGGGGGTTTTGACAGTATCTAGGGAATTTAGGAGCAGAAATCCCACTAAGACATCAAAGAGGTTTGTCCTTAACTCCCTTGGATGCTTCTGAAACTCCCATCCTCAAAGCTTGTCCTAGAAGGATTATAAGCACACCCCAGCAGTAGGAACGTGTTGTTCTGTTCAGCAGTCATGCAGGAGAGAGCTGCATTTGAGCTGCGTGTGAACAGTCTCCCTTAAATCACTGCCTGCATCAAAAGATTGGCTCAAGCCCCTTCTCCCTCCTCCCTGTCCCTTCCCAAACTGGCCACGTCACAAGGGAGTATTTCTGGATACTTTGAAGGAGGACAGACCTGAAGAAGGTTTTCACCAGCTGCTTCACATGCACAAATGCAAGTGGAATTATTTTACATTATGTAGTTAAGAATTGTGACTGTACCTTCCCCACAAAAGGAGCAAACCTGGTGACACATAGTCTACAGTCTAAGAGGGATTTTTGCAGATGGGAAATTGAGACACAGTGTGATTTAAGTGGTTCTCCCAAGGACAGAAAAAAGGAACAATGGCTAGGGCATTAGCCTGAGCCTTGCCAATTTAACTCAGTGCCTTGTCAGATGTTTCTGAAAGTCCTTGTGTGCCTTAAATAGATAATTATATTTTTTCACAGTAGTATGAGGTAACAGCATAAAAAGTTTAGAAGTGCTCTAAACTGTTGTTCTGGCACACAGCTAAGAGGAGAACAAGAGAAGTCAGACCAGGAATTCCTGACTTGTGGATGATTACCATAACTACTTAGTTATCCCTCTTCCCTTCCCTCACTGTAATTACTGGCTGTGACCTATCACATGTGATGTAATTACTGTGTTATTGACATAGAGCTTAAGCTCAGGCACTTTCTGGGGGTGAACTTGATGTTTGAAAAGACTTTCCTCCATCTTCCCTTTTTTGATAGGAAAATGAGAGTGTAGAGAATGGAAATGCTGAGTTCTCATGCAGTGGGACTTATGTTGTCTCAAAAATGCTGTCTTTATGAGCTGATAAAAAGACTTTAATAAGGAAAACCATACAAAGGATCCAATAGTTCTTGGCTATTTAGAGGAAAGGAAAGCAGGGGAATGTGAAGGAAAAATAATAGTAATGCAACCTTCCATTTTCTAACATGGACAGTTGGCAGTACTGTGCTTTTCCAATTAAGATGATAGCATCTGGACTACTGTAATCCTTAAGGTTGTAAACTGTGTCATGTTGCCCAGAGTGGATTCATCAGTCAGCTGGCAATAATTTATATGATTAAAAAGGAAGGCACTGCCCATAATTTTACTGTAGGGTGGCTATGTTGTCTTTTGGGTTTGTTTTTTTTTTTTTTTCCTGTGGAAAATAATTTTTCTAAAGCATTGTACTGGAAGAAAAAAAACCTGCAACAAAATTAACAAAACATCTTCCTTTGTCTTCTCTTCTCTGCTCAAAAATACCTAATATAAAAGAACTAAGCTGAGGGTTTAATGATTTTAAGATTTTTTTTTACCCAACAGATTAGATTATTTATTATATGCTGGAGTTTATTCCTACAGTGCTGCTCAGGCTAGCTGCAGAGTGGGGAAAGAAGCATGCAGCTTTAGAAGGGAAGGCCAGTATGGCAGATGGGGCTGTGTGACAGCTGCCACCAAGACAGGTAGGGCAAGGGATAGCAGAGGGAAAAAAGAATCAGCAGAGCAAGGGGCTGGGAAATCCTCAGCAGTGAGAAGGAGTTAGGAAGGTGCAACTTAAAAAAAACAAAGTGAAACTGAAATGAGTTTCACTGAGTTGTTTTCCTCAGTCCTTTCTCTAGCATCCAGCTCAATATTTGGATTAGTAATCATGTTATCCTGCAAATGCAAAATAGTGGCTGCAAAGCAAAAACTGCTGTTTTAGGAGGAAATATTTTCGTGTTCCATGTTTGAAAAATTAGAATAAATCTATCAGTTATTTCAACACTTCTGTGAGATTATGAAATGTCTTTTAATTTCCTCCAAATCATTTTTATCAGGAGTTCAGAGCTAGGGAAACTGAACAACTTGCCTGCTGAGTCAGGTTTTCTGAGATACATTGGTACTGCTTAAATGCAAAGAAAGACTTGATAGAAAGAAATAGAGAGCTCTCTTGGAGCTAACAAACCTTCCCTCACACAAGTTCCTTGTCTGAGCCTTGTGTAAGGATTCACACCTGTGCTGAAATGGGAATGCTGAACACCTGTGCTGAGCAGGTTGAAATGGAAATGCTGAACACCTGTGCTGAGTAGGTAGAAGAGGTTATAAAAGCAGGAAAAAGGGTAAACAAACTTTTTATAACTTCAGAATTCGGTGAGTAGGGGCTTCTGAAAAGTTCTTTCTAAATATTTGTTTCTTTTTGTTTTGTTGGTTGGTTGTTTTATCCCACACTTATAACATGGGATAAAATTCTAAACATTTTCCCCAAGCTGTTAGCTTGTACTGATTCCAGATTGTTCCTGGCTTTCCTTACCTTGTGCAGCCCCCTCCCTTCATGACTGGAAAGAGGAGTAATCACAAAGGAGGAAAAATGGTGATTTTCATGATAGGCTGTGTCAGCCAGTGTACTGGCCAGAGCTGCTCTGGCAATTTCTGTCTGACCCATTCCTATATACCCAAGAAAGGCCAGTTTGCAGCCAGCATTTCCTTCCCAATAGATTCAGTACTGATAGCAAGCTGATTGTGTGTTATTCTTAACCAGTTTCTATAAATGTGGTTATATATGTTTGTAAAGAGTGATTTGTATGCACAAGATAAGTTATTGTCCATCACAACCACTCAATGCTCAAATGCCTGCATTTTTAAGTGAGTAGCTTCACTGTAACAGTAGCATGAGAGGGAGCTGGAATTTGCCAGGAAGGTGAGGGTGTGGGAAATGAGGGGTTTTTTCTTTAATTGTGAAAAAACACAATCACATCTGAATTTTGGCTTAGTTTGCAGAGGTGTATTGAGATTCTGTGACCTTATATGAGCCCAAAACAATGAATAAAATGTCTTTGCTATCCAGAAAATTTCCTTGAAACTATTCAGGGAGTTGCAATATTCACTTAAACGTATGATTTTGAAAAATGCAGTAAACTCTTAGCTTCATCCTCAGAAGCAGCCTGAAAAAGTTAGGTAAAATCATGATTTAATATCCTTTGATGCAACAGACATATTTAATGGAAGGGCATAGCCAGCCTTCCCTCCAGTGAGGCAATACTAGATTCAGTGAATAAACCCTAGCCTTTAGAGGAAGGTTTTTCTAATGGAAGAGGTAAATAATCTCTTCTTTGTGTCATAGAGGCACAGTAGACTTGCCATGAATTTTGTAGATGTGGGTGATGCTTCACTAGAACAGAGGGGAAACTTCTCTTTCAGTTTGTGATTCCCACCTCCAAGAGCTGCCGTGAGAGGGCCTGTGCAGCATCCACAATGTTTTGTGTTGATTTTGGATGAGTAAACTGCAAGTGGCTCTGTGCCCTTGGTTTTATCATGGTTCTTGAAAAGATGTGAATTGACAGCATTAAAGTGACTTGAATTAATCTTTGTTACTCACTGGGTACTCCAGCTTCATCACTAATCTCAGTATATTCACTATTTGAATTAGTTTATTATTAGAAGATGAACCAAGACTTCAACCAAACCCCTACTAATCTCTCCCCCCTCATCTCCCTGCCACTGAAAGCAACCCATTTACCTTTTTAGGTGATTTTTCGCTAACAACCTGCAAAGTTTCCTTCTGGTGTAGCTGGGAATGTATAAATAGATGGGGATTACCTGAAAATGCTGCTAATGAATTAGTATATGTAATGCTCAGAAAAGCTTAGGCACACAATCAAACAGGTCTGTAAAAGAAAATCCATAGGTTGTTTAGGAGCAAGGAGCAATCTGTGCTTATGAAGTCACACCATGCAGACCTACTGGAAAAAAAATTAAAGCATCTATTTACCTTGCCACTAGTAAAACTGCAGATTCCCAGGCAAGCTTATCTGGCAGTGCAGGTGTGGGGCACAGTCTGCTGTGGGAAGCATCTCCTGGGCACAAATAGCACTAAGTCAGTTTGCTGAAGGACTGCATCGCTCTGGACAACGAAGCCAGAGCCTTACATAGGTGCATAGCCTTGCAAGTGCCCCCTTGACCTCAGAGAGGAGGAACTGATGCTCAAGTAGAGAAAATCACAGAATCACACTGATATTCTGAATTGGAAGGAACCCGCAAGGATCATTGACTCCAACTCTTAAGCGAATGGCCCACACAGGGATCAAACTCTCAGCCTTGGCACTGTTAGCACCAGGCTATGACCACTGGGCTGGTACAGAGCCTAGCTGTCCCTCTGCTGTGCAGTGGGGAAAAGGAGGAAAGGGACTTTTTGTAGTATTTCATTCTTGTGGGAGGCATTTAATTACCTTTTTTCCACTGAAATAAATGGCTCCACCTACAATACCTTGTGTTGCATGGAGATTCTGCTGCTTCTGAGCATGGACAAGAGGTAGAAGCTGTAGAAAATGGCTGGGTAGCCTCTGCTTTTGAAGGCAGAGCTATAAACTGCAGGGGCAAATTAGACAGGAGTATGATATCTTACACTGAGACATGACTCTTGTTATTAATCAGTGATTAAGTAACACTTTAGCAATATAAATTCCTTCCACTTTCAAAGCACAAAAGAGCTGTGCTCATTTACTCCAGCCAAGAATTTGATATAATAGTTTTGGGAAGCTTCATGTTTCTTTCATGTTCACAAGAGTTCTGTATTATGTAAAGAGACTGTTTCATGAATGTTACCTGGGCCAATTTCTGTGTGTAATTAATTGACTTAACCTTTTTCTCTGCATGCAATTCCACACACAAAAGGATGTTTTAAATCACAGCCAATTGCTGAGAACACTTTCAAGGAATCTTTTATTAAAAAAAAAAAAGGTCCTAAATATTCTGGTTTTTTTTATTCCCACATTATACAATTGCAAAGTTTTTGAGCAAGCAATATGGTCTTTTTCTACTGAGCCTTCGAGTCACAAGCTTTCTTTTTACTCCAGAAATATCAGACATTCTACACCATTTCTTCTATAAGAATCTAACCCTGTATACTTCACTAAAACTTCTTCTTGGGATACCTTTGTCCAGCAAATGCAACCCAAAGGCATCTACACAGGGATAGTTCATTAAAAAAACCCAACCAAACAAGAACACTTAGGGGTGAAAGGTACTTTAGAGAGTGTGCAAATGTTATATGCGGGTCTTCAAATGTTGCTTGGCTGAGCCTTTGATGGAATACCTAGGATACTTTTCCCGGAATGACAGTGTCATGAAGTCATTTGAGTAGTAATTTGTTTAGAGCAATACCTGTGACTTCTGGCATGTGCTGGAAACTTTAACTCAGGCTCACATATGTTGAGAATAAACACTTGAAATCACTAGGCTGATAAAATATATAAGCTACATTTTATGACCTTGAGTTGAGTGATGTTGTGGTATCAGCAGAGGCGTATTTTGAGTTGCAATAAAAATGGTGTCTTTCAAGAAAGTCTGAGTTTGTTCAGAGAGGAAACTTGCTGGGATTTATTTTCAAAATGCTGCTTGGAAGACAAGAGGGGTCTTCATCACAGGGGAGAACTTGAAGAGAAAAGAAAAATAAAAGCGGCAAGTGCTTGAGTTTTGAAGGCTAGATACAGGATCCAGGAAAGAGAAGGATAGAGGGAGGATATAAAAATAATGCAAATTGGGAAAGGGAAAACGATGCAGATAACAGCATATCAAAAAATGGAGAGTAAGATTAAGAAAAAGAGCAGAGTTAGCAAGAGAAAAAACATTAAAGCATCGCTGGAATTGGGTCAGTGCTGGACTGTGGCAGTTCACAAAAGAACCCTGACAGCTCCTGTAATGAGGGTCAGACTAATTGAAATTTGTCCCTCTCCAAGTCTGATGGTTAAATTCCAGTACTGATGAGGGAAATACACAGAAAAATGCAGAATGAGGAAGAGCTCTCCAGCATGACTAGGAGCACACTAATGCCAAATATAAAAGAAGAAGAATATAATTTTTTCAAACTGTTTTTTCTTTCTTTGCAGCACACAGTGAAGTATCACTGGCATGGAACATAAATGGAATTCAGTCAAGTTCCAACTTTAAGCACTGGGTCTGAGGAGACTTCTTAAATGTAAGTCATTTGGGTATGAATATATACATTATTAAAGTTTTTTCTCCATTCAAAAAATAAATGTTATGATTTGGGGGAAAATAAACTGAATTCTTTGTGTGTTGCTAAATAGTTGAATGTACATTTCAAATAGGAAGATTAGTGCAGACTGTACCACAGGACCATGGCTGATTCTTCTTTACAGTGTCTCCTGTAATTAACATTATCAATAATATAAAAGAGGAAGCTATTTATTATGCAAGGTCTGCAGCTAACTATTTATACTAGGAGATCTGATCCTTCTGGTCTATTTTATCCATCATTAAATCATTGAAGGAAATAAGTGAGGCAAAGGATCCTTGACTTTTTCCAAAGCAGTCTTCTTTTATGTAAATTAGGTTAATAATTTTTTAAGAGCAAAATACAGTTTTAAATATAAGGCTAGAAGAAATTATTTAAATAACCATTTTTTACAGAAACAGAGTGTGTTGGGAAAGTAATCATACAGGGTAAAATATATGCTCAGTACTTTTCATATAAGGTGGGAAATACTTTTCAGCACACAAATTTATGGGACATACTTGTGTTTCACTTGTACCAATTTAAGGGAGAGGCAACTCTGCTGAGGTAATGCTGATGCAAAATCCACTGAAGATCTGCCCAAGTGGTGAGGGGCCCAATTCTGCCAAGTGTATAAACACATGCTTAAGTTCAATCCCACTTACAGCATACGCTTACATGTGCTATTGCTTCACTATCACACACAGTTTATGTCAGCTGTAGCATAGTCCAAAAACTGTAATGGCCATAATTTCAGAAGGAATGCAGAGCTGTAGGCTGTGGGAGTAAATGTGTTCTCATCGGTTTCTGGGCCCTGCACATGGAGTTAATGCTGCTTGTGTCTACACTTGGCCAAAGGGGCATCCTCACAGCTGTCGTGAGGAGCCTTTCCCAGCACCAAGAAGAGCTTTCTGTAGTTGCATAAGGTGTTTTCATCTCGAATTCTTTTGGAATCTCTTTTGTATTTAGTAAAATCCAGCTATTCTGTTAATATGTTTAGATAATGTAGTGATTGGCACCTTAGAAATAGTTAAGACAGACAGATAAAAGGATTCCAAATGCATCCTTTGTGAATATTTAATAAAAGGTTTTGCATTGTCCAGTGATGAAAACAAATCATCTGTGGAAAGACAACGCTGTTTTCCATTAGTATCATTCGCTGAGGATGTTTGTATATGTTTGGTGTCTGATAGCATCTTAAACTTAATCATTTTGCCATTTCTAGTGACAAGATGTGTCACTTGACAAGCATTAGTACTTTGTATCTGCCTCTTCTTTTTTCTTTTTTTTCCCAAGCTTCAAGGTCTGTGCTGTATTTTTCACACAATGATGCAATTGATGAGCAGGTGAAGTTTTCTGACAGTAAATTGTTTCTTTACAAGCAATACACAAATTCTGGATTTAATTCAAATTCCAGAGAAACCAAGAAAACTGATAAAAATTTATTTCCTTCAGGTTTTTCAACTATGGTTAGACCAAAGAAACCTCTGTATCACACATTTTTGGGGATCCAGTACCAGCAATTGCTCTGACTGGACTTGACCTTGCTTTGATTTTCTTTTTGCTGCACTGACATGCCTGCTCTTCACAGCTCTTCCTAAAATTATGTGTTACTGAACTATTCACAGAATCATGTCTTAGACTAGTTTGGATTGGATAGGACCTTCAATACCATCTTGTTATCCTAATACTAATGGTGAGGAGGAATTTTATAAGTGTTCAGTGTGTGGTGACAAATACAGAATATTTTATAAATTAATTTCAAGTTAATGCTAAATTATTATGGAATTACGTACTACATACACTTTACTACTAAAAGAGTTCATCATGTTTAATGTTATTACAGTGAACACCAAAGGAATTAATAATGATTTGCACTTCTTATAGAGTGGTACCAATGTAGAGAAAAGAAGGTTAGCCTAATTAAATTCCACAAACCACTTTAGGGCTCTGCTGTATTGTGGAGGCTGTTTTTTATGTTAATTAATTCTGAATGAAAGGTTTCTGAAGTATTTTAATATTGTTCAAAGAGGCACCAGGAAGTATTTCAAAATTATTTTTTTTTAATCCAGGTTTCTTTGACCAAGCAAGCATCATCCTTTCCATGATGAGCTCCTGCATGCTGTATAAATGATAATAAATAATAGTAAACTGAATATTCTAGTATTTTATTGAGAGATAGAGCTGAAGTTGGGTGAGGATATTGCTGTGTTCTGACAGGACACAACTTGGGGAGCAAACCTCAGGCCTAGAAATCCAGTTCACTTTCTTGCAGTACACAGCGTTGCTGGACAATGCATTATGGACTTAATTCCCCTTTGGAATTGCTTACTGTCCTCATTCCTAGTGTTGCACAATTTTTGCATGTTATTTGCTTTCTGGTTCTTTTTAATTGTCATAGAGAGGTAGAAGACACCTATTGGTAGCATTTTGGTGACCTGCCTAGTTCCTTTTCAGCTTCCCTTAACTGTTGCTGAGTAATACAAATATTTCAGACTGGGATTCACACCAAAAAAAAAAAGCTGTGAAAAAACAAATGTGAAAATTTGCTTTGCCTCTCCTTCTACTGAAATTCTTGGAAGTGTTTTTACTTTTAGCCTTCTAATAGACCTGTTTGGAAATCCTATCCAAGCTGGAATTTTCAAACCCCAATTCCCTTAAGCACATACTTCACATGTTAGGCATGTGTTTAAATTCTCTTGATTTAGTGTCATATACTTAAGGGCATTGCTGAATAAAGAAGGGCATGAGCATGTACTTAAATGCTTTGCTGATCAAAGGAACAAACCTTTTGATTTGATCTACATTTAATGCAAGTTAGATCACCTATCCAGTAGTCAAGAATTTACTAAACGTCTCTACTAAAGACTGTTCTTGATTAAGCTGTGTTCTGGCTGTGGAAATAGGAAAGGCTGCATAATAACAGCACATTTCTTGGTATTTTTTTTATGACATTGGTTGTAAATTACATTTTTGAGTGCCATATTCTCACTGCAAATAAAAGAAGGGATCAAGACAGTAAAAATGAAAAGAGAAAAGAGCAGTTTAGTTGTTAAAGACATATATTCCATCTAACACCAGAATGATTCAATTATGTTCTTAATATTTTTTTCTTTCTAGATACAGTACAGTATGTAACATATCTCTTCCTCCTTACACTAAAAATTTATATTCAGGATACTCTAATGAAGTACATCTTGAGTCTCCTTTTCATGGCTAATGAGGAGACAACAAGAATTTGACTAATACTAGTACAATTACTGGAGCAGTGAAGCGTGCATCTCTGATTAGACGTGATAATTTGCAAGGCTGGGCTCTTCACATTAAGTTTGCAAACAGTTTAAAAATCACTTCCTCTATTTATCCAGCTAATCTCTGTTTAATGACTCCAGACCTGACAAAAGAAAGAGAAAATGTCTCTTAAAACCCTATACTTCATTTAGGAAGCTTGTATATAGAAGAGAGGTGTAATTGATGGCAAATTTTTTCCAGAACACTTTTAGATGAAGCCATGCAGCTGACTTTTTACTATGCAGTGGTATTTTTATGATTCCTGTAATACTCAGTCTCCTTTACATAGAGCTTTGTTGCCTTTGTTGTCCAGGTTTAGATATATATTTCTACCGATTTTTGCCTCTGTTGATTTCTTTCTAATTTACCTTTTGAATTAAATACTTGATAATCCATAGAGTATGAATATTTTTGTTGGATTTGCTTATTTTTTTTTCAGAAAAGGTTGGTAGAGTGACTGGTGATGGTACTGTTAGGGACTCTTTCATCAGCATCTCGGACAGGCGGGTTTTGAAAGGAATCAGGCACATACCATTCCAGATTTTTGAAATATTTCTTCATCTTTGAGGCTTCTGTTCACCATTTGGACTTGAAACAAAGCTGCCTGGAACAACAGGAACTATGGTTAGAATTCTTGATGAATTTAGTTAAGCAAACAGAAGCAGCTCTTGCTGTCAGTAGGTGGCACTTGACCGGAGGCAAGAGAGAGATGATATTTAAAAAAGACAGCCAGCGGTTTCAGTCAGGCCTAAAAATGGATGCATTCACGTAAAACTGTCCCAGAACACATCACTGATAGAAATAACGTATTCTAGGAGTGACTGCAGAGAAAGAACTTCCATTAGAGGATTTAACTGAGTTTGCCAAGTCACTTGGTACACTCCTAGCTGGACCAAGTGCCACTGTATTGTCTCCATATCTCACAGTGGCATCATACGATTGCAGGTTCTTTTAGGATCCTCTAAAGCTGAGTAAAAACAGATTCAAAACCAATATACTTTCATAGGAAGGTAGAAAGGATTCAAGACTGTGACTCCCACAGATATTTTCTGGAGTTTTGCCTAAAATGTGTAAAAGCAGAAGTATGGAAAGAGGATCAAATGCTCAGCCTGTTGTTTTGCACCTATTATTGGCTTATATAGCTTCTGGAGAGCATGATCAGCTCTGTCTAAAGCACCTTGTTAAATATGGGCTCTGGGATTTCCCTATTTTAGGAAGAGATACCTACTACCTTCTTGTTTCCGCTGAAAAGCAGCAGTTGCTGCAAGGATTGTGTGGAATAGACAGAAAATGTGCATCAACTTCCTTCTGGACCTATAGAAGGTATATGTGTTAGAGAGGAAGGAATCCTTAGAGAAGTTTTGACTGACTGCATGGAGAAGACATCTTTAAATACTGAGGGCCTCTGAATCATTCTCATCTCCCAGACACAAAAGAGATAAAACCAGAAAGTTGTGGGGTTTAGTTCTTGGGGATGGCAGTTTCTAAAACTGATCTGAATTCCCAGTGGCAGAGCATCCTCCCTGAAGATTAGGACAGAAGGGTAGAGGCAGTGCAAAATGACATCACCTCTTGCTGTTACTAATGTGATGGAAGATGGCCAATGCAGCTTCAGAAATGGAAAAAGCAGATAAAGGATTTTCTTCATTTTTGCTCTGCGGTCTCCACTGGTGGTCTTACAGGGCCAACTGTCTGATTTCAGTCTTCCCCATTACAAAGTAATGGATTTAAGGACCAGGAGGCAGTATTTGAATGTGCTATCTCTTCATATAAATCATAATTTTTTTTAAAAATTGGCTTATTCTGCCTAGAACTGGAACTAAGGAAGCTGTTTCTCAGTGAGGAAAAATTGAATAGAAATTGTGCTATGATCAGGGCTAGCAGAAAGTGTTCCTTGTCCTCTATGCTATTTAGAGCTCTTGTTCTTTAATCTGTGCAAGTGCTCTATGTAATTATGATATTACTTTGTAATAATAAGTTTCCTGCTTCTAATCACAACAGCAGTACTGGGAAGCAAAGGTCTGCTTTTGCTCTTGCTCAGTGCCCTGGAAAGTAGCTTATCCGCCCATGAGTGAAGGTGAGGGACTGCAGTGTTTTTGTGCAATTGGATTGTACTTGTGATTAGTGGAAAAGCATCCTCACCATCACTCAGTGAGTAGTTCCAAGCAGCCATCCAGTACTGTTTCTAATCTCCAAAGCTGCCTGTTCAGCTTTTTTTAGGAAGAATTACCTAGTTACTTTTTTCCTCTTCTCTGTGCCTTGAGGCAGAATGCACAGCATTGAAAAGGTGGAGCTACTCAGTCTCCAGCTGCCTGTTGTCATTGGGATGTTCTGTGCTGGGATAGAGCATTTAGGAGCCATTGAAGCCACAACAGATTTTTAGGGCATGCTTACTTACAAACAGGTTAATGTTAATGCAGTTAAGTGATAAAAAGAAGCAACAAAATCAGTCATTAACCTTAAACTTAGAGGTTGTTGGTTCCAGCTTATTGTTGGTTCCAGTTTATTGTTGGTTCCATCTTATGGGACTGGCTAATGAACTACTGCTTTTTCTGGAGCCCATACCTTGGAAAGTTCCTAGGGCTACATAATTCCCACTCCTTTTGAAGCAGATAATTAGTGGAGACACCCTGAGTGAATTCTGCTTCTTTTTCCTTTCTGAATGAGGTAACACCTTCCTTTTTCTCTTCTGTTTACATATTCTCTGACTGGATTAAAGGCAGGACAGGAAACTTTTCTTTTTTTTCTACTGGTTAGTTCTTTCTAATTTGTATTCTCTAGTGTAAATAGTAAAGTACGTTTTGCCTGGTAGCCAAGTAGGGTCTAATTTGGTTCCCTGTAAATAAATGCAAGCCTTTCAGTTGGCTTTGTAGTTTCATAGTAGTTTTATCACTTGTTCTCATTTTAAAAGAAACAAAACCACTTGTAAGTTGGACAAAAAGACCAAACCCAAGTATAATGGAAATCCTATGTGGCCAAGAATTGGTGGTAAGAAGGGTTTTACTTGAAGAGAGTGGCAGCAGTTAGAAGCATGCTCTCACTTTATCTCAAAGCTGAGTCATTCTCTCAAAGATACCTCAGTAGTTGCCACACATATCAAAAAAAAAAAAAAAAGCACATTGATACTCTTCTGAATATGCCCTTAATATAACCTTAAGTTTATTTTGTTGACAGTTCCATAAATTAAAATGTGAATATAGCAAATTTTTCCTTCCAGTAGGTTTTCATTATCAATGTAGTGGAGCTCTGTTTCAAGCATGTAAAGAGTGTCTGCACCTTTATCTGTCACCCAGTATTCCTGATTTCTCTGTAGCAGTGTCTTTGCTTAGTCTCGCTATCTTGTTGCCGTCCACAATGAGAAAAATCTGGAACCTAATGAGGCAGCCTAAATTCCCTTTCATAAATTACACGCAGAATCCCCAGTGCTGTGTTTGTTGGCAGTCTGCCAGATACCATGTTCCACTGCATAGACCTCTCTCCTTTCCCACTGAGATTACTCACATGGAAGAGTACACATATCCCTGAGTATGTCCAGGAGCATAGCAGGTCTGTGCTTAAGGCCTTAGCATGGCAATGTGGAAATCTGAACTCTGAGATTCAGATACGTGTCCCTGAACATGCAGAGAAATCAAAATCATAAATGGCAAGAGTGTCAGGTTTGCCTGTTTGTAAAATAGCAATAATATTCCCTCCTTTCTTTGCATGGATCACAGGCTCCTTCAGGAGTAGATGGAGGTCTGGTAATCACAGAAATACTTGGGTTTTCCCAGGACATTTGTTCTTCCACTGTGACGAATGTTGAAATAAGATTCACTAATCAACAGGGAAACCACTATGAATTCCACGTTTACCCAGTCCCCCAGGTTGTTTCCACCTCTCTGCATATCTGATTTATTTGAATCCTCATTTCCTGAGGAAATAAGATTTATGAAAACATCTTTACTTGTCTTCCATTTTGAATCAGACATATTTGTGAATCAAGTTCTTAATCACATTAAATTCCTAGTAAGTAATAAAAAACCTCTCCTGAAGAGCAAATATCTTTTTAGAATGTCCACTGGAGAGGGTGGAAAATAAGAATCACTTAAATTCTTACTAAAGCAAAAAAACCTACACAGAATAGTACATCATGAATGCTTAGCTGCTTGGAAAAAAAGCAGCTTTTGGAGTTTTTTCTGTTTCAGATTTTGGAGAATCCCCTCCTCAACTAAAGCTTTTCCTTTGTGAACTACCAGTTTTAAAACAAGGAGCAACAGAAGATTTTTTTCCCCCCCATCTAATACCTACTGGATATTTAGTTAGGGTGACCTCACACATTCAGTTAAAAGTTAATCAACTAGAAGACACTAGTCCACTGGAAACCAGATGTAGTTAGCTCCACTGCTCATGGAACAATTTCTGTGCAGATCCTTGTAATCTCTTCCCCAGATGTGAGCTGTCCCCTCTGATCATTGTGCTATTTCAAACAACTTGTTCACACACTCCACACACTTCAAAGCAACTTTTTTACAAAGCAAATCATCCTCAAGTTTGGAATAAACAGGAATTGAGCTATTTCTTAAATTACTCTTTAGAAAAGGGCCTTAAATTGTAGCATCCCTTTCCATTTAGTTTTTAGTCTGAGGCTGGTGTGGTGCTGTGTGTTAGAAGATTCTCATGTCACAGACTGAAACTGATGATGAGGAAGAAATTCTTTACTGTGTGGGTGACCAAGCACTGGAACAGGTTGCCCAGAGAGGTCATGGAGTCTCCCTCACTGGAGATATTCCAGAATCATCTGGACAAAATCCTGTGCCATGTGATCAAGGATGGGTCCATTTGAGCAGGGAGGTTGGTCCCTTGCAACCTTATCCATTCTGGGATCTCTTTCAGTACCCTTTGTTTTTGCTACCTTTATGGGAAACGTGCTATTTCACCACAAATGGGACTCTGCCTCCAGGATGTTTTGCAGTGGATTTTATTGTGCTTTTGTGTGTTCCCTTAGAGACTTTTATTTGTGTAGTTGCTTACCTCAATTTAGTCACCTTTTCAGTTTTCTGAGCTCCCTGCCTAAATCTGGAATTCCAAGAGCTTTGGAAATTCCATTCCACCTAGGAATTCCTTCCGAGCTGAAACTTCAGTTCATTTTCACAGAGATTTCTGGTACGGTCTGTAAAATAGACAATACAATTGTTGCAAGACAATAATGCTTCTGTACCTAATTCTCAGGCTTTTTCTCTTCACGAGCTCTTTACCTGTGGATGTAGCACAGGCAGACAGAACGTGAATTCCACTGCACTATCAGCAAGCGTTTAGCCAAGGTGGTTTCACTACCCCAAAAGTCGATTTTGCGCTTAAGGGTTGCTTTTGAGCTGCGAAGTTCCAGGTCACAGCTGTTGGCATTTGGATGTGCATCTCTGCTGAAAATGTGCAAAATGCTTGGCATTGTCGGAACAGGAAGTCCAGCTACAACAAAAACACTGGTTTCATGTGGGAGCACCTACATGCAACAGCACACCAAGTATTCCTAGAAGGAATCTGCTGCCCTCCTGATGTGTGAGGGTACTTATTTTTGTATTTTCCATTAACCCTGAAATAAGGGTTCCTTGCCTTAGAAATCTTTAAGGTAGAGATTTGTATTTTTTGGTCATGAAAGTTAAAACAATTAACTCATTCATAAGGTAGGAATTTTAATTGAGATCACCACGGCTGAAAAACAAGTGACTTATTCACAAGTAGAATTATATGTTTTTCCCAGCCTTTTCCTCTAAATATTTGATCATAGAAAGGCTTGTGTTAGACCAACTGCAGCAGAAGAAAACATGAATCTTAGATTTTATATTCTGTGAGTCAGTGAAAGTTGGTAACACACAGCTATATTTATCTTGTCCTGTCATTTCAGATGTACCTTACCCCACTCTATGGAATCATTTCTTATAGATGCTGGCAGCAGTCCTTGCCATCTCATACCTGACTTTTTTTTTTTTTTAAGCTAGACTTGTTTATTTTAGACAGGTTGCTTCATACCCTGTTCAGAAATGAAATGTTTTCTCTGTGTATGGAATTTGACAGAAATGAAGAAAAATCTCATCCATTTTCCTCGGTTGTCCTTACCTCATATGAAGGAAAACATTCACAGCTGTCTCTAGTGTCCTGCAATGCAATCATTTTTCTCAGAGGTAGACTAATACCTGAAAAGGCCACTTGCTGACAAGGCCACTTGCCTTCTGCACTTGGTACTGTAATGTCTGGACGCTGGGAGTACAAGTATGATCTCTTTAAGCTTCTATTAAGCCCCTTGCCCCTTCAAACAGACTCATAGGTTGCTATTTAGGCTAACAGAAAAGGTACAAGGATTTTTACTGGCATTGAAATGAATAGTTTCCAAAATGCCCCAGGGAGCCATACACAAAGATCTTACTGGAAATCAACAAGATTTGTACTCAGTAGAAAATTTTCTACTTGGAAAATTACTGAAGATACATATTAGGAATTACACTAGAAGAAGTCTTCGACATTGGATGAGTTGATTTCTTTCTTTGGCATTGGGCTCGTCTTTCTTTCATACGAGTGTAGTGGACAGTGCTGGGCTGTTGAGGCACGTGTCCAGTGTAAAGTTGACTTGAGCTGGTTTCAATGCCAGTTGCTACTCTAGTAACCATTTTTAAGGAGGCAGCATGAAATTAATATGCTACAGTCTGCACAAAAGGAAGATAAAGCAAATGTAAACTTAGATCAGATAATTAAAAAGCCTTTGTGCATAGTGCTTGTAACAAATCCCAAGAAACTATCCCGTGATATTTTAAAGCAAGGAGGTTAAACTTTGTAAATGTGATGAGGTTCCTCTTTCACTCTTTGAAGTGATCTAGATGAAATGGGGATTTTTTTTTTTGTTTAAGGTCAAGAAAATGTAAGTGATAATGGATAGAAAACATTTCAATCTCAAACCAATCATTCTAACTTTACAAACAAACAAACAAAAAAGAATCTTTCCTGTGATAATATAAACACAAAGGTTTAGACATTCTTTTAGAGATGCTAAACAGTACAACGAATTGTAATTGTGCTGGAGCAGAATAGGACCATGAACAGAAAAGAGAATAATGTATTTTCTGGAGGATATCCAGGGGTGTGGTTTTGTTTGGTTTTTTTTAATTCTTCTTTCTTGTTTTTTTTGGGTTTGGGGTTTTTTTTTGGAAAAAGACTAAGTTTTACCATTGAGTCAGGTAATTGAGGTAAACATCAATCACTGCCCGAATAGAAGAAAATACCCAGCATATGCAAGAGAAAAAAATATTTCCTGAGTAACCTGCAACAGGGAAAATGGGGATCCCAGTGCAGACCCATAATCGATGCCTAATGCTGTAGTAGCATCTGCAGTATGTCACTGCAGTCTCACACAGCAAAACCAGGTGTGTCTAAAGGAAGAAGCCTTTACAAGCCAAATGTTGTGGGATGAAGTCAATAGTGGCTACACCCTAAGAAGGTTGGAATTAGACTTGAGGCATTCATTCAGTTTTGCTAAATTGTAGTACGTAACTCTTACCCTGACGGTAAAAAAATTTATTCTTTCCTGTGTATCTAGGGTTTTATCCCATTACATGCTGACCTTGCTTATATAATTGGCAAAAGGGTATTCCATTAAAAGTAAAAGCTTTTTTATTTCATTTTGTCCATATGGTTCAATTTTTAATGTCCATCCTCTTAGTGACCAAACATTTACCAGGATCACTAACTTTCTGTAGATGACTGTATATTACAGCTCAGTTGCTCTGAGGTCAACCCACTGTTTTCCTATTTATTTACTTAAAGAAATGAACTGTCTTGTCCAGATTGGCCATTTTCTAAGATAGTACACAGAATAAGCCACAGCTGTCAGGCACCAGGGCTAATGCTGCATATTGGATATAGGTATACATTCTCAAACCAAACTACATCAGGCTTTTCTCTGACCATTTTTTTCTTACTTAGAAACTGATGAGTGCATGATAACCTGTATTACAAAGCTGAATTTAAATCCATTTCTTTTCTGTTTCTGCTGTGTATATTGGAAATCTGTCAGACTGCTAAGTTGCACCACAAGGTGATGGTTTAGCTAGTTTGATAGTTAAAAAAAGGCAGAGCTGGAACTGCTGTATCTGCCCTAGATGTTTCAAACCAGTGATAATAAGAGAATGCTAAAATATCTAGTCAAAATTATAAATTGAAGTGTAAAACTGTGAGGGTTTAGGTATGGCAGAAGAGCTACCAATTACATTTATTTTTGCAGTGGAAAGACAATGGATTAGATTCTCTAGGTCCTTTATACAAAAAAAAAGTATAGATTGAATCTTCTGAGACATTCAGTGCTGTAAACTACTTCTCAGCTGTATAGTGTTAGGAAGCTGGCAAATCCTTCCATCAGTGCTGTCAAAGCAGTTTTTAAAGTACTTGTAGGTGGGGTGTGCTGTCAGTGTCAGCGCTGGGGTATTTCATGTTTCCACTCTGTGCTCTCCACTCAGTTGCAGAGACTAAGAGAAGCAGCTGTGACTATATTATGGGTTCTGGTTTATGCAATTCTGAAAGAAGGAACAGTAATGAAAAGAAATTAATTAAAAATAAATGGAGAGGAATAGGTGTGTTTAATTTTTGTGCTATTTTAACTTTTAGAAGAACTAAACCAATTTATTTTAAAAATAAACTAAGTATCTTGAGGCAAACTCAGGCTTTTTGTGACAAGGGGAGCTTGTAGCCACACAATATCTGTCCGGATCATTGAAAGTTGTTTGCAGTGTTCTACAGAAAATACTTCTGCAATGGTGAGGTGTCCTGGTCACTTCAGTAAACCCATGCTGCTTTGAAGGCTTAGTATTTTTCATCCATGTTTTCATCTTTTTTTAGTTAGAGAATAATCTCTGTCGAGGTCTGTGAAGAAAGCATGATGATGCTACAATGGCTTCATTAAAGTCTTTATAGCCCATAGAAGTTTTGGGCTTGGATTTATTCTAGGAATGGGGTATCACAATGAGACAGAACTTAAACTTTCGCCCATTGGAAAATTCATAATGGCTTTTGGTGTGAACTAAAAATAAGGAAAAAGCATCAGAGATGAAATTTTGAGAAACAACAAGTGTCTGCACTTTGACATTATTAATTACAATACATACCACGTTTTGCACAGGACCAAATATTTTTTCGGAAAAAACAATTAAACATTCCACGTGATTTTTTTTTTTTTCCTTTAAGTACTTTCTCATTACTAAAACTTTCCTTCTGATTCCATTTCCCCATCTGTTCCTGGTAAAGCATTTTATATATGTATAAACTTTCCAATGCTTTGCTTTTATGGCTTTGCTACTAACACACAAGAGTACTGTCACAAACTTGTATGTGTAAAGTGGAGATAGGATCTAGTGGCATATTTATTAACTGGCTTTCAGAGACCTGTTAGATAGAACATATTTTAGTAGAAAGAAGCATTTATATTCACAAATTAGGTTGCTGGTCTGCAGTTATACTTGTGTAGAAAGTACAACCTGCTATCTGATCAAGTCTTAATTAAATCTTGGGAGCAGTAGATGTCTCATGAATTCATTTTATGAAATGAAAGAAATTTAATATAAATGCAGTACAATACATACGTAAAAGACTAAACAATTGTACTAGAACTGATGGAATAGATCCTAAATTATTTGCATGTAGTTTTTGTTTGTGATCCATCAGCTGACAAGGACGATAGGTAAAGCCTTAGCTTGTTGATACCTGGCCCATGAAGGAAGGTAAGAACTAAAGCTAAAGCTCTTTCAGGCAAAGGAATTTTCTTACGCATACAAATGCCAAAAAACAGTTGGTGGAAACTAAAACACTCCTCATGTTCACAAAGTTGTTTTTGAGTCTAATGAAACCTTTCCAAAGTAAGGACCACAAAAGCTGAGGCATTCTATCCAGATTATCCAGGACCAGCAACTGTGGAAGGACTTGATACTTACCGTGGGAAAACTGGCTGTCCTGAGATTTGCCCCAAAAGTGAAGTCCCTGGAGCCTAGGCAAGTTGCCCCAAAGCTGGGCACAGGCCTGCAACATTTGTCTCTGAGATTGTTGTGGCAGAAGCTGCAAGCTGTGTCCTGAGGAGGAAGCCCCCAGAGCAGCCCCAGCAGGGTGGCCCTGTAGCAGCATCTGGTGGCACATCCAGCTGGAGCCCTGGCTCTGCCCCTCTGCCACTTCCTGCTCTGAAGCATGGCTGAAGAATTGGGTGAAAACATGGGAATAGTTGTCCTGTGCCTGTAACTTCAGGGCTGAACTCCCAGCAGGTCTGTCCAAAATCCGTCAGTTTTGAGAATCGTAAGGCTTACAGAAAATGAGTCAGTCAGTGCAGCTGCAGGGTCCTGAGGACTTTTCTATGGAAAAAATGTGGCTTTGACAATGTCTTGCTGTCAACTCAAATTTGTCCAAACCTGAACTCCAGAGCAGGCATAGTTCCTGGGAATTGGAAACTACTTTTTGACTAGTTTCCCTTATAGCTATAACCATGGTTTTTTGGTTTTTTTTTTTTACTTTTTTCTGCATAATTTTTGCTGTCCTCCTTCACTTTTCCAGCTCAGCATGCTATTTATTTTTCTCCAGAACTGAAGTCTCTTTAGAACAGAGTCCCCTTTGACCAAGTATAGAGAGGAATATTTCCAGGAGACACAAAACCAGTATGAGAGGAAAATACCTTTTTTTTTTCTGGATTAGGGGGTGAGAAGATGGGGAAAGTCATTCACCTACCCTGTTATAGTCTTGCCTTTCACATGGGACCTCTCTGTTTTAGCCAGCTGAAGGTTTTGCACACATTCCTTTAACATACACAGCTGGGGTATGTCTAAATCCTGTGATGCACAGAAGTCACCTCTTGAGCAGGAGAGGTTTAGTCCAATGTCAGTTGATGGAATCCTTGCCACTGATTCTAAAGAAATTTAGATCAGTCCTTAGGTAAGCACAAATACCAGCTTTAATATTTTTAAGAGTGCCTCAGGTTGGTTGTGAAGGGAAAAAGGGTAACACAACTTGATGCATAGAATGCTTTCCAATTTGTTGAGTTACTGGCCAGCTTCTGAAATTTCTCATGCCTAATCTAACAGGGAGTGTGCCTGAGCAAAGGAAGCTGTAAGCATCAAGAAAGGAGTGAAGGCAAGACTTAAACATAGACAAGCTGCCTTGCAGTTACTAATGTGTTTTCCCTATAAAATGATGTAGATGCCAGCATTTCACACTTTTCTCACACAAGCACTACCCAAATGGGGAGATGTGGAGATGGCCCATGTCCCTTCAGATAAACCAGGCACATTTGCTAGCAATTGAGCTGGAGAGAGGGAGGGGTTTCTGTTGGCTGTTGCTGATACTGTCTGGTTTATATTAGGTTGGAATTTCTGAGACTGTATTACTCTAACAAACAGTGGTTGCTATAGAAAATGTAGGATCATCTGAATTATCCTACATATACAAAATAGGCATGCATACTGATGGTTTCCTGGGATCTGAGTGTTGGGGGAAGCTAATGAACACTTGTATTGTTATACTTGTGGTTTCATGTCTTGAATTTGTCACTTTTAGTCTTGCCATTGTAATAATTATGTGTAGTCTTCAGGAATCTGTGTGGGCTGTAATCAGTCACCAGTATACCATTTTGTATTTTCCATCTTCAGTTCCTTCTAGAACAAGATGGTGCTTGGGAACAGCCAGAATAGATTGGCCAGAGAAAACTGTGCCTGAACAATCTGCAAGCTTACTTAGGATGAAATAAGTGGTTCTGTGGACTGGTAGAGAAATGGATGTCTCTTGTCCTGACTTTAATAAGGATAGAAGGGGAAAAAAAATTCTGCAAGTATGTCAAATTAACATTACTGGATATTTGACATCTAGTTTGTTCAGAAAATACTATGGAAAACTTCTGTAATGTTAATCTGTAGTCTCTGTTATTGTCTGCAGTACCTATTAATAGTCCTGTTTTCCTCAGCCTTTGCTTGGATGTCAGGTGGCAGAAGAGTCTGGCTGGGGGAAGGCAATGCCACTCTGCTTCCAGTTCTTCCTGTGCCATGGAGATGACCCATAATTTGGTGGTAGTTGCAGCTGCCTGATATATCAGGCAACAATTGCCATCTTGTTCCCCAAAGACCAACAGATTTGAGGGGTTTGGCTCCAGCATCTTTCAAGTTCCATATCTCAACAGCTTGTGCTGCATGCCAAGTGCATTCACAAAGTGCTGTAATAAATTTGATAATATTGTCTTTTGAAGGAATCTGTGTCACTGAGCCAGCACTTACTGAGTGCACACACAGCAATGCTCTGTATTTTCCTAGCTCTGTGATATAATGACAGAAGAGGGGAAAAAAAAGCCAGACATTGAAGTATAAAGAAACCAGAGAGCCTAGACTCAGGGCACTTGCTAATGATACTGCACAGAAAAACTGAAAATATGTTAGTACAGATAGAGCCTGAGAGTATACAGCATTTGAATTTTGATCAGCTTTTCATACATGCAGCTCTCAAAGTAGCAAGCATATTTATGAGGTTCAGACTGGATTTACTGTCACAGACATTGTTTCATGGTGGTGTGGTTTAACCTCAGCTGGCAACTAAGGACCACGCAGCCACTTGCCACAGGGGGATGGGGAAGAGAATAGGGAAAAAAACCCCATGGATTGAGATAGGAACAATTTAATAATTGAAATAAAATAATCATAATGGAAATGGAGGGAACAAAACCAGAAAGAAATAAAACCATAGAAAGACAGGTGATGCACAGTGAAGTTGCCCATGACCCACTGAGCAGCACTGAACCCATCCCTGAGCAATGATTGGCACCTCTCAAACAACTGTCCCAGTTTACATATTGGGCATGATGCTCTGTGGTATGGAATATCCCTTTGGCCAGTTCAGCTCAGCTGTCCCAGCTGTGCTCCCTCCCAGCTTCTTGATTACCTCCTTGCTGGCAAAGCAGGGGAAACTGAAAAGTTCTTGACCGCAGGTCAGCACCAAGTAGTGCCAACTAAAAAAGAAAAAAATGGTGTGTTATCAACATTCTTCTGCTGAATCCAAAACACAGCACTGTACCAGCTACCAGGAAGAAATTTAACTCTATCCCAGCCAAGCCCAGGACACATGGGCACACTCCATCCCTTCCCTACCGTGCAAAACTGGCTTACTCTAAGCCTCAAAACAGGGCTCAGAGAGTCTAAGGCCAGCTTTTCCATGCTCTCTGCACCCAAAGGCTTCTGAACCTGTGCCTGAAAGGAGTAGGATGTTTGAAGTGGAGGTGGCGATGCTGAGCTTCCACTAACATCTGGTCATTAATTTCAGCTTTGGGGACTTCCAAAATGTTGGCAAACACAGCTCCAGCTGGCTTGGGGCCTGTGGCTTCTCCATCAGCAGGTAAATAGGCCAGATGGTCCCTAATTTTACTACTGTTTCTAGTATGGATGATGATCCTTGGTCCCTACAGAGCAATGCACCTTCTAAATGCTGAATGTTTTTATGCACCTTTTGACCACATAGAAACAATGTAATTATTAGAAGAGTAGTAAAATTATTAGAGCAGTGGCTACAAAGAAAGTCTGAATGTGAGAAGCTGAGAAAAAGCAGCAATGATCACCTCGTTTTCCTCTTTCCATTTCAGAATGGCAAAGTCTAGAAATCCATTTTGAACAGCTGCACTTCCATTTGTGTTTGCTATAAAACAAAACTCTTTCACTTGTAGGAAGAAACTGGGGAAAACTGTTTTGTCTTTGCCATTTCTGTTCCTTTCAACAAACAACAACGGACAAAAAAAAAATCAGACACACAATCAAATAAAAATATTCTCCAAATCCCATCAAGTCTTCTCTGGAACTGTAGAGCTAAGATGTGCGTTAGAAAGCTGAAAGAATCCCAACTTAAGTGCTTTATCTTCAGTACTTATTGGAGGGAGTTTTGTCATTGCTGCATGCAGCATAAAAACTTGTAACAGGGTGGGAGGATGAGATTTTGGAGAATCTGGAGCTGAAACCTAAGGCAATATTTAGGCAGTGATTATGCAATTGTTGCATATTATGGAGAGTGCTTGCATGAATAATCCTGTTAACATCGGAGTTTCACAATCAAGCAATTGAACACTGCACTGTTTAAAATCATCTGCATTTATGATGGAAAAGTCAGCAAAATCGCCATTAAAACGACAGTGGTCTCATAAATATGGACTTTCTCAGCGAGGTTTAAGAGTGTAACAATATCAGAGGAAAGAATAGAGGAAAACATTTTCTCAGCTTACATATAGCAGGAAGGATTGGTTTCAATGGTTTCCCTAGAGAAATGGAAAAGGTATAGATGATTATTATGGATTATCATTAATTTATTTGTTATGCCTGAGAAGCACTTTGAACACTAGGATTGACTAAATTGAAAGGAAAGGGGGGGGAAATGCACTAGTCACCTGAACGATTAGCAATTTTTTTTATTTGTATCTAGCAAGCGCCAGAGCCAGCGCAGGCAGAAGGCGTCATTCCCAAAGATTTGAGGATTCTTTGCGCTAATGAGGCAGTAGCTGCTGCAGCAGGTGCAGCTCCTCTCCTCCCCCGGCCCCGTACCGAGGGACGGCTCCCGCTCCAGGGCTCCCTCCCCACGGAGGAACGGGGAACCAAGGGCTGCCTGGAGGAACAGCAGCACTGGCGGCACGGAGCAGAAAACCCAGTGCCAGTTCCGCGGCTGGAAAAGCCGCAGCATCTCTGCAAGCTGTTCCTGTGTTCCCAGCGGGGGAACACACACGCTGAGCCTGTGCTCATGCCAAGGGCGGGCCCAGCTCGGGCTGCGTGCGGGGCGGCGGCGGCGGCAGCGGCGCTCCCTCCGCAAGGTTCGTGTGCCACCTCCTGCAACTTTGCCAGCTACAAAGCAGCCCGAAACCTCTGCACAAACACAGAGGCAGCGGCAGCACAGCTGCTGCCAGCTATGCTGTGGAAAACAAGTCATTAAATATCTGATATATGAAGTTTAAGGTGGATGCCAAAGCAGAAATAAGGCTCTGTTAGGCTGCCGGTTTTGTTTGGTTGTTTTTTTTGTTTTTGTTTTTGTTTTTTTCCAGAAGGTTTAAGGCTATTGAAAATGAGTGGGTGTATGAAGATGTATCTCTAGGTATGAGGAACGAGGCAGGATGACAGCTGAAATTTAACCAGAGTTCATGTTGCCAGGAAGAATTTGAATGTTTAGGTGCCGATAGCTAAAGAATGTGTACAGTCATCTGTGCAAAAAGACTGAGAAAATCTGTAGCTGATGGAGCAAAGTCGTCTGCTTTTATCTCATGCCACACCATTCGAAAAAGCAAATCCAGTGCCCTAAATGCCAATAGCTGCAGAACACTGGTGCCTTTCAAAGCTACTGTGCTTCTAGGTGGATTTATTCATTAGCTTTGTAAAGCTTTTGACATGGCAGAAAGTACAACCATTTTCAGACCAAATAGAACTGGTGTAAGATAAATAATATTTTTATGGTTGTTCCTATGCAACAATCCATGTCAGGAGGAAAACTGTGAGGCAATCTTCCCTATTCTGGTTTCTCTTATACTCTATATAAAAATAGTCATCTAGTAGACTTCCATGCTTGTTGACTTCTTGGATATATGTAATACATTTGGATGTGGCAATAATATTAAAGTTTTAGTTCTATGGAAAAATACATCTGGAGAATATACCGAAGGCATAGTTCATTTCTCTTTGTTATCCAGCATGCTATTTTGGTGTTTTCTAGAGTGCAAATAAAGTTTCCAAAGTGTTCTAGGAAATAAATTGGAAAGAGCTACTAAAGGTATATCCCTTTGCTTTAGAAACTGTATTTTAGAGTATGGCAGTTTGCATTTTCATTTTTGGGGAGAGAATGAATAATTGGTATGAACACGAAAATGTCCACTAACATCAGTGCAGCTGCATTCATTTAGATCAGTTGAGGATCTGAGGATCTGATTCACTGTATGACAAAATGTCTCAACTAATATAATTAGCTAAAGCTGCAATCAAAGCCCAGCAGGGATGTGGGTTGTTGCAGCAATGTGAAATAGAAAAAAATAAGCAAAGCTGAAAGTTTCCAATATCCCAATATATGTGAATATGTTCGGCTACAACTACTGTTCCATTTTTTTGTATTTATGGATGTGATAAGTTGGGGTACCATGCCAGGATGTGAGGAGACAGCTAGCTGAGTTGGGAGAGTTTGGCTCATAATTATGAAAACTACTTTTTTCTTTGCCTTCATTCAAGTATTGAACATGCCAATGTAGATCTGTGGCTGCTGGCTGAGCAGCAGAGAGAGCTGCTACCAGGGCTTATGTTGTTCATTTTCTTATTTACTCTTTGCAAGGCTCTGTTTGGCTTTGCCGTAGGACATGGCTGTCTTCCTCTGTTCTTCAGCGTTCTCATTCCCCACCTGCCTGCCCAGACCTCTGAGGCAGGGCTTGCTCTCACCCTGTGCCTCTTGCAAGGAATTAGTGCTCAAGTAGCTGATGGTTTCTGTTTCTCTCCAGCAGCACCAGTAGAGTCACTGTGGTAATCACCAGGAATAAACACTTACTGGAATAACCCAAATCTTTAAACCTATTAAGAAGTGCAAGCTTGACAAGGACAAAAGTGTCCAACATAGCCTTTGACTCAGTTTATTAAAGTGGACTTCTGCCTCCTATGGTCATTTTTTTCCAGACTATTGAAGTATCTAGGAGCCTCTGCTTTCTTTTTTTTTGGCTTCTGGTCTTAGCAGGAAGGCAGGAGATGAGTGTGAAAAGCTTTATTACTGCCATTGTAAACAGTTTGTCTATTTGCTGTGGAAATGTGTTTCTATGAGGGGTCAGAGTGTAATACCTTGTACTTTGTCAGCAGAACACTTCAGTGCAACATGCTCCCATTAACAGGGTTCTTTTTATACAGCCAGTCCTGAAGAGAGAGCACAGTCCTTTTTGTTTTGGGTGGTGTGGTGGGCACAAGGAGAAGGATGCTTCTGGTAATATTTGTACATAAAATACAAACCACCATTCAAAACAATGTGTCGCATCTTTGTGTCAGTGAACCCTCACCAAAAGCTCATAGTATCATATTATACCAATGCCAAAAGGGACAGGTTAATAGATAAATAATGAATGATTTCTTTTTGGTGTTTTCATTCCTGCTCCAGCAACAGAAAGGAGCTGTGCATTAAGAGACACTCCAGAACAGAGGAATGAAACAACAGAACCCACAGTACCGTGAGGCAGGGGACAACTTCTACTGCCAGAGTGCAGGTCCTCCTCTGTTCTTCCAGAGTTCAGATTTCCTGGTAATGGACAGAAATCCACAGCTAATGGCAATAATGGTGTATAGGAAAAGCTACTCTCCTTAAGCTGAACTTTAGTAACTAGGAGACTGAAAAAAATATCAGAGCTAGGAATTCCAAAAAAGAGTATACCTTGAAATAACATCATAAAAAATTCCTGCCTGCAGTAAATTTCTGTCCTAGGAATTTTGGTTGTGAGACGTGTCTTAATTTCTCTATAAGTCTGTAAGACCACTACAATATTAGTCTCAAATTTTCCATTTCTAACATTTCTTAGTTCACTTACTCTCAGGTTCTCTTGTTTCAAAATGCCTTAATTCTTTACTACCCAGGCTTCATATGAAGCAGAATTTGCTAATTTCTTTTCAGTTTCACATTTATTATTATTATTTGAGGATGGTTGTTGATTTTTCAGATATTATGGAGTTTAGGTAGAAGTATTAATGGCTAATAGATCTATGAAGAGCAAAAGGCGGTAGAAAGGTAGTAAATGGTGGTGTACATTGCTCAGAACTAGCTGTAATATGTTCACCAGGCTGTTAAGAAAGAGAATCTGACACATTGTCTGGGAGTTACAGGGTTACTGTTAGTGCTGTTTTCACACTGCAGGGCTTTAGAACTGTGTAGCTGTTTTCTATTCATCACTTGCTTGCAACCTCAGTGGAACTGGAGCCCCATACTTGCTCAAAAGAACGTGGATTTGGTCAGGTTTTTGTAAAAGTAAGCAGTAGCTATTGTAATTAGTGCTGTCTGCTAACATCAGTTGACAGAAAGTTTTTCAGATTTTTGGTTTCATAATTTTAGTAGCAACTTAGTGACAGTAAAATCATCTGAATAAACTGCACTTAACTGCAGTTTATTATTTAATAAAAATTAATTCCTTATGGCTGAGTTGTGTAAAATATGGAGTGTTTATAATATAAAAAATGTAAATCAAATGCTTTTAGTTCTTTACAGTGTCATACTCCATAAAAGATATTCTTCTTCCATTCAAACTGCAGATAGTGGCACTTAAACACCTTTGTAACAATAGTTTTATTTTTTAAGAGCCTGAACAATACACTTGGAGAACAAGCTGCTGCACATGTGTGTCAGATTTGCTGGTTTATTTTAAAGCATTTTGGTAAGCAAATACCTCACTTCCTGTCTGTAAGCTCGTCAGAGCACACTCTTGTGCATGTACAGTTCAGAATCCAGGAAAACGGGACTGCTTGCATAACAGACAAATCAAACACATGCATTTTTCTACCAAATATCTGGAGACATTAGCTAGGCCACTTAAAAATATTTTTTTTAAATTTCCAAATTAAAGGGAAGAAAGGGGTTGCAAATTATTGAAATACCTTATATATATTGTCCACCAACTATCTGTTGGTCTGCCTAGGATTTTATCTTTACACCTATTAACTTGGATTTGAGAAAAGGCTAAATCTTATGTTTGGATGTTGAAACTTTCTTAAAGGTGTTAGCTGACAGAGAGCAGCAAAGATAACTGTTAATAAACACAAAAGCTGGCAAACTAAGGGAAAGTTTCCCAATCTAAGTTGTATTGTTGAAGTAACTGAGCTTCCGGCTTCAAAGAAAAGCAAATAAAGTCTCCAGTTGTATCCCTCTGAGATTCAATCCACTGTTGAGAAATTTTTACATTCCAGACATACTTCTGGATCTAAGTCTGAAACCATCTGCAAAGAACAGATGTCTTTAGGTGGCTATACCTGTCTTATAGGTCAGGGAATTTAGGAACATTTTGAAAGAAAATAGTTGTCTTGAGACACTAATATGGTCTTCAGTGCAAGCATCTGTCCTGGAAGTCCCAGTGGATTTTGAGTTCTCTATCAACAAATTAAGAATAGGATTGAAAAGTGCTATAGTGTGACTCATATAACTTTTGACTACAGAAAATTGAAGAGATGAAGCCTCACTGAGGGTTGATGGCTCCTTCCTGGCTTACCTTTGCACAGTATTTGGCACAGAAACAGAGATCACAGAATCCTGATCCAGATCCTGAGGTTAGAGGTTAGCAGGGACCTTCTGAGATCCAGTTTGTGGTCCAGCCCCACCAAGGTCAAGCGGGGTCACCTAGTCACAGCAGGTTGCCCATGACTGTGACCAGTCAGGTTTTGAGTATCTCCAGGGGTAAAGACTCTGCAGCCTCTCTAGACAACCTGTTCTATACTCAGGTTGTGATTTTGGGTTTTTTATTGAGATGGAAATTCATGTGTTTCAAGTTGTGCCCATTGCCTCTTCTTGCGTCTGTGAGCACCACTGACTATTGACTATCAGTCATTGACTATCAGCTCACATTATGCAAAAATAACAGTTTGCCTCACTGGAAATGTATTTCCCATTGCAACTCCAATAGCTATGAATTGGCTCAAGAAAGACAGACAACAAGATCAGTTTTCCTGGTGATCAGTTTTCCCTGCTGACATTTGGTGAACCAGACATTGCAGAAAAATATATAAATCTAAAGCAGGAAATCTGTCATTTTAAGACTAACCGTATTTGTGTAGAACCCAAAGTGTTTTCCAGATAAAATGAGGTAATGCAAAACTGTGGTCATGCCCAAAGCCAAGGAGCAGCTGACTAGAGCTGAGGACAGATTTTGCATTAGACCTCCAACCCAAACAAGCCCAGGATCAAGGGCTGGTGTGTTTTGTGTAGTTTCAGCAATCCTAGTTGAAACATTGCAGACGTGAGCCTGCACTTAGGTACTTGAGCTCGTGCTTTCTGCCCTTTCCCTTTGCCTAGGTTAGGAACTATTTTCTTCAGGCAGTGTAAATCTGTCTGAGCTTATGAGGTCTCTGCATGAGTATTAATCAAATCCCACACTCCACTACGAATATTGAGCTCTTCATACTCTGGTTGGAATTCCATGATGGAATACTGAAGGCCAGAGACAGAAAACTCATAGTGTTGAATTGATAACTACCACTGAAATCAAATCAAGCTAAAGACAAGCTCTTACCTTGGAAAACAGATTTGTATGGGAAGACACTACTTATCAACAAGGCTGAGCTTTAAGGTCTGGTCTGTGCTTGCTTTGCTGCCCATGTGATGGCAGACCAGAACATGACAAAAGGGCAAGAACCTCCCAGCTCTAGAAACCAATTTTACTATTTCGTGGTGGAGATATTCCCTCACGAAACAGGGTGTATCCCTGTCTTCTTGAGCACAGTCGAACTTTCTAGATTTCTAAGGGAAAGATAAGAGAGAGAACTATTGCATTTCAACTTCTTTTTTAAAGAGTCACTATTTTGGTCTGTCTCCTCTCTTAAAACCCAAGTTGTCTGATGCAAGATGAGCTGTGTCTGTAGTGTGCTGGCAGCTGTGTGAAGGTGGCAGTGCTGATCCAAGTGTGTGGAGAAGGGCAGTGCAGCACACCCAGCTGAGGCACTGCTTGGAGCCAGTTCACCTGCAACGAGCAGCCCCAGGGTGGGCAGGGCTCAGTTGGTCCCTGCAGGGCTCAGGCAGCTGCTTGCAAAGTCTCCAGGATGCCTATACTGGAAAGCTCACGTGGTAGAGAGCAGCAGGGTATATTTGTGTTAGAAATATAAGATTCAATGTGATCAAGCTACCAAACAAAATTTGAATTTTGAGTAAATAATAATATATATAACATTGAGAAACAGATCAAGAAGAAAAGAGCCAAGTGCCTACATGAACTCTGAGATGAATTTACACTAGAATAATAATTTTAGGAAACATCTATTTTCTTTACAATCCTAAGTTAATCACATAATATATTTATGACAGGTATTATGAACTTGGAAAACAGCTTTAGTTTTGCAAACTGTCAAACAAACTGATAAGCCATGCCAGTAAGTTCATGAAGCCTGTCTTACTTAAAATGCTGTTTCATTGACACGTGCCTAGTTACTGTTACCTGCACCTATATTGCTAAATAAAGCCAATTCTGGATGTATAATCACCTATTATTTATTAAGCACTGCAACAGCTTGCAGATTCTGGTAGGTACGAGAGTCCATTTCTGTAGTATGTCTTTGTGAACAACAGTTGAGGAACTGCTAGTGTAGCTATTTATCAAACAGCATTAAATGTGAAAATTTTGAAACCATAGGAAATATAATATTTATGTTTGTTTATGTTTGTTACCATAGTACTTAGATTAGTTACCATGGGAATGGATACAGATTGGTAAATTACCATTACCCACTAGTATCAGTACTATAGGGGTTTTGTTTTCAAAAGCCACTAACCTCAGCTTCATTGATTTGCTCAGAACCTTTTTTCCTTGTTTAACTTCTTTGTCTATGTTGAAAAGGAGAAAGGAAAAAATCCCTGGTGGAATCCATTTTTTGAAGTTACATCTGGATGAAAAGACAGAAGGTGACTATTATAAAAAAGGAAAAATGCTCACAGTGATTGATCCAGGCAAAAGAAAATAGAAATTTAGACCAAATAACATTCACCATCTAGATTATTCAGGGTGAGGGGTGTGACTGACATATCCTTAAGGACAAGGCCTTCCTGCTCTTTTGTTGTCTCACAGATGCCCACAAACCTGTTCAATAGAGTAAGTTCTGTTCTAAGGCAGTGTTCCATATGCAGACTGCCTATCTTGCACTTAGTGCAGAATTGCAAGGATTATGACAATTCAGGTGTCAGAGAGGGATGGCTAGAAATGCTACAGATGCACTGCAAAATGTAAACATGTCAAGCACAATGAAATTCAGGATATTACCAAAATTAAAAATAAGAGGCCTGATAAATGTGCATTTTACTGTCTTGGTGCTTCTTCATTGTTGCAAGGTACCAAAGAAAATATTATTTATATTTATTTTGCTTCCCAGTGGTTCCAAATAAACCTGTTGCTTAACCAATTTCAAGCCTACTTAGAGGTGACGAGGGTGAAAAATGCTCTTCTAAATTTGTAGCTTTTGAAAGCATGTGAATATCTGAAAATCTCAGCAATTTTTCTTCAACAGCACACACCCAACCCACCCAAGTAATTCTGGGAGGGAATTTCTTCTAACAGGCTCAAAAGAGGGAGAAAAGAGACGATTTATTATTTACATTATAGATTAATTATATTTATATTATTGCTCATGAAGGTATCGGATATTTCTCCTATGAGTTTTACTACAGTCCAGAGCCATGAATGCCCAGCTGGGAACAGTCATAACCAGGTTAAATTGTGTTCAACGTGTTCAGCAATTCGTTGTGGGGTTTTTGGTTTGGTTTTTTTGGTTTCTTCTGGATGCTTTGTAACACTTTGGTATAAACTTCAGATCTTGTTTGCAGAACTGCCAGTTTCAGAGGTCTTTATGAACAGCCAGTGGTACTAGTGGCCCTCCAGCTCTGCCAGCACCCCTCGGCCTTGCTTTACAGTAGGGCTGGCTGCTAATTACACACAGGCTGTGCCTGATCCTGGGGACAGGAGACAAATCTAGTGCTGAGAATCAGGCCCATGTTCTTAACTGCCTCAGCCAGAGAGAAAAAAACTCAAAACCATGTTGTGATTTAAGCCTAAATTCTCTCATATCATATCAAAGTAGTTTCAAATTCATTATTTGAGAACGAATGTGATTTTTTAATTTTTCGTTTTTAAGCATCTTGGTGTCTAATTTGGGATTTTTGACTGCATCGGTTTAACCATATATTGAAATTTTATTAATAAGCCATCATGGTTTTCCCCAGCCACTCTCAGCAATAAAACTGTTAATTTTCTGCTGCTTAAAATGTGCTTATTGGAGAAAGTTAATTGCTGCTTCGCAGTTTTTATCTTTTCAAAGTAGAATTATGGGTCTGCATGATATCAAACAAAATTGAGCAAACATCAGAGCTTGTGCTGCAATGAAAACAGTCCTGGGGAGAGCACCATTTCAACCCTTGTGCTTGATTCCAGTGGCCTCCAGCAGTGTTTGGGAGGGTTACCTGGTGACCAGCTGCACAAACACTCTACCTGGCCCTTCCCAGCAAAACTCGGCCTTTGCAAACCTAACAGCCTTCTGTGTAAATAAACATCACAAATAAAAACCAGAGCGGGGACTATCCCAATTAAACAGCTGTAAAAATAAAAAATAAAAATTAAAAAGGTTTGCCTTATGACCAAGCTGTGAAACCACAAAGAAAGCATCTGCAAGCAGCAGTTAGAACAAATAATACTTTCCATTTAGCTGTACAGGCAAAGTCACTTGCAGGCAAGTCTCTAGGATGCTGGTTTATGCATTTAATAGCTACTGGCAAAAAAAGTAAAGTCAAGCTGTCTTTTGGGCTCACTTATAAACAGACCATCTAAAACATCATTGAAAATATTTATCTTTGCAGTAAGAAGCCTAATTGATTGGTTCAGAACCATAACAAATTGCAAGGTGAAATACCATGATATATATTCCTGTTTTAATTTCAAGCGTTACATCCTACTAGAGGCAGGGTTGTCTATTTAATTGATGCAGTGACTGTACAAATAACATGCTAGAGGTGAGTTTTATGTAGCTCCATGACTTGTTGTCTGACCAGCCTTAGCTCTGGCAATACACTTTCAGAGACCTTTGCCAACGAACTTTAAGGTCTATTGACCTCAGTTTTATAGTCTGCCTCTCTACCCGATACTTCCCTTTACTTTCAGCAGAAGGAATTTAGTGCTTGTGCTTTAACTCTTTAATAGGAAGTTCAGGGCCTTAGCTGAAAATGCTGGCTTGAGGCAGACTAATGCTGAGGAGCTGCTGAGCTTTGCAGTCACACACGTGCAGGCACATGTTCTGCTTCCACTCCTCCTGCTGCAGCCCTGCCTGAAAAATGTCATGAAAATGCACTGAGCCTTTTCAACAATTTCAAACTGAAGGTTCCTCTGCCCGTCCCCCTGCAGCACCCAGAGCCAGCCCAGCTGATTGGCATTTCAGAACAAACTTCTGCACAGCGTGAGCATTAACTAAATTGTTGTCCACTCAACTCTGGTTCTTCAGCTTTTTTCAGAATTGTAGAGCAGCAAAAAGCATCTCCTTCAGTTAGCCACTCTGCTGGAAGTGGGTGTAGACTGCAGGAGGCAGAACCCAAAGGCCAGCACCAAAACTTCCTTATGCGAGGGCATTCATAGGGGTTATGTTCCTCTCTAACCTGTTGGCCCTTTACTCTTCCTTTCTGCTACACTTGGTGGTATGAAACAAGCAGTTGTCTACAGTTTTAAGTGATCTTATCCCAGTGGCTTTGTGTCAAGTCCATGACATAGTTCACAGTCATATTATTCATATTATTTCTCATTAGTTTTATATGCTACTACCTTTTTTCCAGTGAATGACACATTTCTTAATTCTTCAGGCTGGACAGTGTCATCCACCTAAAGCAGAAGGGATGATTTCTTGAAATCTAAACTTGAAAATCATTCTCTCTGGCACCTAGTGTCCTGAGGCCCTTCCTTGCTGCTTCCATGCAACTACAGGATTTGTCTGCCCCAGGCTTTGCATGAGCTCTATTACCCATGTAGGTGGTGATCTGAGGATGGCTTTTTTCCACTTACACTGCAGAAGTACAAATTGATTTCAGCCTGCTGAATGTTTTGGCATACCATGTATTTTCTCATTTAGAAACCAATAAGAGACTAAGTTTCCTCTGCTAACTGCAGATACATACTCTAGATGAGGCTGTGAGCTAATTTTTAATTGCCATCATGTTGAAGATTATTTGGGTTTTCTTGCTGTAAAATGACTACGAGATGAAGAGTTTTGGAGGGGATCAGCTCCAGAGTCTGCAGAGCTCTGTCTGAGGGCACTGTCCCTCCCGGAGGGAAGTGGTGTCAGTGCGTGGAAGCAGGTGCACCTCTCACTCCATGTCGTGCATCCAGGGGGGAATCTGTCTGCCCACACTAACCTTCCAGTCAGTGATGGATTTAAGGAACAGCCCAGGTCTCCAGAGCAAGAGCAATGAAACAACAGACTCAGCTTCTGGGCTGCTGCTGTCGTATTGTCTCTAGTGTGTCCCACGTGTGTATGTACACACAGACACATCTCTGACACCTAGAATATCTGAAAAAATGTGCCACACCTCCACTGAACTTTGGTGGTTCTTTTTCATCACCTTGGGCCAGTTGGCCCAAGCACTGCCTGAACCCGGTCCTGTAGTCCAAGGCAGTGCCAGGGCTTGTGGTTCAGACTTGGATCCCCACTTGCTTGCTTGGCTATAGACCAGGACACTGCAAAAGATAAACACAGAGGTGTGTCCTGTGCAGGAACACAAGAAATAAAGGTCACATAAAGCTATCTCAACCTCATAAAAACTTGTTTAAGAGGTCAGAATACAAATGAAAGTATCTTAAAAACAATAAAAGATTTGTTGTAACTGAATTGCAAAAATATTAAAAGAAGGAAACTTGAAAATGCATTGGGTTTGAACCTTCATTTAAAATTGTCTACATTTTGAGGAGTTAACTTCTTTGATCATTTTGATGCATTATTGCATCATTTTTTATGCTTTTAAAGTATTGTAGAAATATGAGGGCACGCTACAAAATAATCCCATGAAAACTGGGGCCTTACTTATTCCAGCCTTGCTCACTTCCAGGAACTGATCTCAAAGTCTTGGAACATATTTGGTAAATTTTTCTGAAGAAATTCCTCTAGGATCCACCTGGGAATCATGTTGGTGAACAATTCAAGAACAGCTGGTCATATCCAGCAGCAACACCCTAAAAATGTGAAGATCCTCCTATTAGTGGCATAAACATCCTAAAAAAGCAGAGGTCCTCCACTTAGTGTTCCATAAATGACCACTATTCAGAAGTTTGGACAAAATTCCTTCTTTTCTTAAGAAAACAGTTTCTTTAAAATGGTATCAACAAAACCATTCCAAGAATTTTCTTTCGAACCTCCTAAATAAATGATTGTGATTTGTCCAGAAGAGAACAAATCTGCATGCTTCTGAAGGTTCACTTTTACAAAGAAAACTGGGTATCTTCCCTGCCCCTATCTGGAGCTAATGTAGAGGATAGGCATCAAGAAAGGGCCAGATACCCCTCTTAATGCAGGGAAGAAAAATCAGGTTAAGAACTGTAATACATAAGAGCAACTGTTTATTTGCGGCAGCATCACGACCACGTAAGCCAAGTGCTATTAGGAACTTTGCATGACAATACAGACTGAGGCTGGCGTGGCCAAATACTTGAATGGAGTAGCTTCAAAAGTGCTTTTCTAAAGGCTGGCAACAGAAAATTGAAGATCACCATGTTTGATTTAGCTTTTCTTTGTGACGGCTGGTAGCTTTTTAACAGTTTTTAAAATAAACTGCATTCCATCATTTTTGCTATATACATTTTATATCTACTCCAGCTCCTGAAGATAACATAAAACATCTTCTTTAAGAAGCAATTGGTTCTATGAAGAGTCATGGGAAAAGATAGCATTTTTCACAGAAATTGCTTCATGCTATTCACAATGTATTAAACATGTAATGTATAAAGAGCCATAAAAACAGTCTGAAGAGGAAAGCCCCATTATTCCTGATTTAGGCTAGGATCATATATGAAATTCTTGGGCCTCTTAGAACTATTCTGAGACAAAGCTTGCTTAATCTGGTATGAAAGGCAGTCAACAAGTATCAGACTATCTTAATACTGGTAATAGTATTCCAAGATAGATGGCACTTTATATGTGAGAATGTGCTACACAGGCTTTTGGATTCCCTCAAGATCTCTTTATTAGCAGGTATGCTAAAATTGCATATGTAGTGGTGTTATAAATACTGTGCACGGCTTTGCTTAACCAAAATAAGTTGTCTTATTTGCTAGTGAAATTTGATGTGTTGTCTAATAAATAAGCTATTGGGAATAACTTGCTGTGGTTTTTTCCTTATATAATTTTATCTAATTCCTGGTAGTTCAGTGACACGTCTCAAGAAAATCAAGTTATGTTGATAGAGCAATAAAATAATAACAGTAAAAAATTATGACTACACTTGAAGTTTTACTTGTGATAATAGGCAATTGTACAAGAATAAACATTCAGGCTTCTGTTCAATAATTAACTATGAATAGCAACAAATGTAATTTTCTGTACTACTAAACCTGGACTGCTCAAGAATTTGCATTATAAACTAATTGCATGATCAGGCTCTGTAGCTTAAACATATATATCGGTAACATGTCATGAAAACTCGTTAGCACTTGGAAACTTTCGTCTCAATCCATTACAAAACCATATCTGCTACTAATCAGAAGCAGGAAGGGTTTTCTGCGTGTCCTGAGTGTTGGCTGGGAGAATAACGTAATTGGCTTATGCACTCTGAGCTGAAAGATATTGTGTTAGAATATCAGCCTTCAGGAAAAAGTTATTAGATATTGGTCTGACATTAGCACCGTGGGAATGTCTGGAAAACAATTTTAAGAAATCTGGGAAGGCATTATAAACCAAGACTAACTCTAATCCAAGAAAAAAAGTAATGGAAATCTGTCTCTTTTTTCCTTAAGGATTCCAGTCAGTCAGCTATTTCCTAAAGAAATATTTCTTTACACAGAACTTGCTCTTAGACATCATTAGAGGAGCAGGGGGAAATCTCTCATTTCCTGTGCTCAGGCCTATTAATACACATGGTCTTCATTAAGCACTATCAGTTGTTGCTGAGCACGTGTGCCTCTCTCCTATCAGCTATTCTACATGGCAACCTTGCATGGGTCTGAGCCCAACAACAGTGGGTGTTGAGTAAAAGCTCTGGTGGCTTTACTCCTCTGAGCAGGTCCATTGCATTCGCTGGGATTGCTCTCATGAGTAAAGTTTCCAGTGAGTTCATCCTGACACGACTTGGTGCTTTATCTGGTGCTTCCACTAGTGCCTAGTGGACCTTAAACCCATATGTCTCCATCTTTGTTTCACAGCATCAGTAAATACCCAGGCAACAGACTCTGTTAATACCTCTACGTGGAGTGGGTTTTTTATATCTTTTCTCCTTCTCATATTGAGCACAATCTCCCTGCCCACTCCTCAAAAGTCCATAAATATAGTATGAAATAAAGACCTTTTCAGACTTGGAAGCAATTTTAGTCTACAAATCAATCCAAAACCTATGTTTTTGTTACATTCCTCAATTGCTCTGTAAGATATTCTGCTTTGGAGGAGATGCAGAGTGAAATAAAGAACAACTTTGGCTCAAGCTCCAGGCAGGGAGACTATTACTGATCCCTATGGACATGAACTACTTGCAACAACTATGAATGATTTCCCAACTCTTTCTTTTGCTACTGTTGTATGAAAAATACACATAAGCTAATGTTCTACCATAAAATGCAGATTTTTATTGAAAATTGATCAAGTTTTAAGGGATAGTAACAACATTTATGCACAGAACATCTTGATAAGAACATGGTGAGGAGTTGCTTTTTTCCCCATCTCCTGTTTTCAGCTTGCCTAATTTATCCATAACCTTGGCTATCATTTATATTTTTAAGTGTTGTATAGCCAGGAAAGAGATTGAATAGAAATTAAATTGGAAGGATTTTCCTTCTCAGCTATTTTTATTATGGAAACTCCTTGATGGAAATTAAAGGATTACTTTTTTCTCCATTCTAACTATGACCTGAGAAAAGTATTCTTAGTTTTGCACTAAAGCTAATAAAAACGATAGTGCAGACAAACCATCATTGGAAAGGTAGTGAGTGGTATAATAAAGAGTAAAAGCAGGGCAACCTTTCATCACCACTGCAGTTCAGCTGCCAGAGCTTGATAGCATTTTTCATTCCATTCTACTGACAAATCAATGGCCGCAGAGACTAGAAGATATAAAATTAAAATATTTGTTGTTTTCCAGAGAAATTAAATACAGTTGCTGAAAAAATGGGAGTCACACAACCTCTGATTGATTTCAGTCAGCTGTATGGACAGCAGTGACCTCAGGCCATGCTCAGGAGGAAGCCTTTAGGCTCGTATATATAAATAAATATATGTGTGTGTACAGTGTGGGACAGAGCAATTTGAACCTCCTGTGGGGTGAAAAGGTTGGGGGTTATAAATATGAAATTTTAATAGTAAGTATAAAAAGACTCTAAATTATTTCAAAATCTTGCACACTTTCTGAAGTTTAGCCTTTTTCAAAGAGCAGTCCTTTTTCTTAGCTATATTGTAAAGATGATTGGTTTGCAGGGGACAAGTTTTGTAGGCTAGCAGGAACAATCTTCACTGAACTCAGTAGGAGCTTCACTGGTTTTGCACTGAAAGCTACAGAGCACACCTCACTGATTTTTTCCAAATTCACCTGGTTTTAGCATTAACTAGTTTAAGTACAGAAGTAGTTTTTTGTGTAAAAGAATGCAATATAAAAATACAAATTTTTTAAATTGGAATAATAGAAGTAAACATCTCAAAACCTATTTGAAAATGATTCTGAGTACAGATGGCACTGGTTTTATAGTGGCCACGTCAGAAGTGAAATGGAAGGAGCAGGAAGCCAGGGGAGAGCCCTGCCCTGCGAGGGGCTGGGGATGCAGGGACCCTCTGCCTGCCTGCTCTCCATGCAGCCCAGAGACCACGCTGTGCCCAGCCATGGTGGGCACGGATGGCGGGAGCTGCTGCACTGGGGTGCTCAGCCCCCTCAAAGACATTCCAAAGTGTATGGCAAGGCTCTGCAGGCGTGGCCATCCTCTGGAGTGCGGCTTAGGGCTACTCCGGCATGCAAGATCGTGTTGGGCCACTCTTGATTAAGGAGGTTATTTTAATATGTGCTCTAATGGAACTTCTGTTTTAAAAGAATAATTTGAGCAGCATAATAGTACTGGAACAGCATAATAATGTTCTTTATTTGAATTAAAGGATAAAGGAATTGATCTGAGGTAACAGGAACGTGTGGGCTGGAAATAGCAAAGTGGAAATATTGGAAATAGCATTTTTCTTATTTTGTTTAACGTCCATAATTTTAGCTATTTAATTAATTTTGTTGTACTGGCAATGAGGAGGCTACAGTGACTACTCATATGAAATCTATTTGATTTTTACTTGCATATTTAAAGAGTGGTTACTATCTCTCTCTCAAAATATCAAATGTATTATCTGTTTGGATTTTTTGACTGGCTCCATTCAACACATAAAATGTGAAACAGTTCCTATAAAAGAGGACACTCCATATCCAAAAAAGGAGCTAGTTTATTTTGTTTAAGGTTTTTTGGCTCTACTGTGATAAGAAAGCAGCATTTCTCAGATGTTTCTCATTAGTCTCAGTGCTAGCTACTTTCCAGATAAATGTGAACTCTCCAGAAAATGAGAAAAGCAGTATCATGACTCTGAGGATGCAGAAATAGATCTCCTATTGGGAATTTAAAAAAAAGTCTAAAGAGCAGGATTTGTATTTGCCTAAAAAGGCAAATACTCAGAAAATTATTTCAGTATCTACTAAACTTTCAGCATACTCTGGGATGCAACATTGTCCTTACTCAAGGTATGGCAAAACTGACACTGGCTTCAAGATGAGAGACATTTCACCTTAATTTCACCTTCACCTTACTTCTGTGCTTAATTGCTGTGATGAGCATAGGGCTGAAGTACCTGGGCTGAGGACTAATGCGTTATCTCAGGTCTCTCTTGGATGCTTTTCAGTACTGGATTCCCATTCTCTGGCCCGTTGTCCCCAGCCAGAGGAGCACTTTGTGCAGCATCCTGTGGAATCCTGGAAGGACCTGCCTTGTTTCACATTTTATTAGAGAGGTGACACTGCTTTCTCAAGGGTCACTTCTTTGGGTGAGAAGCTGCTTGTCCAGGCAGTATCAAAAAGAAAGGACTATATTCAAACAAAGTGCCTTATTTCTACACTATGTTAACTGATTAATAACACGCTGGTGTAAGAATACCAGCTACTCACAGTGCCTTAGATATAGGGTAATTGTTCATGCTCTGTTTCAAGGCAATCAATGTATAGACAAAGTAATGCATATCTAAAATGTACCAAGAAGCATCGCTCCATTGAATTTTTCTACTTTCAATTGTCTTATTTCTCTGCATAAAGATGTTTACTAACTTACTGGCGGCTAGATTGCACTATCTTTTCTCCTCAAAACAGACACAGGCTAACAACCACCTGTTATAAAACTTACTATTCACAAAGGATGCTATAAAAACAATGAGTAGAACTGGCTAAAAAATAATCTTTAGAAAATAGGCTCCATTTTCTATTTTCTTTAGGAGGAGGGCAGAACTTTTCTTTTTTTTCAGGTATTTTTGGAGGACATCAACTCTTTCCATAAGACAGGTTGGATTTTTATAGAATTAGACTGAATGTACAGAAAGGGAGTCAGCAGTAAAATAAATCTACCTAAATGAGGCCACAAAGTGGTTTCACATCTAAACTCCAAAAGCATTATGTGTGCTTTTCACTCAAGTCATGATATCTTCACTGCACATAAAATATTTTCCTGTCCCTAACAAAGCGCATCCAGAAACACCTGGATTTCCGTGCCACTCATCTGGAGAATGCCCTGCACAGTTTTGGTCTAGATCCTGATGTGGAGTAAATTAGCCTGGTTTTGTCAGCTTCAGTAAAGCTTCAGTAAATCAATAGCTATTTACACCAGCTAAAGATCTGATGTGTATTCCTTTCTCTCCCTTTTTTTGGATAGTCTCTTACTTGAAATCAGTAGGAATTACAACATGGATAAACGATACAGACACACTTTTAATAAAAACAATTGTATGTTTAAGATTGTGTATATTGGGAGCAAAGTTGACTGAAACAATGCATACAAATCACTGAAGGGTTTCTGGCATCTTCCAAGTCTCAGTCTGAAAGCGTTTCAGTATTAGCCCTTGCACTTACTGCAGGGAATAAATACTTATCACAAGCTAGGCTACAGCTAAACTTTGAAGTCTTGATGTCTGACCTCCAAGAGCCTGTGAAAAGGGACAGATAACCAGATGAGGACAGCAGAAAAAGAATGTGTACATTTATTTTATTTGGAGTTTAGCTTTGAGTGAAAACCACATGAAATTAGAGGAGAATATGCTGGAAAGTGCAGGGATAGGGTGTTGTGTAGTATGCTGAGGATTTTGGTACATACCTTGTCACATTTTTTCTAATTTTCCCCTCCTAGAAAATAGCATGAGAAGAGTCCATGTTTGTAAAAAGGAAGGTGCTCTTTACTGAAGAAACCAACTGCATGCATGTTTCTGGGGCTTTCCACATATTCTGACTTCTTGGCAGAGACCCTCCATTCTCCTTTTCCTTGAAAGATGCATTCCTCCTTCATGTTCCATATGGGATGTTTCTACACTTCCCTTGATTTTTACCTTTTATCCCACCTAATTTGTAAGGGACAGAGATCTTGTTCCTTCACAAAGTGAGTGAGTGAATGAAACCGCTTCTGCAGACCTGGTCCCATCACAGTTCAACTTTGCACAAGTAGAGAAACATCTCAAGAGAAAACTTGAGTCAAGGACAAGGAAAGAAAACTAAGTTTTCAAAGAGCAAAAAATGCAAGCAAGAGGGATTTTTGCAAGCTAGAGGAAAGGGAAAGGAAAGATGAATAGGGTCAGCCAGTCCTTGGTTGAAGCAAAGAGGAAAGTTTTACATGAGAAAAAGCTCAGTGGTTTGGAATATGAAGGTGAGAAGGTGTTTTGTAGATAAGTCGTAAAAAGAGGATGAGAGCAGTAACCATTATTCATAGGAGTCCTATAAAGGCAAAGAAATTATAGGTTAATATTAAAATGTGGGTTTTAAGTAATACAAAACTGGGAAGACTACATAGAGGTAGTTCAAAATGAGTTTTGGAAGTCCAGAGACAATAAGTAAACTGTGGATAAACTGGCAATACCTTGAAATACATTTACTTTATTCAAGAGTAAAACTCTGTGTGAAAGTTCTTATGTCACCCATCCTCTCAGAGGGAGAGCTGGGAAGCTCAGGCCAGCTCAATGAGCCTTTGGGTTAGAAGAGAGCAGGAGCAGCCCAGGTTCCTGCAGTGCTCTCTGTGTGTAGTTTGCACATGCCTTGTCTGCTCTGTGCCTTGCCCAGCTCATTACTATTAGTTTATCTCTTTCAGGAGCAAAGCCTTTGTACAGAGCAGAGACCACGTAAGAAAAAAAGTCAGGGCTTATCTGTGATCGAAAGCACACGCATTTTTGCTAAGGCCCCTCTCTCCAGGCCCCTCAGATGCTATAATTCTGTCAGCAACCTAAGTCCCTGCCTATTGCAGATTGCACTTTAAATGAGTTTCAACAGTACCTGATGTTCCTTACTTTTAGACTTTTTTTCACCTCCCCCATCTGAAAGGATACATTCAAACAAAGAAGGCAAAAGTGCAAAGATTAAACTGAACTTAAACCAGACACCTTCTGCACTCAGATAGCTATGTCCTTCGTTCAGAAGTCACTTACAGCCCTCCCCCTACCCTAAGCTGTATTTTTCATTCTCAGCAAATCACAGGACCAGATGCTCCTTTTGACATGTGGAGACAAGCCACAGATTTGGAGGCTTTCTCAATTTGTGTTAGCTAATGTAACAGTTATTATAGCTACATTCTCAGTATTGGAGAAACATGCTTCCCTGACTTGATTTGATTTCTTGTCAAAGTAGCTTACAGAAAACACAAGTAGCTATTACTTGGCTTACTCTCTCTTCTGTTAAGTTTATTTTAGAAGTGGCATTAAATTAATTTTTCCACTTTGAGTTATTTCTTTTTTATTAGTTTTCAGTGTGAACTGGTTGAATCTGACTTGTTTCTCTAAAATTGAGAATCTGACAATAGTGAATGTACTGCTGGGATGTAAAGTGGATGCACTGACAGTTGCAGAGGCCAGTGTTTATTATCAGTACTTAGTGCAGGTACAGTTTCTGCAGTACATTGTAGTCTCAGCCATGGAGGAGGACCCCACTGTACCCTGTGTGCTGTACAAACAAGAAGCAAGAACAGACAGTGGCAAGGTAATCTTTAGTGGTAAGAGATTTGTTTGGACTCCACATTTGGCCAGTGTGCAGCTCAGCTGTCACAGAGTCAGTGCAGAGCTGATGAAAAGGTGCTGTTTGGGTGTTTTCAGTCAAGATATTCTCTCTGAACACGGCGGTTCATGAACACCCAAATATGTGGGTCTGGATGAAATTCAGATAAAACTCCCTGTGAGCGGGTTAGCTTCAGCTGAATCTCTATGATGGTCATTGTGGCACAGAGCTTGTCATAAATTAATTTATTTTGATATTTTTCTTGAACATTATACTGTTACTCTGAGTAAAGTAAGAGAAGAGGAGAATTTCATGTGTGTACCACAGCAGGGGTGAATTGTCAGTGGTCTAAAAATCTGTTCACACAGAGTGATGCTCTGCACTGGTATTAACAGTGTTCTCATTTTTCAGTACAAAATGTGTGCTCATTCATATTGCAATCTATATTACAGATCTTTTTGTAATATATATATGTATATATTTTATCTATCGGTAATATACTTTATCAGCTGGATGTAGGAAAACACACAAATCTGTGTTGTGCAGGTTGCTACAACATAGGGGGTGTGAAAATGTGAGCAAGTTCCTCAGATTCTTTAAAATCCGTGTAGAACAAATAGGCTTTCATTTTTAAAGGCCAGGACCAGATGTGGTAACTGCATGGCACTTAATTTTTCTTCCTTGTAACGATGAAGGGTTGAGATGACCTTGTAACTTCAAGGAGTCTACAGCAGTGATTTCAAACCTGACACTTAGATCAATCACTAAATCATTCCCCTTAGCTGAACTGACTCATTGCCTATTTGCCACCATGAAAAAAGCAAAAAGCACAGTCCTTTTAATGTTCCTCTTGTATTCAAAGCCACTCCTGTGTAAGGCCTGTCCTAAACAATATGCTATCCAGGCATATAGCAGCCAACCTTTCCAGTGCAGAAGCTGCAGGTAATTTAATAAATGATTCCAGAAGCAGCAGGTTTAATTAACCTACATCTCTTCCACTCAGTAAGCCAGCCCATGGCAGCACTGCCTACAATATCTGCAGGTCTCCCCCATAAACCCAGCGCCCCATTTCCTCCCCCTCTCCCAAAAATGCTTACAATCTGCCCCCCCCCCATTTCCTGAATCCCTGTCCATACCCCTCCTCCATCTCTTGTTCCTAAAATCACCCCCAATTGCAATGTCGCCCATTTTTTGCTTTGCTCCCTGCAGTCCTGTTCCACTCCTACCCTCTCCTGACCTCCCTCTATTTACATTCTGGCTTTCTGCTCTGCAAACCTGGAGCACAGATATTTGTGCTGACTGGTGAGCTGTGCTGATCAGGCAGTCCACACAACATGCGACTGCCCAGCTAGCTGCTGCCAACTGAATAAAGAAAGCCTCCTTTCTCCATGTCTTTTCCTCAGAGAAAGGAATAATACAGCCATTTTCTCTCCTCTACCAATGCCCAATTTTCATTAAGCTCCTAGGAGAGGAAGATTTTTGAGACCTGTGTCCTGAAGGCATTGTCAGATGTGGCTGCAATTGGCTGGCATGTTCAAGATCATTAGGGTCAGGGCTGATGGACAGGCTGGTAGCGTGATTTCATTATTCTTTTTCTTAGAAACCAGGCTAAACAAGTGGGTTTGACAGTATAATTGATACTGGGTGTTGTGAGCAAATAAGTGATACCAACAAAAGTGCCTTTAATTTGATACTTGTTTGTCTGCAGTAAGACTTTTGCCAGTATTTCTTAAATCTCTTAAAGGATCATGTCCTTACTACCAGCAAAAATGCACTCCTGGCCTAATTTTGATTAGCAGATAAAATGCCTCCCCAGCGTTAACAGACCGTGCTGTAAGGAACAAATAAGAGCAATGACTTCATTAGAAATTCTCTGACAGTAAACTTAGTTGTGTTAGTTGTTTCCAGTCCAGTCCAGCACACAAAGCACCCAGTGTTCCTTGAAATTTCCTGTTTCCATAACACTCGTCAGGAAATGCTGAGTATATGATATATAGACTTCTGTTCCAAGCATTCTTGGTGACATTCCTCTGCACATCAGAGGCAGTGCACCCACCCTGAGCCGGACGTGGGTGAGAAAGGGGCATAGGGAAGAACAGTGAAGAATTGGGATTCATCATGGAGCGGGGGAAAAGGAGAATTGTGTGTGGTTAAAACTTCTACCTGCAGAAGTGCAGTGCTGTGTGAGAAACTGCATAGACAGACCGAGTGACTTCCTGAGCAACTTTAATCCCTGGTCTGGCAACAATTTACAGTTTTCCCTTGGAAGTACTTTTCAACTCAGTATACCTTGGTTATCTTTCCATGAAGCATTCATAGTCTTTACCTGCTTCACATGGGTGTTGTGAAGTTTCACTAATTAATACGTGAAGATTCTTAAGTCAGAAAGTGCCATGTAACTGCAATGTATTCCTTTTATTACTTCCACATAAGCTGTTTTGATCAGACTCTTCATCTGCACAGCCATCAGGAGATCTCACAGCAGACAACTGTGGAGCTAATGTTTCCTTTACTGAACTGAGCCTCTAGGAATTAATGATTGACTGCTAGTAGGTTTATTCCATTAAATATGGGGAGAAGGAAGGTTTTGCCTGAAGTGCAAGAGACAAAGAAGGAAAATATCCAAAGAAAAGTGAGCTCTGTGGAATGTAAGTGACCATCTTATGGTATGTGTTGGAACTAGATCTCAGGAATGGGAGAAGGTTTATAATATTTTATATGGTCTGAAGGTTTGCAGTGAAGTTTGGGCTGTATATTGCCTACTTTCAGTTCATGATTTAAGAAAGGAACCTCTGTAAGAACAAGCAATGAAATCTGTCCTATTGCTAGTAGAGAAGTTTTGCAAAGTAAATGTTTATAAACCTTTCATATGAAGTTAATGATGCTTATTAAAACGTTAAAAGCAGTCATTCACAACGACTCCCATTTTTAAGAGCAGTTTTATTATCACACTCTGCTCTCTGAATTAATAGGCAGCTTGGTTACTTATTTGGTTTACAGTAAATGTTGGCCAGATTATACAATTTAGTTCATGAAATATTTAGAGGTTTTTCAAATTATATAATTTATAAAGTCTGCAGTGTTTACAATATCTGTGAAACTGTGACTTTAGCCCTTGAAATAATTCCTAATGCTGATATCCCTTTCTGTATTCCTAGGATTCCATCTTTCCTTAGAGAATTATATTTAGATAACTTTTTTTTTCTCTGAAATATATCCACTTCTAGGTTTATGAAACTTGCTATTTTATGGCAAATCACAGATGAATACAGGACTGAAAGCAGACACATGCCATTCATACCTCCATGGAATATGTGACCAGACACACTTTATGTTTACACAGACTTAATTTGGGCTAGCACAACAAGCTATTATTCCATGACTGGAATTATTATATGAGTAGAAGAGGAATTAGACTTTAAAAGTTAAAATCTAAAAGTATTTATGGCTGTAAAAAGTGCTGACAATTAATGCCAAATGCTAACAGTTTCTGGTTACTTTGGGAAAGCATCCCTAATTTTATTTTCTGTGTATTATGACTGCAATTCTACATGAAACATATCTGTATTGACATCACTAGGCCCTACATATGGACCTACATTTCAGCATGTGCTGTTTACAGAATAAGAAGAGACTTTTGAATCAGATATGTAAAAAGCAAACATAATTTTTGAAAAAAAAGTACAAAAAAAACTAGTAAACACGGCAGTGTTTCTTTGTCTTGGATTTTGCTTTTACTTTGGGTTGGTTTTGAGAGGAGGAAGGGGGTAGTTTTCTTCTCAGTTTGCACAATGCAGAGTGTCAGACCATCTTCTTATCATCCCTGCCTTTCCTCCCCCCTCCTGTCTACTATCTAGAAATCTTTTTGTACAAAACGGTCCACTTCTTACCTGTGCACACTTTACTCATTGGGCAAAGAAATTCTGGCACTTTGACTGTCTTTTAATAAAGGGACATTGTAACACTTAGAAATACTTTAACATTCAGACCAAACTTTCAGTTATCAAGGGTATATTTCCAGGAGAAAAAGCATGAGGAATTAAAATAATTTTCCGTTAACTAGAAGTCCAGAAATTTCCATGGGAATTTTTTGCAAGTGGGAATGAAAACAGAAACCCTGTTCTTCGGTCTTCTATGAAGTTTCTCATTTGCTGTTAAAAAAGAGATTCCTTACAACTGCTGCATGAGAAATTTTCCAGCTTTTCTACCTTCCATGTTCAGTCAGTGAGTATATTCCTGTGGTTCAAGGTGGGGACAGGAGGACCTCAGAGGACAAAACTGGTGTCAAAGAGAGAAAAAAATATGGTTGCAGTACAAAAACATGTCAAGGGATTCTAGGGCAGATGCATCAGCTGAAACTATTTTTATTGGTAGTAAATAATTAACTGGACTTGAAACTAATAATGTTTTAAATTGTCTATTGTGTTCTTACTGCAGTGCGAAAGCAACAACAATCTACAATTTTTTCTTCTACACCATCTACACCTGACCTCTAGTTTACCTTTCTTTTAACCACCTCTCAGCCACAGACAAGTGGTGTTGTATCACTAAAATAGGAATTGAAGAGTAATTTGCTTCATGAGTCCATACATCACGTCATACAAGTCATTAGTGTAAATATGTATCATTATATAGGTATTGAACAATTTGCCATTTCATATTTATTTACACTGTTCAACAGGACCAGAGAGAACCAGACAAGAAAATTGAAAGATACTCTTGTAATCACTAGTTTGTGCGGGATATGGCTTCAAGAGCAGAGGATGTTAATTTTAGAGTACTTAAGGAAACTAACCAAAATAACCTCTGAGTAATCTGGTGAGCTTGTGGAAGACTGGTAAAAAATAAGCGTGGAATCTTCCTTTCAAAAATAAAAAAATTGAAAAATGAAGATATGAGTGATATAGACCAATCAATCTCCACAAATATTCTAAAATTATCTATTTAGAAGGAACTATTTTCTTAATGGAAGACAATAGTAAAATTAAAATATAGGTGGATGTGTCCATGGGAAATAAATCACATCAAAGCTATATAATTCCCTTCTTTATCAGATTGTGATAAGTGATTCAGTGGAAAATGGTAGATAGGCTATATCTTTCATAAAGAATCTGGTATTTTCTAAGATTGCTTTCTCAAAGGGTATTGGAAAAGGGCAGTTCTGATGTGATGACTGTAGTGGGAATGCACAGCTTTTAAATGGTTCTCTCAAATACTAGGAAATTTCACGTGGATATCTACAGGGACCAGTTCTACACTCAGCTCTTATATTATTTTCACTGGTATCTTGTACAATGAATTATAGAATACAGTTACATCATTTGGAGGTGACACCAAAACACAAGGGTTTGGCTGCAAGCACTTTGAGAGACAAAACTGTAATTCAAAGACATCTTGATAAATTGAGGAAATGGCTTGGTGTCAACAAGAGTAAAATCAATAGGTGCAGTCAGAAACAAAGCAGTTACAAAGTTCAGAATATGTGCTAGGAGTTAGAGTCTGAAGTTATAAGCAGGGAATGGGATGGTGTTGCAAAAAAAAAGAACCTGTTTTGGGGTGTACTAACAGAAATGTCACATTAGAAATAAGAGGTATCTATATCATTGTGCTAAGCATGGCTGAGGCTTTAGCTGGTAAATAATTTTCAACACCACACTCTACAGAAGATGTATACATATAGAAAAAATTATAAGATATCTATAAAGCATAGCATGTGAGCAAGTTTGAATAAACACTGCTTAATTACCCCAGAAAGTAAAAGACTTACAGGAAATACTGAACTTTCAAATACAACCCATATATTTTTAAGTTGTGAATAATTATGCTCAGTGGCCTACAATGATGTCAAAAATAAATGTACTTAACTTCTGAATTCTGTGTGTTCAGAAATTGCAGTGGTTTACACAGAAACATTCTGGTAAACTCCTTAATCAGCAATTTTAAGAACAGTTTAAATATGGTAAGGATGATTTAAATGTTCTTGATGATTCCTTCATGCAGGGAGTTTGACTAAGTGCTCTCTTGAGATCCCTTCTGTCCTGTGTTTCTATGATTTGAACTTATATGGAACTCTAAAAAAGTCTAGGTCATTCTCTTAATTTCTTATACATCAAACAAAAATGTTAGAGAGGTGACTAACTCTATAAGCTAAGATACAAATATTTTTTAAAAGCTGTCTTGCCATAATCATGTGGTCTAAGAAATACCATCTCAAGATACATTATATAGTTCAACTAAAATTAAAAAAGAATCAAGGAAAGTATTGAAATACCTACCATTATTTCTTAAAGTCCAGGTTCTAAGAATTGTATTTCACTTGGATGCTGGGAAATAAGTTACTTGTTTCTCTTAATCAAAATCCCTGGCAGTTGTTAGTTCTCTCTTTTTGCAAGTAATTTTTGTCTAGTAATGTTTTTTGGGTCTGAGTTGTGTGCCGTAGGCTCACTAGATCATATCTGCTCTAAGTAAGAAGGTAGGACAATAGTGACTCCCAGCTTCACATCTCTGAGGAAAAGAAAATTCTACTTTCTTGTTATACCTTTTACTCTTCAGTGTGAAAGTCTCTTGAGTTTTTACAGGAGGCTCGATTTGGTTTTGAGGGTTTCCTTTAGTCAGAAACATTTTTCTTGTTTCTTCTTGTCACCCACATGAGTAAGACTAAGGCCTACTGCCTTCTACATAAGTACTGACACTGGAGTTGTTCCTGTTTGTACAAACCAACGATGTTGTTGAATTTATTCTTTAGATTGTGAACACAGATGGGAAGTCACATGCATAGGCTACATTTATCTAGGTTGGGAGAGCTCTTGGAAACTGCACACAAGAATGAACCTGCCCGTTGGCCCATCCATCTTTTCAAAATTATAGACAAGACTGTAGTGTTTGGTACTTGCACCCAAACTTGCTGCTGGTAGAAATCAGCATGAATTTCATGTGAGGAAAGGTAATTTATACTTAATTAGGTCCATGATCCTTAGGAAAATGTTATTTGCCCTTACAGATGTATAAATCACAGGAAAAAAACTGGATTTGAATCTTTAAAATCACTCAGTGAAATAGTTAAATCTATATGTAGTTCTAGACTTCAGTTTAGGAATTACTACTTGGGATGATTAAAACATACTAAAAAGCAGCCACTATCGGGCTTTTTCAAGTCTGTCTGCTTATTAAAACCAGAAATCATGTGAAATGATGATATAGTCCCTTAACTAACAGTTTGTCTAGCATGAAGGAAAATACCATTATATCAGTCTTGATGAAACCTAATTGCAATTTGACTGTGATCACATTAACTGCTTTGTGCTCCTAGAGATACACATTAAAGGTGAATTCCTGAGTGCATTAATAAGCTTAATATCAGAGTCTTGTTGAGAAGAAATATTTTGTGAGTTGTGTTGATCAAACGTAATTTTGATCACTTATACTTGGTATTAGACCTGATTAAACTGTACAGAAGTCATCCTCCTGACAACAACCTTTTTTTCTGCTCCCACCCACAAAAAAAGAAATCCCGGGATCCCAACTGTGCCTGTAATGAAGGTGAATTGTGTTTAATGACTTAAAGAGTGCCATTTTGTGCTTAACAGTTTATTTATTGCAAATTACCCTGTAAATACTCTGTTCCTAGATCAAATTAATTGTATTACAAGTTGTACTGAGAGGCAGTGAATTTTCTTTGCTGCTTTAGCTCCCATGGTCTGGAAGTTTAAAACTGTTTTCTTTAAATCCTATGCAAAAGCCTTACCTTAACCTCTATATGAGTACTTGAACGCAGACATGGAATTCATGATGGCTACGGATGTTGTAATTCAATATTTAAAACAAAAAGCTGGTATGACCTTTATTCGACTTCGACTTGCTTGTCTCTGTTAATAAACCAGTGCACTCAAAATTGTTCAACTTTGCATTTTATGCACAGAACTCATTAAATTTAAGATACACTAATTAAGATCAACGGTAATTACTATGGGCTTACATGGAGGTGGAGGACCTTATATGTCTCTACAACTACCTGAAAGGGTGTCAGCCTCTTCTCTCAGGTAAAAAGTAGCAAGACAAGAGGAAATGGCCTTGAGTTGCGCCATGGGAGGTTTAGATTGGATATTAGGAAAAATTTCTACATGGAAAGGCTCATCAAGCATTAAAACAGGCTGCTTGGGGAAGTTGTTGAGGCACTGTCCCTGGAAGTATTTAAAAAACATGTAGATGTGGCGCTTAGAGACATGGGTTAGTGGTGCACTTGGCAACTTGGCAATGTTGAGTTAATGGTTGGACTCGGTCATCTTTAAGGTCTTTTTCAGTCTAAAACTTCTATGATTTGATGATTTTATCCTTGATAGCAGAGGTTATTTCCTCTTTTCTCTGTTACCGAAAAGACATTTTCCTGAAAGCTGTTACTGTCTGTCTGAGATGAACCAAGACTAAAGGCAGAGATGAAAACATAGTTGTGGTACTTAAATGATCTTTCAGGAAAAGCTCCAGGCCAATGACTTTGGATCAATATAAAACCACATAAGTCACTGATGACTAAAGCCAGTCTTCATGTTCAGCGATAGGGAGGTGAGCCAGGTTCATAGAGGACATGAAAATATTTCATTTGGAAAATATCCCCAGAAACCTCTGCAATCTCCTACCTTACCAGCAATCTTTCTGTTCTGCTGGTGTTCTGATTTTCACTGTGCTGCTTCTGGCAGAGACCCATTTATCAAGGGCTCTGTCAAACACAAGTCTTAAATACTTTGGCTGAACTGAAGTGTACCAGTCTGCAGGTGTATAATGCAATGCTGACCTGAGCTCCTGCAGCACATGAGGCTGGAGCTTCCAGTGACACTTATTCCAAAAGAAGTTGGAACAGGGAACTTGTGATTGTTATATTGTCTACAGTCAGAAACTGGCTTTAAGAAAAGAATAAAGAAACTACAAGCTCAAGTAGATTGGTGTAAGGCGGCAATGATCAAAACAGAAGTAGAACAGTTTACTTTCAGTAGTTGGTGGGAATCTAGCAGCCGATCTAAGAGGAGACTTCTGAAAGTAAACAATCTTGCAGGGTGTATACAGAGTCACATCAATCTAGCTCAGTTATGCATTATTTTTCAAAATGTATTTTGGTTATGAAAATCCTTACAGCAATTTGAACTTTCCTTATAGTGGTCTGAAATATAAACTGAAGTGTGAATGCCAAAGAATGTTGCAGGAGTAATAAAAATACTGAAGGGCACTGCACCATCGTGGTGATATCCCCATAGGAGCTTGCACTAGTTTTCCTAAATTGGCATTTAAACTTGCTTCCTCTGTTTGCAAAATAAGAGTGATACAACAGTAACATTTGTCTCATTTGAAACTTCACTTTCAGTATTCAGATGGTTAAATGGACTTCTGTCCTTACCACCTTCCTTCTGTTTTAACCTGTGTAAACAGTCATTGAGAGAAGGGAATGAAAAAGAAAAAATCAGAATATACACATCTTGAACCAGACCCCAAAAAGTATAGGGTATATCCTACATTACCAATTTTTGTCCCGCTTCTGTATTTGCAGTCTGGCTCATTCCATTCTCATACCATGGACATGTTAAAATCATCTTTGCCAGGGGGACAGCTGGATACAGTGGAACACACAGGATAAAATTGACCAAAAAACCACTAATACTTCTATCCTTACAGCAGATGTATACTATTATATTGGGTGTAAGGCATGGGCCAGATATTGAGTAAAATAATAAAAAATAAAAAACAAACAAACAAAACCGCAAAAGATTGAATAGCTTTTTGCTAAGTGAACATTGCGTATTTCATGCAATGAAAGGGAGAGAGTTCAGAAGAATCGATTGCATGTGATCGCTTTTTAAGGATTTTATTATACCATATATCCACAAGAGGACCCTAAAAAAAATTGCATAAACAAATTTAATTTTAGTATTTTGTAGCTTTTAAAGTACTTGGCTTTACAACCTTGAGGATGCCCTTCTAAGGTATGCTCTGATATGTAATTTCAATTTTTCTGCCTCTGTGCTCATTTTACATTTCTCTTACTTTCCAAAACTGATCCAATCCCTTCTCAAAAATAGCTGTACTCATTGACTATAAAATGCATATTTACATTGTATAAAAAGAGCCACACAAAGAATACAAACAAGAAAGGGTTATAACAGTGGGGCTGAGCTAGCAGCGGTAGTGAGGTAAAACAGATTGGCTTAATTGCAGGAGCTTTGCTTTGCATGATGAGGTTCTGGTGGGGGAATATCTTTTTGCTTAGCCAGATGTTGTGAATTTGCCCTGCATGTGAGAAAGATGACACAGCTCATTTGCTCTCCAGGGCCCATAGTGTGAGGCAGGGAGTTGGAATACTTTTGTTACCACAACCTCAGAGGTAGGGGTTAATCCCAAATAGATTTCTGTGCCCCCCTCTTTTTTTTTATTGTGCTCATTTTTAGCACAAACAACAAAGTTTACTAAAATATATAACTCTAATTGGCAACCACGCTCTGTAGAAGATGATGGAAGGCTGCTAGGGCTGTAAGTAATCCAATTTCTATCTATCTTACCAAACTGTTTGTATTGGTTGCTTTATTTGGTGCCCAGTGTTATATTTTGCTGTGAAACTTATTGTGGAATACTTTATGTTTTCATATCTCTTTTATTATTTGAAGCATGAGAGAAATCAAGCTGAGTAAACTGGAAGGTGGCAGAGAGTCAGTTTCTACAAATCTGATGCTAAACTGTTGCTTAGCCTTGAACAGTTGCTTGTTGAGCTCTTGCTGATTGCCCCTGTGAGGTGGATGCACTTCAGTGGGGGTAGATGCAAGCTTTTTCTGCTAAAGTTCTTATGTGTAGATTTTTGTTGTATACCTTTTGGTTTTGTTTGTTACTAACATCAGTAGAGGCATAATGTGCTCCAGCAGTGTAGGACATGTAAAAAGAGTGATACTGCAAGTGAGTGAAAAAAAACATGTTGACCATAGATTTAGATAACTCTGGCTTAAAGTCTCAGTGAAAAAGTAAATTAAATCTCTCTCTTATTTTATTGGTGATCTCATACTTTTAATAATAATGTTATGAGTTGAAATATAGATATTAATAGAAGTGCTGGTCTATTACTGAGTCATATGGTACCAACCCTGATGGGGAGCTAATCTTGGGCCACCTCTTTGGGATATGTCTGCAAGAGTGGGCACCAGGATGATACAGCTGTCCAGACCTTGAGCTGTAAGGGCTGATGGTGCAAAAGTCCAGAACACACAGAACAAGGGGTGCATAATTGTTACTGAACTCCTGCTGATATTAAGCCTTAAAATTGCTAGCATGCAGATAAAAAGCTCTTTCCTGTTGCTGGTAAACTTGCTGTTAGCCTCACTGTTTGCAGATAATTTGTCTGCAGTGTTCATAGAACAGTTCTGCTGCAACTGTGCACATTGGTGCTTGTGTTAACTTGGCATCTGTGCCCACCAGCTCAAATAGCTCTGCTGTGATGCAAGATGGATTTCACTTGTGCAAACTGTAATGTACAGAGACTTTGGTGTTACCTACAAGACTAACATTAATGTTGTGTGCCTTTGGATTTCAATTATATTAGTGTCCATTTACTTCCTTTCTAAATTCTTCTTTCTAAACTCGTGAAGGTGGAGTGTTTAGCAACTGATGTTCTTACAGGTTGGAAATTGTGAAACATCAGACTTGTAACAGATCTCTCTGTTTAGAGAGCAGAGCTCTCTGTGCTGCCTGAACACTTGTCAGCAGCCTTAGTGCCTACTGCAGTGTATATAGGCTTTGTCACATGGCTTAAGGCCCCTGTGCCTTTCTCCAAATGCGTTCTGCTTTCCTCAGAGGATCTGGAGTGTGGCCCATTGTTTAAGGGGTTAAGGATAGTGTCAGTGATGCATCGAGGCCTGGGAGTTTATTACTGCTGGCTGATGCAAATATTCTTTATGAAAGAATTTGGCTCCTTTTTAAAAGGAAAACAAAGTCATTCATGCTGCATCCTGTGCTGTGTGTGGCTTCCCAGTTCCATAAAATGGGTTTCCCTTCCTGCTCTCTAGCTGAGCCTCAGCCTCTGCTACCCAACATACGAAAATGAAGCATTGTTTCATTATTGCCCTTGTCACATAAGCAGAGAAGTGGAGATGCAGGGATGCCACAAGGTTATTGATCTTCTTCAAAACTTGAAATTCCACATGCTCATGTTGGTGTTAACTCACCTGAGATGTGGCAGACCTGAAAGCTTTTATTTGCTTGTGACCCTTCCACTGCCCAGTAATACCAGGTAATGGAAAATCAGGTGCATCCTCACTGCCAGTAATAAATTTCTGCTCATAAACAATCCAGACTATCTCCAGGAGCAAATAAAACATTCACCTCTAAACTCTTCTGTGTCTGAACTGCAAGATCTTTTGACTACATCCAGAGCTCTCTGATACACCAACAGTTGCTTTGTTCTTTTTCTCTCCTTCCCAAAAACTTTACTATGTGCGTTATGAAACAGAAAAAACTATAATCAAAAATAAGGGCTGTATTTCTAATTGTAAAACTTGACTCTATTTTATGGGATCATGCTAAAACAGTTTTTTGGGGGAGGTTGGGTGGGCTTTGGGGTTTTTTGTTTTGGTTGTTGAGATTTTCTTGTTTGGGTTTTTCGGTTTGTTTTTGTCTTTGGGAGGGAGAAGGGGTTGTTTGTTTGTTTTTTTAAAGCAGCAATTGCTACTACTAATCAATTTGCACACAAAACCAGAATGACAATTGGAGAAATCCAACTTTCATTTTAACTGATATAAAAAACTACTTTTACTGCACATTAATGATTTAGTAATCCATGTTCTTCCACTATTTGTCCCATTTACAGTTTTAATATTTTCCATCTTCACTGGTTGCATAGCAATTTATATTATACTTATGTTTTCCTTGTTTTGTATTACTATGTTCTGCAGCTGTGGATTGCTGCCTCATTGCACCTTACATTTATGATTTTTAAAATGTATCCATCTCCAGCTTTGTCTCCTATGATTATCCCTGAGAAAGAGAAAGCAAATGGAAATAATCAGTGAGTTTCCCATTTCTCCATCTTCTCATCTTCCTTCTGTGTAACTGTGGTCTTAGCAAGGCTAGTGTCCCATCTTCCCTGCCATGCTGTGCCTTCTAAGTTTAACTTTTGGATTAGCTGTGCCTCAAAAGGAAATAGGAATTCTCCTACATGGAACCTGCTTTAAAAAATGACAACAAAACCAAAACCAAGTTCCCCTACATTCAAAGTAATAAAAATGGCCTGCTCTTGCAGATGTTAGTTTTAAATTCTGTTCAGTTTTTTCTAGTTATTACAACTTCGTTCAGAAGGGAGATGCCTTGTGCTTCTGCTCTGAAGTGATTAAGTAGCATATAAAAACCTGCAATTTCTCAGGTTTCATATTTCAGTGTTGCAAGGAGGAGGGAACGTTACTAAGCTTGCAAGGCAAAAGACCTTGTGAACATATTATTTAACAGCTAGTGGACTTTTCTCAGATGATTAGAAATTAATACTTCTTTAAGAATACAGGAAATGAATGTTGAATAGAAAAATTGGTCAGATTCTGTACTAATTAGTCCTAACTAGTCACTCAATTGGCCTTTTCATTGCTCCCCTGGTTTTAAATGCACATGTTGGTTCCTTCTGTCTTGCTCTGTACACATAGTGACTCTTTGTACAGACAACAGTACTGAACCCTGTTTCAGAAGGCACAAATGAAGCTTTTCTTGCACTGCTTATTTGATTGGTAAGGGCAGAGTGAAGTGATAAAACTTGCTGTGAAAACCAAAAAGCTGCAGAGTTTTCATTGTCAGGTTGTGTGTTGGCACCAGACCATGGAAGAAAGATAGGCTTCTGAAGATGTTCCTTATTTACAAGGAAGGGGTGGGAGTTAAGTGAAATACTATGTAGGTTGGAAGCATCCAAGGGGACAGAACAAATTGTAGGGAACAGTTACAAGAATGAAAATTATGGATGTCGCCAGGTTAAAAATAAGTGAAATTGACACCTGGATCTTGAGAAAAGTAAGGCTAGTAGCAGTGGACAACAGCTTATGGGTATATATTTATATGAAGGAAAGGTTGTTGATCTTCATAATTACAGCCACGAAACATTAGTAAATTCTAGCACAAAACTGGCATAGGATGCTTGAATTGCCTTCAAGTATAAGAATTGCTAAGAGCTTGTGGTTGTGATAGCGTTGGGACTCTGGTAGAGTTTCTGGCATGCACCTATTTGTGATGGCTGTGATTTGCTCTGAAACATCTTTGCTGGCCACTGCCATGCTGCAATTCCACTAACTCCATGATGGAGAAAAACTGTCATTATTCCCAGTCACAAATTACTACTCAGTTACTTGTAGGTCCTGACTGACAAGTGAAGCAAGGCTCCTGACCACACCAACTTTCAGCTAAAACTAATGAATGAAAATATCATTCTATAAAGAGATGCAGAGGGTGGTGTGTCACCTTCATATCTTGGTCAGAGTGGTACTATCAATAAGCAAAGGTCTAGGTTATCATTTAGAAATCTGGTGGCAACAACTCATATTTAAATGAAGAAAGGCTTGTAAGTCTCCTATTCTGACACAAGAAGAGAATTTTAAAAAGCAACAGCCCTGCATATATAATGTATTTGTGGGAACAGACTTTTGTCTACTGCAGCCATTCATCCCTAGCTGTGTCTCTTGAAGCCTTTCGCATTTATGTGAGGAACTGCAAAAACACAGCATGTGGGGGAAATCCTTCATTTCCGAGACTTTGGATTTGCAGTTGATTAAGCACTGATCAAAAGCATGTTGATCATGACTTAATGATCCCAGGCACTGATTGAGGGCATCGTTGATCTGGAGCCCACAGTGAGATGCAAGCGACAGAGACTTCCCCCAGCAGGAGAGTGTAGATCTCGAAGAAAACTAACTGGAGGTGCTTTATGCACTCCAGTGGACTGCAGTGCCCAAAGCAGGGAGAAAATCTGAGGATTCATTCTGCCTTCTTGCCACCCCTCTCTGGACTCACTGCCCAAAAGGGGCAGAAATAAGAAAATCACCAGAATTCTCAGAGGAAAGAGTGCATTGCTGTGAAAAAAGGAGTTGCTTACTTCTCCAACCCTGACAGCCCGTGCCACACTGGCAGGCGGCTGACACATGTGCCCACTGGGGTGTATGCTTGTAGCTTTAGTGGTGAGAGGATTTGTCTTGAGAACACCAGTCACACTTGCTGAGTAAGCCTGAGTGATTTTGTTTCAGGGTTTAATTCAAGTAAATTCAAGAATTACAATGGAGAAGGAAAAATAAGTGTTCACAAAAAGAAACATTGAAGATATATTATGTCCCTAGCCTCCTTCCAGTAATGGATTTGAATCCTTAATGAAAACAATATCACTCAAATGAAGATGGATCAGGAGTATGGAGTGCATACAGCCCAGCACAAAGGGGTCAGCTGGCCCATGCAACACCCTCTTGTTGCCACGGTGGAAAGGGCAACAGCAAAAGTGAGAGCAAAGGGCAAATAGTGGAAGCCACTGTCAAATGCTACCAGAGACTTATCATCAGGGTGAGGGGCAGCATGTAAGAGGCAATTCAGAGTAAAATGGTTTGGGACTGTGTAGCCAGACACACTGTGAGTTTGTGTCAGGGAATTTGATATCCAGAGGTGAAATGAGCTGTTGGGGACTGACTTTTTTTGGTCTGAATCCGAAATGAGGGAATCAACAAAACCCTGAATACTATGAAATTTGAAGTCCAGACCAAATCCTTTTGATGTGTCATCTCATTTTTCAGCTCCAGTTGTAATAAAGACCAGCAGATAAAAAGTGGGAAGACCTTTGTTGTTTGCTCACACAGCTACAGAGGATCGGCTGCCAGCTAAATAGCAGCTGCTGAGCTGAGGCTGAAACTAGAAGGGATAAGATTATAAAAGTGCTTCTAATAGGAATGGCAACTTTAAAAGGGAGCTTCTCATGCACACAGAGTGAAGAAAGTGCTAAGGATATACTAGAATAAGTCTGATTTTGTGGAATATGCAGGTCCTTTAAGGATTCCTCACCTTGTGAGCTGACCTGGATAAATGCTGCAAACAAAACCAATTCCTGGGATTCTGTGTCCTTCCTTTGGCTGCCTATGACTTTTCATCCAGCTCACTGGAAACAGTTCACTGTTTTTCCCTTATACAGATGATGGTGGCTCAGCTCTCTGGATAAAGAGCTGATACTAGATATCATATTATCATTGAACACAGCTGCTCTGAATTTTAATAGGTAAGTCTTCTGCATCTGCAAGTAACATATGGCTAGCACAGAGCTGCAGCTTCGAGAGTTTCCTCCTGCTCACATCTCTTTCAGGTAACTGTGGAATGGAAACCTGCCACTTCAGCAAAGGCATTTAAAGCAGACAGGCTGTGGGAAGATATACTGTGTAAACATGCTGTAGTTAATGCCAGGTATCCTAATGTGTGCTTAATATAATCTTTCTAACTTTGCATTTGTGAGCAGTAATATCCTCTAACATTCTGCTGTTAATAGATCAAGTGCTTCCAGGGTGGCACAACTGATAACACATATATAGATCTGGAGTTAGCAGGAAAGGTCTTCACTCAAGCAGGAGAGCTCATCTAAACCTGCAGCTTCCTCTGAAGGGAAGCATCGTAACTACGGGGTACATTTTGGCTGTAGCAACCAGAGGTGCAGCAACTTGACAATCTCAGAGCAGCTAAAAATAATGTACCTCAGAATGTTTGTTACGTGGTCCTGCCACTCAGATCCCTATCCCCAGGGCTGCTGCCCACACACTTGTGCCCCCTGCCCTCCTTGGACATGGCTGTTCTTTTTAGAGTTTATTTGCCATTTCAATCACATCTCTCTGCTATTGCATAAAAACAGGCACTGAATTTTCTTGCTGTCATGGAACAGGAGATCACAACATCTTATGCAGCTGAAAACAAGTACCTCAGATATTTGAAAACAACTACCAATTGCCTTTAGCTGCATCATGTATGCAGCTCTGCTTCCAAGAACTGCAGTCACAAGAGACTAAGGGAAAATGATTGTTGTTGTTTGGGGCAGGGAGGGAGGGATTATTTCTCTGAACTTTGAGCAGTTACAGTATATGTTCCTTACCCCATTTATTAGAAATTGCAGATGGGAGACTTGTCTAGGTAAGCAAAATCTGCATGGATGCACCCCATGTAGGTAGAGTAAGATAATAGTCAGGCTGACACACTGCATTGCCCTGGCATAATGACACATGGTTATAGCTCATGTGTATCTCTCTCAGCTGTATCTGCTCTGAGGCATAAAGAGGATAAGTGACTTGTACAAGGCCATTCAGCAGATCACTCATGAAGCAAAAAATGCAGAGGTCCTAAAAACAAATTATCAGTCAGGAGGAAAAATTGTTACTCTGAGAAATCTCTCATTTTTTTAATTGTGGTTTTGTTCTAATTTGAAATGATAAACTGTGTATTTCAAAGATGTGATTATATCCTCTTTTCCCACCTGACCTTCAAAAATAGTTTACACTATGGAATAACATTAGTTTTCATAATTTCAGACTTGAATAATTACTAAGTAGCCATCAAATACAACAAATAAAGACAAAACATTCCTAGAATGTGGGGGGAAATGCAAAATTCTTTTTTTTTTATTTCCACCCCCACCTTTGAGTAAGTATTTACTGCCCCTGACAAAAAAAAAAACCTTTCAGTTAAAGAGCAGTTCCACATAGTTAACTCTTTCTGCTACAGAATATTTCAGCCAGTCCTACTAAGTAGACAAATGCCAAAACAAATTTTTAAAATCCAGGTAAACAGAATACTGCTTAGTATTCTAACCACTTGCTGAAAAAACTAACTTTTCAGAGAGATATATTTACCCAGACTGCCTCACAGTCTGTCATGGTATTTCCCTAGAATAGCATGGGAGGGAAATATTTCCTTGTGGTGTAGTTTCACAGCGTCCTTGCACAGTGTAGCAATACTAAATGCACTGTTGCCCAGGTATGAACATGATCTTTTCTGAATCAGAATTGAGTGATGTGGCTTTTCAGTGGCTTTTTTTTTTTAATTGAATTGACACCCTCTAATTCTCTTTTTTTTTTTTAATGTGCTTTGCTGCCTAACAACTGAGCAGTAGGAGTGGCATGTAGTAGGGATTGTGAAAGGCAAGCTGTAATTTCTAGAATACTGGAAAAGAAACCTACACAGCTGTCAACTGTAAGCCATAGCACATATAAACTTATGACTGCATCCATACGTAAGAGGAGGATGAAATAAAAGCAAACAAGTTGTTGCTGGCCTGAAACAGTTAGAAATACCAATATAACTGTATTGAGTAAAACAATGGGAACTAAATGTGGCCTCCTGGAAAAAGTTGCACCAACCAATACAAGATGAAATTCAAATGCAGGAAAGAATTATAGAGTCTATTGTAGTTCTACTGATATTTGCAGTAATGGCATCCCTGACCCAAGAAGGGATTCTTAGAGTGCAATGAGCACACGGAGTTAATAGCAGTTGAACAACGCAAGTGAGTGCATTGTTTCCCCGAGATGTTATGCCATGTGCCACATGGCATCTCTACAAACTGCAGCACATGCATTTTGGGAAGGGGGGAGATGGAGCTGATAATAAGGTGTGACTTCCAAAGGGAAGGGGTAGCAGACAGCTGATGAGAGAAGGGTGTACCTCCACATACTCCTTTCCCCCTGCAAGGGAAAAAGCACTGCACCTCTTCAGTAAATATAGAAATTTGCAGTCACTCCACCCTGAACTGCTTGCTCCACCAGTACCAGGGAGCTCCAGAAGGCATTTTGCTGTCTGAGGAGCTATGCTTTTGCTGCTGCTCCTGGGCATGTGTTTTTACACTCCCACCACGAAGTAATCAAATGTTCCCAGGCCTGTGTGACTCTCCTCCTGAAAAATTCATAGGACTAGTGTACTGGTATAATCAGTGATTTCTTTACAACACATCTTTCAAGCCCAGTGGTGGGGCTTTTTTTCTCTGTATGTTTGGAAATATCTGTGGTTCCCCACCTGCCCTTTGACCTGGTTAAGTGCTGCTTCATCCCTCCCCTGTAAGCTGAGTGAGGTTCCTTACTGGAACAAGCTGTGTCTTTAACCAGGATGAATCTAAATTCAGCTGACATAAATCACCACCGCTCGCTTTTCTTCAGTGAAGGAACTGATTTGCTGTTGCTGAGTTGCTGCCCTAATGTCTCTTCAGGATGCAAACAGCAGTGAGCTCATCAGTTAGGAGTGGCCAGTGTTCAATAAAAAAAAGCTACTGCAGTTCACACACAGAAATTGTCAGGGTAGAAAAGAAAAACCTTATAGGTGGGGAATTTTGCCCCACACTGATTTTTTTCTTTTCTTTCTTTCTTTTATGGAGAGAAAGAGAAGCTTTGCTTTTTAGTACTGCTACCATGAAGGAATTCAAAGATTAATACAGTGTTTTGGCATAAGGTGCATTTGCATCCACATTTGCAGGCACTAGCACATGATAACGTGATACCAGTTAGAAACAGGACAACACAAGTTGCCAACCTGCCCTACCAACCACATTTTCCGTTTGAAATAATGGCAGCTGGCTAGCATAAGCAGCTTGCATGAAAAAAAAAAAAAATTGGATTGAGAGCCTTAGCTTTCCTTAACTTGCTTGATGGCAAACAGAGGAGGCAGTGACATCAGTTGCCCAGCAAGGCGGTGTGACATGCCGTTCCTGAAAGGTCTGATCCTGCCTGTGGAGTCTGTGCTGGTTACAGCCTGGGGAACAGACAGGCTTATAAAAAATAGAAAGTTTCCCAGACACCAGCACTGCCGTTTCAGGCTCAAGCAATTAGCCCAGAGAGAGCTCCTGACCTAAGCATGCCTTTCAAATGGAGAAGGGAAGCATTCTGTGTGCACACTGTGTGTGTCTCTCCCATGTGGCTCTGTTCATTGACCAAAACTAAAGACAGTGTCTTGAGCCCCAAATGGGCACTCTTGTGCTCTCAGCTTCCACGTTCACTTCAGCTACTTTCATGCTACAGAGCCCTCCCTCCCTGCCCTTCCCTGGAGTTGCACTTCTGACTGTTGCTTTCTTTGCATCTGAGTTTTTTTCTTGTTTTTTCTCAAGCATCCTTGGGGCACGAATACAATTGTAAAAATCAAAATTTGAAAGCTTTTTAAAATGGCCTTGTCACAGCCTCTGTTGTCGTGTATGAGCGCCTCCTCAATTTCTAACCCCTCTAACTTATTAAAAGATCTTGGGTTTCCCTCCTCCTTAGAAAGGGAGTGCAGAGCTTATCTGCCAGATTTATCGTCCTCTGTATGTTCAAGTCTTGTCAGGGGAGCTTTTTCAAGGCTATGTTTGTCCATCCCCTCATTGAGGCCTACAGCAGGCTATGAAGAATGTCTGTGTCTCATCAGGATGTGGTTTGACACCTTAACCAGGATGATCCAGTGTTGGCTGCTATCAAAATGGAACTCAGCTAATGGTTAGTACACTGCACTCCTTGCCCCTTGGCTGGCTGCTGCAGCACCAGCACTTGGTTCAAGTGGTGGAGGGAGGAAATCTGGCAGAAACATTGTCAAATTTTTGTTTGTTCATTTGGTAGGGTGAGTTTTCTGCCAGTGTGGTGTTCTGAGCAGGTTCACTGTGGGGTTAGAGAAGTGCAAGTTTTGGCTCAGAGGTACGTGGCAGGGGCGGGGAGCAGGGCGAGGCTCCCTGTTAGTCTGGTTTAATTCCAGGCTGGCAGCCTCTGCTGCCACGCCGCTCCCCCAGGCCCTGGAGCAGCTGTGCCGGTCCCGGGGCCGAGGCTGTGCACCGTCAGCGTGTCCCGGCACAGACGGGCAGCAGTGGTGGGCAGGAGCTCCATGCCCATCTGCCCCAGCCGTGGTGCCCCGCCGCCTGAGCCGGCTCAGAGGACGCACAACAGCCCAGAGCCTGGCCCGGGTCTCGTGTTTTAACAAGAAAAAAACACTAATGAGGAATCTGTTATGCCAACATGAAACTGTTTTCTTCCGAATATGCAGAGTTTAAGGGAGTCCCACCCAGCAAGGAATTCCTGTTTCATCAGGTGCTGGAAGGCTGCTAGTGGGAGTGTGGGGCATGTCTGTCTCTGGTGTGGGGCCACAGCGCTCACTACAACCAGTATGCAAATACATCCAACATAAACACGCTGGAAATCCAGTCTCTGACTCACAATGTGTGGTGCCTTTGAACTCAATTGCTTTGTAATTTCTGGCAAATGGAGGAAAGATGACCGGACAAAAGAAGTCAAGGGTAGAATATGTCTTTGCTTTCCACTAACCCATTTCTACCTCATCATCTGCCAAAAGTAAACTTTAATTTTCAATAGAAAAATAAATCTACCTAGATTTATATACAGAGAATTGTTTTTAAAATTCATTTTAGTTTAAGGAAAACACTGCCTTATTACAGTCATGTTTTTAAGCTATATTAGTAGGAGAAATTAGATCTTTAAGAGCTGAGGCAGGGGATGAAATACAGGCAAAGAGCAGAAAGGGCTTATTCCTGTTGAAGTCCCCCTGCATGCTGTCTTCCAAATATCAGGATGAATACATAGCCAACTGTAGCAGATTGCTTTCACTAGTACTCTGCTGGTGGGTTAACAATGCTAGCCTTGGAATTAGGCATTTTGTCATGTTTCACTGCTTAGCTGGCTCTTCTTAGACTTGAGAAATCTCATGCAGATAGAACCTTTCTCTTAGACAGACTCGGATCCAGAACTGGTACAAAACAAGATCTCCCATCCCATTCTGTGTGGCACGGCAGCCAGCTCCACTGAGGCTCTGGTATTCTCCTCCATGGTGTGGGCACTGTCAGTGCTCCCCTTGTAACTGGTGTGATAACCATTACCCCTTTAGATGGGCCCACTCTAGGGAAATTTTTGTGTGCCTTTTGAAGGCAGTAGTGCTTCAGGAGTCAGTTCTGCAGGCTGGCTATTACTTTGAATTTGGAACATTTCCTGTGGGATAATACTAGAAAAGCTCTTCTTTCCCTTTGCAGTCATGAAGAATTTAGGTATTCAGAAGCATTTTCCTTCTTTGCATATTCAGAGTGAACAAGATCAGGAAACTGGTTCATGAAAAACCCACATTTTCTCCTGCTAACTACAAGCCAGATTGCACAGTAAAGTGAACTGAGAAAATCAGCTGCAGAAATGATTGTGCTGGCATGAGAGAGGGGTAGCACAGGGGCAGAAATTAACAGCTAAGGGCAGCAATTATATAAACCAGCACAACTATCAAAACATTACTGAGTGAATAAAATCCCATAGTACAAGCGGAGCAGGATGTAAACTGACCAAAAAAGATACCCTAAAAGTAAGGCTCACTCTGTTTAGCTTTATGCTCTTGGCATAGCTAATGTGGATCGAGGCATCAGAAACGAACCCCCATCATCTACTCTCTGGTTTGCTGCATCAGCCCCTCAACTCCCCGGCTTCCCTCAAAACAAACAAATCTCTCATTCAGAGAGTTGGTGTGACCACCCCAAGGGAGAGTTCCTGGCAGCAGTTGTGGGTTGTCACTCGCTTGCAGGCTCCGACAATACCACTGTCCTCAACAGAGCATGAGATGTGACTTTGTCTCTGTGAGCAGATGTGCTCCTTTGAAAACCGTCTGAAACATTTGGCTGGTAGAGAGGCTGATCAAAGCAACGTAGACTTATGGTACAGATATGGACTAAATACACTGTAAAGGAGACTGACTGTGCTGGGGGTTATCTAGTAAGCAAAAGTTATATTGAGGATAAAAGTCTATGCAGTCTAATAGATTATGTATGTTTATTTCTTTATGTTAAAGATTTAAGTATACATCATGATGATACTGTGTCTCTGATTCTTTTTGCAAAGCTGACTTTCTCTGCTCATATCCTGCACTGCTACTCAAGGAGCTCATCATACTTCTTTTTCATGATAATATTTTCCTCATTTCAGCCGGATGAGCAGCCTTTATTGTTTTACATCTAATTACTTTCACATAGTTCTGAATCAAATGCATATGAATCATAGGCAGTTTTTGTTTTGTTTTTATAATCTGAAAGACAGAGGTTTATGAGAAAACAAATGTAGTCTTTCTAGTTTTTTAATCAGCAGAAATTTCAGAGTTAAAACCAAAGTAGTACCATGATGATGTTGGCTTCACTGTGATAGGTAAATATACATGTAACTAAATTTAGTTCCAAATTACTTGAAGACAATGACTGTGCTGCCATGCAAGTAGAATGTCTTATCTTTTCTGTTTATGGGATGGGAAATTAACCACCTGTGTAAAATAAAGTGACTAACTTTTTCAGACAGTGGTGTATCTGTTTTCTCTTGAAGGCTTTGTTCGTGTTTTTCTTGCTAAATGGTTCAAGCTTGCATTGAGGACTCAGTTGTGAGGGACAGGCTCAAATGCTCTTGTTCAGGAATATCTTGTAGAACATAACTTCACTGTGCATAACAATACTATACTGTAATGCTCTGCAACTTTTAGCAATTGAACTGTATTTTCTAGTATTTTATAGACATTTCCAGCCCAGCAATTCTACAAAGAAATAAAACTGTTACAACTTCTGTTGTAACAATGGAGGCCTCTTATGACAAGAGTTCCAGGCTCAATATTTTTAAACGTATAAAACGACAGATAAGGGACTTAATTTGGTGGTGAGGGTTTTCTTGTTTGTTTGTTTTAACGCTGCTTTAAGATGACTCAGTTTTGGAAGTCTTTTGAAATACTGTGCATCATAATTGTCTCTACCTTTTCTGGTTCTTCTATATTAATCTTACTTTGTGTATCAGCTGCAAGACGTCAGACGTAGTTTTGTCATTTTCTTGTCTTCTGAAATCTGCTCTTGATTGCAACACTTTGCTCCAGAAGTAACAATTTTATATAGCCATCCTATAAATTCTGGGATCATGCCACACTGGGGATTTCTACATTCCCCACACCCTTTCCTATTCTATTTAAATCAGCTAGTCTCATTTTCAGAGCTATTCAGGGTAAGTGTAAAAGAAGATTGCCACTTCTATTGCCATAAACTATAGCAAAGAGCTGTGAGAAAGAAGCAGAGTTGGACTTCGGGATTCCCCTTGTAGATTCAAAGGCTTGAGCCTGAATGTTCTAAGAGTTTCATTAAGATATCCATATTAGGAATGCTCTTTCTGAGTCAAGGTCTGATATAGATGATTAGAAAAATCTGAATAAGTCTATTCAGACTACAGGCTTTCCTTATGCACTGAAACACGTTTGCTCTTTTGAAATATGTAGTAATGTTTACAAATTATAGAATATTACAATGGCAAGGTTTCTTCAGGTACGTCCTACAGGTGGTTAAAAGCATGTGGAATATGAGAGACTGATTCTTCTGCTTCAAAAAAATGAGTTTAGCTACATTCTCTATATTACCTGTGTCATCGAGGCCTGAAAAGCACTGCAGCTGTTTATATTTGTCTATAGATGAATTTTTTTTTTTAGAAATTCTTGTCTGTAAAGGAAATGTGAGTTCTGTGTTACAAAACTTTTTTTAAACTATACTAATTGAATTGAATAATGTGTTGTATCTTATTACTTTACCTGGAACACACATGCACGTAATAAAAATACCCTTGTTCCAGCTTTCCCACAGAGGAAATACACTGCATTTTGCAGGTCAGATGGCTGCATAAGCAACCAAGCATAATGTTCTTTTGAAATAACGTTACATTATTAAGTGATTTTCTGTTCAGAATCTTCTCTAACCCACACACAACTTTCCAAAGAACTCCCTTTAACTAACCATTCTGCAGCATATTTGGGTGAGAGAAAGCAGACAGAGGAGAACTAAGAAATCTTTTGGCAGGTTGTCTAGAAGTTGTCGGCTGAAGGGTTTTACTAGCCTAAAGGAAATCTCTGTTCTTTGACAAACATTTTCCTGGATAAGCAAAATTTCGGTGATCCTTTCTCATCAGATTTTTTCAGATCTTGAAATTCTTGAATTCACTCTAGTTGGTCTAGATTGCTGCATGTTTTTTATTAGGCAATATTGATACTTGAAGAGACAAATTATCCCTAGCCCTGACCTTCAGCACTCTTTGTTAGCAGTGTTTTGCCTCTCTTTTGCAAAGGACTTGTGAATTCCATTAAAACGTGTCATACTTGTGTAACATGCTTACCCAGCTAGTTGCTAATTCTAGGGTTGCTAAACTTAGTTTATTTTGTGAAGCCATTTCTGAACTTTTCTCTCTTAGGAGGAAATATTAGTTGATAATTTTAATTTTATATAATGAAATTATCTACTAGGGCAAGGTTAATGAGTAGCTTGGCTTGACTTGGGCATGAAGGGAAAAGCAAAACTGTTACAGTTGTAACATTGATAAACACGTGCAGCAGCAGATCACAGAATGGGCCAGGTTGGAAGGGACCACAGAGGGTGAACCTGGTCCCACCTCCCTGCTCAGGCAGAGCATCCCAGAGCACATGGCACAGGATTGTGTCCAGACAGTTCTTGAATATCTCCAGTGAGGGAGACTCCACACCCTCTCAGGCCAACCTGTTCCCATGAGTGGTCACTGCACAGTAGTCTTCCTCATGCTCAGGTGGAATTTCCTGTGCATCAGTTTCTGTCCATTTCCTCTTCCCCTATTGCTTGTCACCACCAAGCAGAATTTGGCTCCATCCTCTGACACCTCCCTTCAGATACTTAGAGGCATCTGGAATAATGGGAAACTACTAATACTAACCTAGCACATGGTAATAACACTTTCCAATCTCTAAATCTGTGAATGCCTAGAACTATATTCCTCTTACAGACCAGTAGCTCTAATCAGTATAAGATCAGGGGGCCAGTAGTAATGGGTTAAAATTGATTTCACCTTAACAAAGCCGAATTCAGTCACTTGACCTTGCTTTAACTTTTTTGTGCTTCGGTACGTCCACTTCCCCCTTAGTCACATGAAGTAAATAATTCCTTTTCCTGTCGTTTTGCCTGACTGCCCTACTTAGACTGTAAAGTCTTTGGAACAACTGCTGTCTGATCTAATGTGCATGTACGGAGCAGAGCACAATGAAGTCCTGATCTCAGCAGGAGCCCCATCTGCTACTGCTGAGATAAATGATCTTTTCAGTACTGGTTGTTTTTTAATCTCTTTAAATTACCATAAATACATTTTTAAAGCCATATGCTTTCATTCTATATCCCACTCCACTGAAGAAATCTGGGTTTCTGTGGAAATATAATTATGTAACCATATAATTAAAGACTGCATCATACCCTGTACATGCAAGAAGGCTGAGTTGAGGTCAAGTGCCAGACTGATCTGCCACTTTGTGCATTTCAAGTACCTAAACTTACTTTAGAAAGGTTATTTTAAAAATACTTTTGTTTATGTAGTTCTGTACTTTTCCAAAGACAGAGTATTCTATTGAGTTGCAAATAGTTCAATTAAACTGAAATTGGTTTGCAGTAGAAGAAACTCTGATTCTGAAGAGACCCGTTAGTTTCTGGTATTGGGCTCTAGTGTTGTATGCTCACTGAGGAAATCCAAAGGAAATTTCTCATTTTGTTGGAAGGGTGGGGGAGAGAGAACTACATCATAGCAGGAGTACAGCCCATAGGTTCAGCTGTGTCAGGGTGGACAGAGGTGAGCAGAAGCTCTGGGAGTGAGGGGACATTCTGTATTTCTCACTCTATTTCTCTCTGCTGCATCAGTGTCCATGTGGCACTGCTGATACTTTGGCAGAGACATGAGCCGAACATTACGATGTTTGTTAGGGTTTTGGCTGAACACACAAAATTTCTAGAATGCTGCAGATGCTTTAAAGGAAGCGGCAAAGTTCAGAAGTTAATAACTTATCCAAACTGAAAGAGGAATATATAGGCTGAGTAAAGAGCATGTCTCTAATCACAGGTATTTTGTCACTGTCAACTTTCAGCATTTTGCCTTAAGTGGTGGAAGTGTTGCAGCCTTTCAAAAAATACCACAAGTTTCTTTAACAGCAGAAATTATTATTCAGCCTGGATGTTGGGACTGCTGCCATTTCTGTGTAACAGCATCTGGGGAATAAGGGTCTCTATCTCTTGACAGACCTTCCTCTTTGATGCTCTGAAGAACAAGGGTAATTCCTGTGTTACATGAGTGCTCAAACTTGACTCGTTATAAACTGCTGAGGGGGGCACATGTGCAGAAGAGTGGGTGGAAAAGGATTTCTTGAACCAGGTCCCTGCAGTACATGTTTGCATAATCCAGAGACTCAGACCAGTGATAATTGTTTTGGTATTCCTTTTTTTGTTTCTTTGTGAACAGAGAAGCTGTTTATACCTAGAGCTTCCTTAATTTTGCTCAGTTTAAAACACCACCATGACAATTTAACAGTTGTGCTTTTTTGTAGTTCTTCTTCTTGGTTGTTGTGGGGTTTTTGGTGGTGGTGATGGTTTGGTTTTGGGGTAATTTAACTTCAGGAGACATTAGAGATTTACATAAAAATCTTTCCTTCTTCAAGAAATTCAACTAACAAAGAATGCTGGTAAACACCAGGTGCAAAAAAAAGGTAATTGTCTGTAATTGTGAGAGTCTTGCTAACACAATATGTCGCTCAGTTGGATATGTGCACAGCATCCATTGCTGCGGATGGAAGTTACATAAACAAATTGAAGCTACAATAGGGACATTTATGTTTAGCTTCATTTACGTAAAATGTATTGATTTTTCTCTTTGGTAGGGGACTGTTTTTTAAACAAAATCAAACATTTACATGTATAAAATATAACATCCATAATTTTTCACAAGTTGTTAAAGTCCAATTAGGTTTGTGCAATCTGTACTTACTTGATAGGAAGATAATTTGCTGTTACCAAAGAAAATACATTTGGGGTATTTCATATGTAAATTAATTTACTTCATAGAAGAATTTAAAAAGGCTTTGGAAGTTGATGCTTTTGCTAACATCAACATTTGTTTATCTTTGAATGGCTTTTCATAATAACAGAATCTTTGGCACTCCCTTTTGGCCTTCCACCCAGTCTCAAGGTACCTCGCAAACACAAAGTTGCACAGTTCGATCTCATCCCCACATTACAGATGGAGCACAGATAAATCTCTGCCTGTGGTCTGATTTAAATTGCATGTTGGCTTCAGCTTCCAGTGATGGTGGCCAGCTGGCTCTTTTTGAAATAACCAGTGTAAACTTCCCGAGAAGCTTTGCCTTACACTTGCTGAGCTGCTCTCACTTTCCAGCAAAGGCAGGTTCTGCTGGCACATAAAGGGTCCTCCCCTGCTTGTGCTGAGGCTTCACACCTGCTGGGTGCCTTGGCTGCTGACTGTTCAACCCTCACATGAAACTTAACCGCCCATGCACAGAAGATACCCAGTGTTGTGAAGAGTGGAGGCTCCATCATCCTGTAGCTGAGCAGGATGTGTCATGCCTTGAGCAGTCTGGCCAAATCGAACCATCTCCTCCTCTGTGAAAACTGCTTATTCTTTCATGCTCACTGTTAGTTCCTCTTTGGATGACAAAAATCCAAAATTTTTTTTTTTATTATTTTAAAGCACCCATTAAGGACAGAAAAAATGAGATGATGGGTGAATGAATCCGTTAGCTCTGATCTCATTACTTTGAATAGTGTCTCAGATGTGTTTAAAATTAGCCTACTAAAGCAGGTATGACCTTTAAGGGAGAAAGAATTTAGAACGGCTTTTTATTCTGAATCAGGTTCCTCTCCAAATACTTCTTCCAATTTATAAATATTGGACTGTATTGTTGATTTGTTCTATCTTGCAAGCGGGCAAATTACTTTATGTAATGTGATTAAAATCACTCTCACACTATTTTATAGTTGCACCTGTGGAAATGAATGCCCACTTATTTTTTATGCTCATCTCTAGATAATATACAGAGTGGGAACATGCGCTGGAGTTACTGAGCTGACAAACTATATCAAAACACTAGAACTTAAAAGAAACAAAATATTCTTTTTCTGTTGTTGTTTCAGAGAAAAGTCATCAAAGCATTTTTCAGAGTTAGCACACAATTATAACATCATCTACTTAAAATTCATTTATGTGCTTTCAGGTGGCTTTAATAACATTCCTGTTCACACCTCCTGGTTACTGAGAATTAACAAATCAAGGACAGGATAATAACTTGTACCACCAAATTATCCAGAACATTTCAGAAATCATTTTACTGACCATATAGTATTAGTATTGTAAAGTGGTTCTTTTAAATCTTTGAAGACTAACTAGAACTTGGCCTGTTTTTTTTAAATCAGTGACCGTCTTACAGTGTCCTTCACTAGCAACTGCTGTCTCTCTCTAGTTTCTCTGCTAGTCATTTAATTTTTTGATTTGCTCTTGTCAGTTCCTTTCAAAATATTCTAGGACAAAGAGAGAAAAGCCTATTCTGACATATCAGATAGTTGCTGGGAGTTATCCAGGGAAGTCTTCCAGATTTTAGGAGGGTAGGAGGGGGAGCATTGAGCTATACCCCATAAGGGATTTCTTGTCCTCCCCGGGAAAAGTCAGAGCAGAAACTGCAACAGGTGATTTCTGGGATCTGCCAGTCTTTGCCACTGTCTCAAATGAAAGCGTTCTCAGCGTGAAGTGAAGGTGGAGGCGAGGAACAGAACAATCACAGGAAATGTGCCTGTGGCCGTGTTACCTCGGGCTGTGATCTTGTGCGGCCCCGTGTGCTGCATCAGGTCGGGACATCGGCAGCTGCTCTGGGGCCGCCCCGGAGCTGGTGGCCGTGCTGGAGCACGGAGCATTCGCGCTCCCCTGCATCTGTGTTGAATCAATGTCTCCATGCATCACTCTGTGTGCAGGGGCAGCTTTCCCGCGGAGTGAACACTTGTGGGTTTCTGAGCACTCAGGTAGCCCAGTGTCCTCTGAATACCACCAAGGGTACACAAGGGAGACAAGGCAGTGAGGAAAAGGAGGGGAAATCACAGGCAGTTTGTGCATCATAACCTTATAAATTACCACCAGTAAGTGCAATGGGAAATTCTAGTCCAGGCTCTGGCTTCTTTTCTGATTGCTAACGACTGGTTTACATTGTAAAATGCTAGAGGCAGTGGGTACACACTACCAGGGATTGAATACAGGGCTTCATTGAAATTGGGCAGTCAGTTTTAGTTATGTTATTGTTTTAAGAAGGGGCTAAAATATCCGGAAGTTGACAGAATAGTAATTTTTATTCTTCTCACAAAAAAGAAAGTACCAAATTATTTAAATCATCATGATACAAATTCAATTCTAGGTTGTGAACTGGCTAAGCAAGTTGAAATCTGAAGCATTGGTTGTATTCACCTTTCATGTACAGCTGAAGAAAATCTGACACTCCCACAAATATCCCAGCTGGCATCTTTACTATGCTGCTTCAGCAAATAACCACCCCATCCCACAGCCTGCATTCACTTCTTCCATGCATTTCAGTATATTTAAGTTGTCATCTATGCAGAAGTCCACACTAAGCTTTCCTGATAAACTGGACAGGATACTGGAAAGGAGTAGAGAGAAATGAAGGGGAAAATACAGTTCCCCTCAGACAGATTGTAACTGCACAGGTTTCTTCATTAGGCTGATTGCTGTGTCCGTGCAGATTTCCATGAATGCAGAATTCACAGTGTGAATTGGCAGATCATTCATCTGGCTCAGGTTGCACGTTCCCAGAGACAGGGCAGAGGCAATGGGGACAAACTGACACGTGTGAAACTCCATCTGAACACAAAAGACCTCTTAACTGTGGAGGTGGTCAAACACTGGAGTAAGTTGGACAGAGGGGTTGTGAAGTGTCCAGCTGTGGAGATACACAAAACCTGACAACAGTGTACTGAACACCCAGTTCTAGCTGGCCCTGCTGGAGCAGGAGCATTGAGCTAGATGATCTGCTGAGGTCCCTGCCACCCCCAGCTGTTCTGTGTTCCTGTGTCATCTCAGAGATTTATTTCTGAAAGCTGAGGCTTCTTTCATTTTGCACACACATACATACCTCTGTACAACACCAAAACCACAACTCCAGCTCCCACCACTGGCCATTTCCTGGGTGCTGCTTATTCCAGCAGCAGTAGCAGTGTCTCATTTTGCCATTTTTCACTGGCCTCACCTGCCATGCCAAGGCAGGCTAAGGATGCAGAAGGGCCTTGTCACACAATGGTCTGTCAAGAATGCCATTAAGAATTCTGAGCTAAGCTGTTGGTAAGAATTGTCCCCAAGGCCCTGGTGGGGCTGCACCATAGAGCTGTCTGGCCCAGTGAATAGTGTGACCCTGTGGCTGGGAGTTCAGCACAGGAGAGGGTAATGTGGGTGCATGGGAGGGCACCTGGCTTGGGAGCTCCTGCTGCTGATGGCTCACTCCTGTGTTCTGTAGGCAGTGAGGATAGAGAGGTTTGCTCTCTTCTTAAATAGTGATCATTTCAGTGCTCTGGCTTGTTTTATTTATTGTGCTGGTGTAAGTAATGTATGGCAAATTGTAGCACGTGGCAGATGTGACTGTCCAGAGCTGGGAAGGTGGCCCTGCAGTATTGAACAAAACTTATCCTTGAACCAAGTCTGCCATGTCACAGTCACCATTTGTTCATTGAGGGCAGAAACCTCAATGCTGTGCCCTTGTTTGTTAAAGCCTCTTCCCAAACAGACAAAGCCTGGCTTGCTTTCCCTCTTCCCTCTGGCACAGTGCTCCACCCCACCAGCATTCTCAGTGCACAGCTGCTTAAGGGTTATTTTCTCTGGGAGGTGGTTGTGTGGGGGGATATTCATGTACACACACACACATGCACAGAAGGATGTGTTCTCCTAAAGAAGAAACAACTTTGTCAGCAAATTATCTCGTCTTATTTCAGCTATTATAATCCTCTTCAAGCCTCAACAAAGCACCCACACATGTTTGATCAAGTCACTATTAAAGAGAAATATTGTGCTGTTCTTGCCAACTGGACCACCTACACCTTGGTATCACTATAATTATTGTCAAATATTATTGTTACAAGAGGGCACAAACTGTGTAGATCTTTCTTTAATATGACAGTGGCCAATTTAATGGAACATTACTGATTAGCACAGCCAGGGCAGAATATGCTAGCATACCTTTTACAAAACTTTATGTTACAGTTGAATGGATTACAGAACACCTCTTGAATGCCTAGTGGCTGGCGTTGTGCCAGAGCCTTTAAAAGAATTGAAAATGCAGCTTGCTTTCTCCTTTTTCATGAAGAAATCTGAAAGCAGAAGCACTGACCTTGGCAAGCTTCTTGCACTAAGTTTTCCAGTAGGCAAAAGCACTATAAATCAAACCAGAATAATTCTGTGTATGTTTTTGTTTTCATGCAGGCTGCTAGGATTGCACTTAAGGACTTGATTTTTATTGCTAAAGGAATGTTTTTAAATCATCAAGACCTAGAGCGTGTTGTGAGCTTAGTCCAAATTTCATCATCATCTTTTGCAATTTGCCTAACGCCCTGGCTCCCATGGAAATACAATTTATTTCTCTTGCAGAAGTCATTACAATCTATGAGCACAAAGAAAGAAACCTGCAGAACAGAAAATGAGCAATAAAATCATGACAAAATCTGCTACCTAGATTCTTTCCCCTAAAGCAGAAAAATAAGATAAACAGTGCTTCTCTTTTTCTCTGAGTTATTATTAGTTCAGTATTATTTATCATACAGCTTGGAAATCTTAAAATGTTACAGTTTATTTTTCATGCATGGCTTTGGGGAGCCTTTTGACTCTGCTGAGAATTGTAACATGACATTGTTTTCAAAATGAAAGCTCTGAACAGATTATTTTCCACATTATCTAGATAATAGAGGTGATAGATGGGACCAAGTCTAGCTGGTGTAAGCAGTTGTAACTCATTTAAATTATGGAAATTTCCACCAGCAAAGAACCTGCCTCTAAGGAGAGGAGTCTGGAGGAAATATTCAAATTCATGTTACCTTTTTTTTTTGTTGTTCATATGGACATAACTTGCATTTAGGTTTATGGTAAAGAATATTAAACTGAACAAAAATTTAATTCCATCTCTATGTGCTCTTTTGTGCTAAACCACTAAAACATATGTTCCCTAAGCCTGTTTACAAGCTTCATCTTTCTGTGCATCCAGGTCAGCTAAACACATGCTTAGATCAGAAGCAACTTACAAAGTCTATGTTAACACCAGTGGGACTCCCCGTGTGTTGCAGTAAGCTTTGCTAAATATTGATCATTAGAACACATATTTAAACTTAAAAGCTATAGTGCTTTCCTGACTGTGGGCTTTCGAGCCCTTCTAAAATGTTTTATCTTCAACTTAGACTAAATATATCTCTCTCCATAAACACATGTACGTATTTATATGTACTTTTCTTAATTTACAGCATTTGATATAATTACCATGCTGTATGTGCTGTATGTATCAGCCAGAAGTTTAGGGATTGATAGGATTTTCCTTGCTATTTCTCCTTTTTCTCCAGTTTTTCAGTCCGTATTTTTGACGTGTTATTTCTGAGTTCCAGCACCAGTTGGCAAGGGCAAGTCTTCAAACCCACCCATGGCTGTTTCTGTCAAATATCGGATCTGTGGGGCTCAGAAGCTCACAGCTGAGCCGTGAGACACAGCTCTGTAGGGAATGATCTTTATGCATTTTCTCAGTGTGCTGCTGGCACTTATAAAGTTAATAATCACAGTGTAATGAGTAGGCCTACTTTACTATGGGCATAGTTTACAATTAATGTTATTTCTTTTCATACTTAAAGTGAAACTTCCTTTTTCCCAATTCCCGCATGACAGACAGATGTTTAAACATACTGGGGGCAACCACACAATCTTTAGCCCAAGTGTTTTCCTGAAATTCTTTTCTTTCCTCATGAATCTTCTTTAGCTGGCTTCTTTCCTTTGGTTTCACATCACCAGAATAAAAGCTTCTACATCCTTATGTACTTTGGGACAAGAGTTACACTGTGAGAAACCACCTGAACCAACATTGGGAGTCATGAAAATAACTGCACTAAGGACTCATCTATTGCTTCATCATCTGCATTTTACGTTTTTCTGTGGAATTGTTTCAACAGATGTAAATCCCCTAGATCGTGCTGTAAGGGTAGCATATTTTACCTTAGCCAAAAACAATTCCTAAAGTATTTGGCTTAAAATAAAAGCATCCATATGGGGTTTTGCTGATTTAACTCTTCTGATTTCAAAAAGTAGTTTTACTTACATCTCTAGAGAAACAAAATGTACTAATTTAAGACCTAGCATCTAGTTTAAGAGTCTGTCTAATGAAGGGGGAAAAAAGGAAGGAGAATTATTTCTACCTTTAAGTTGTCATATATTAAAATGAAATAACATTTAAAATCAAGACCGTTGCCTTAACTAGCTATACTTCATATTTTATATTCTTAAAATGTTATAACAATATGAGGGGGATCTGTTTAGGGCAGATAAGGGTGGAGAGAGGAGAGAATCTTCTGATGATAGCAATATCAGATGAAGTTTAGGTAACTTGGGCCAGTTTAAAGCTGGCAGGCACCCTGTAACTTCCAAAGATGGATGGTTGTACAGCTGGGGACAGGGATGCTCCTCTCTGGTTATATGGCTTTCCACATCTCTTGGGGTGCAGCGTGGGGGAGGGAGCTCTGGCAGTTCATCTCACTGGATATAAATGTGCATTTTCTTTTAAGTGTTCTTGCATGATCAGGAAAATTATCTCCTATACAGAATATCCGTGAAGTGTCTTGCCCAAATGTATGCATTCAGCAAAAGTGCTCCTGTAGCTTCTGTAAATAACACTGGTCCACAAATGTCTCACTGGCTCACAGATGTCTAAGCACTGCTTGCATGCCGAGCTGGTAGATGCCTTACAAATACTTAAGCTGGAGAGAAATGTTAGTCTTTACTGGTAAGCTGCAACTGAAGAGTTTTATTTAGTAGCACTTTTTGGAGATTGGCACAGCAGCATCAAACCTCTGTCTATGAATACCTGCACATGGTTGTCACCTGGCAGGAAGTACATGGTCTGGTTTGGTATGTAACACCAGCTCAGCTGGCAGCACTCTGAGATCTTCATTAAAGGATCCCAGTTAGATTCCTCCTCCTAGCCCACCTGTAGGAACACCATTGATGATGTTACAGTGGAGGCCATGTAGCATTGAGTAGGTGTGCTATACTCTGTTCAATTTTTTTACTGTGTTTATATGCACTCAGGGCAATTAATGACATGAAAGGTATTGATCATGAAGGTGTGGGTGGCTTGGGGTTCAGGTTGCTTGGTTTGGGTTTTTGTAATAAATACACAAACTCTGCATCAGAGCTCTTACCAGAGGTCATGTTTAATAAACTACACTTGATGCATAATATGCTAGCATGTCATGTCTCAGCAGCATACTGATAATATCTTCTGCCTTATTCTGTAGATACTTCAGGATGTGGAGTATGAAAGCTCTTGAAACTAAAGCCAAATGCTTTCTGTAGGGAATTGTGTGCTCACTGTCAGTCTTGTTCAAACATACATTTTAGTCATCTTCTGTAAGTCAGGACCCCCAGATTTGTTACATCCCTGTGGTGTAATTTCCTCATTCAAAAGACTGCACTGGTAATCATTTAAAGGCACTAAAAATAGTATCACTAATTTGACAGGCTGCTAGCCTAAAAAAATTGTGCAACATATAATTTTATTGAGAGACATGTATAAGTGAAGGTTTTGGGGGATCACCTCAATCCAGCTGAGACATAAATTTTAACGCTACCATGGTGCCATTGGATATAAAACATTAAATGAGCAATATTCGATGTGCACATTTCAAACCTGTGCTTGCAAATTTTTCTTGCAGAGTTTGTATTAATTGAAATTGTTTAGCTTTTGTTTCAGACCTTCAGTGGTTATGGTCTGGTACAAACAGGTAGTGACAGCACTTCTAAACACTCATTTAGATCGGAATCATCTGGTTTCTGCAATCTGCCCAGGTTATAATTTTGTGATAATATCCTTGAAACTTTCTGGTTTTGTCTTACTTCATCTGAAATTCACTTCCTTTTAATATTTATAGCTCTTAGTTAAATTAAGAGGTAAATGTGTTCTTCTAAGCCTTGTTTAACTACACTGGAAGTGTCCTTTTGGAGACAGTTCTTTGGAAAAGAAGAAAAGAGCTACTTAGATTGAATAAAAACTATCAAAATGGACCAATAAGACAAGGCAAAAACACACCATTAAGCATCCAGGTCAGTCTGGGGCAGAGACTGGAGCTATATCTGTATGGCATTGACATGCTTAATATAATGAAATGATGATGGGAAACAGTCTTGCAAAATTGCTATCAGATGAGCTTCTATTTCCAACAGAGGGTTTCCGCATGGCTCTTCTTAAATCTTCAGAGACACCATCTTTAGATCCGTGGAAATATCTAAAAGATATTTAATTTTTTTTGATTAATTGTCTATTTTATTATTTTAATAAGCATTGTAAAAAAGCAAAATATGAAAAAGACCATCCTCTGTAATTATATGCAGCCAAATATGAAAAAAAGTGAGCTGGGATCCATGCAGAGAACCCTGCAAACTTCAGCTGGTTCTCTAAAACATATGTGAAGTTCTTGACGTTGTTAATGCTTTAAAATCAAGCTGAGATTCTCACAAAAAGATTCAAGAAAGATTTGGCTACAGACTGCTTCTAAAATTGGCTAAGGCTTCACAGTAATACTCATTTCTTTCTACATCATAGTCTAAAACAGTCATTATTTCATGAGCCAATTATGCATGCCAGAGTGCACAAAACTAGAAATTAATAGTATCTGCTAAGCATCCTGTACTCTGATGTTGCATAACATGGAAGAGGGGAGTGACTTTAAAACTTTCAAAGTGAATTAAGAACTGGTCTCTTGCTTAATCCTGATTCTCACTGAGTTGTGATCAATTCCTTGCTGGCTATCTCACCTTTCACTTCAAGTCACAACAAATTCCATGAGAAGTTCTTACTTACACATCTGCTTAAGGCCGAATGAAAGCAGAATTCAATTAACTTTATGGCGAATCTGTTAAAAACCCACAAAACAAGGGAACCAAAAATTCAATCTGAGGACTGCATCTGATTCTCCATCTTTAACATGCTGCGATGTGTCTAGAGATTACAGCGCATATGGTCTGTAAAACCACCCACCATTCCAATATGTCTGAAATACAGAGTAGTACATGTAGCATCACAAGTTAGAAATTAGGTAGAAGAATGGATGTTAGTGTTAAACCTACAGAAACACAGAATGACACAGTTCAGACTAAGTATGTGTTCCTTTGATCCAGCATTGCACCCTTTGTTTTTTCTGTTAGGCTGAACTGGAAAAGTTCTCCAGGCAGTGGGTGCTTCATGGGCCAGATGTGCTGCACCACCAGGGCAGAGTCAAGGACAATGTGTGTGTTGGAGGAAAACTTCAGCAAGCAGGTTCTGAGATGAGTCACACCAGTGGCACCAACTCCTGCAATATCTTGCTGTCTTTAAAAGCCTCTGCAGTCTTTACCTTGAGTATCACTTTAGGTGGTTTTGTGCCTGAGCAGTTTTGCAATACTTTCACGAAATATGATATGCTATTATACCAGCTTAAAACAGTCATCAATATTTCAAGTGAAGAAATGTAAAGAGCTTCTCAAAACAGGTACTATTTACTGTACCTCAAAGAGATGCCCTTCAATGGGACTCACAGAAGCACAGCAATATAAAAACACTATCCTGATAATAATACAGATCACAATCAAGCTGATGTACATCTTAGGACACCTCCACAATTTTGTTTCCTGCACTGCATATCTGACAAAGTAGAAGATATTTAATTCCTGGTCAGAGGAAGGTAAAAGAGCCAAGCTTTGTGTCTCAGCAGTTCGGTGGTACTGCTGAAATTGTCTTTACCAACCTGTCTTTAGCTCCTCTTCAATCATTCTTTAATATAAGTGGGAAAGGGATCCTGCTATTGATTGAACTCTTTGCTTTTATCCAGCCTGCCTTAAGCTTGAAATAGATCTCTTTTGTCATAGAAATAATAATAAAGGTTTCTCATAGTGGAGAAGGGGGTCCTAGTACTGTGTGAGTTTTTTGTTGCTCACAAAATAAGTCAAATCTCTTTGGATAAACAATGGCACCAGTGCCAGCTTCCACACAGTGACAACTAGTGCTGCACAAATTGATGTGCCACCTTAATGCTCCAGGATTGATTGAACATTTCCCTGCTGTTACTTTTTTTTTCTGTGCTGTTGTCTTTCCTCAAGAGAACAATGTTCCTAGCATGACCCCTTTTTCTTTGCACGTCAAGTGAAGGAAAATCACCCTTTGCTGTACTTGTGGGGACAGATATTGATCTCAGACTCAGTAATGCAAACCAAAAGTAACTCCTTGGGAGCTGAAGGCATTGCCCCAAACATTGGCCTGTGGAGCTGGGGTCAGACTCCAGCCACTGACCTCCAAGTTTTATTTTTTACCTAATGAGAAGCACTATTTCTAATATGCCCGTGCTGCAGAGAGGCCTCATTTGGCAGAAGTGAAAATTTATTGTTGTTTATTATTGATGCTCATAACACCAAACATTTATGTATGTCACAGTCTCAATACATTTTCTTAACGGTCACATCTTTGCCAAATGTATTTATATTTCTGCAAGAGTTTAGGAGCAGTAATACCAACATTTAATTTTCATAAAAGCTTTTTTTTCCCAAGAAAATCCCATAAAGCCTCATCACATACCACAGCTATCACTTACTGCACAACAGATATTTTATGCTCAGTTTATGTCACTTCAACTCTTTTTAGAAAGTGCCGGATATGGACATAGCTAAGCTCAGGACAAATCCTTTCTGCTGTGCTGGTTAATCTTTGTTTGGCTTGTGTAAGATACACGAGGTGAAAAGGTGGATGAAGCTTGAGCTGAGATAAACATCAAAAAGTTTGTGCATTTAAAAAAAGAAATGCTCAGGAGATAGAGGAGAGACTTAAGAAAATCTTATCAATTAATATAATGATCTACAGACAGAAGATGATGTACAAAACATTAGTACCTATTTTCTCTGGAATTCCAATAAAAAATTCTAGTTATCATACAAGTCACTAGTGGCTGCCTTAATTACAAAAAATCAGGAAGTGCAGCTCTTGGTGAAATGCCACCACAGCTAAGTGTCACAGCATGAGTTAGGCTACGAGTACACTTTCTGAAAAATGCTCAATACTAATTGTAAAATTTGTAACCAGACTTACGTAGAACCTTTAAATATCTGAGGCATTTTGCTAAAGTCTGCTGTCCAGTTAGGCTTTTCTTCTCCCATGAATGGTTCATACGTACACAAAGATTTTTCTCTACAGAAAAACTACAGAAATATGATCATTGTTACCACGAGTTGTTGTTAATAATTTGTAGGCAGTCAGGATAATTATAATAAAACCACACAATCCAAACAAAAATGAATACTTACTCTTTCTTAAATCTGCTTTCTACAGATTCTGGCAGTCATTGGAGGTTTAATATTCATAGAAAGATTTTTGGGGGAGTGCTATTGTGACAAAGAAGTGAATTCCATTCCATCTGCATTGAGGACAAAGTAGTGCTTGTTGATGTGGACTTTTTTCTCTTATTTTCTTTCAAATCTAGCTCCTTTTGATTTTAAATTATCTTTCTGATAAGCAGCTTTTACAGCTTATCAGTTGTGGTACACATCTACTAATTTGTATGGTAGTTTTCCCTCTTCCTAACTAGGAGACAGTTATTGTACTTTTTCTAACAGAAAAATGATGACTGGGGATGGGTGAAAACGAGGAATAAATGGTGATCAGCCAGTGTTTGTGGTCATAAAAAATGAATATATGGTTTTGTGTTCAAGTGAGAGCATTCACAGAGCTAACAGTAATTCCAGACAGGAGATGTACAAACACAATACTCTTTGTGAATATAAATTTAGAGAGGGACAGAAGGCTGTACAAAGTGAACAACCATTCACAGTTCAAGCATTTTTTTCTCTAACACCATCAGTACAACATTTAACTGGCTTTGCACTTACAAAGTAATTCAGTGCTGATGCTTTGCCTCTGAGACGATGGAAGATATTTTTGCTGTCATTTGCCTGAGATGGTACTATTTCCTGGTGCTTTAAAGTAAATAATTTATTGTAGCCTGGGGCTTTCACTCTAAGACTTTTCATATATGATACACTACTTACCTTAGCATTCCTGTTTATGTATTTACATTTCTCTCATCTCAGTGGTTCTCGGGCTCCTGTGTACCAACACGTCTTCCACTCCCTGCAAAGGAGGAGTATAAGTCATTAATGCTTCTGTATCCCTGATGATTTTATTAAATGAAGTTTAATTACTTCCATTGCTTTTGTATAACATAATCTAGTGCTCATTTACTCTATTATTAACATTCAGAGGAATTAAAATAGGGTGCATTTGCATCAGCACACATTGAGCATGATGTAAGGCCAGGCGTAATTAATTTCTCTCGCTTACAGCTATGGAGATTGTTAATTTAAAAAAAAAAAAAGGCAATATGTAGGATTTGATTTTTATTTGCATTAGGTTACTTATCACTCTGGAGCTGTAAATCAGCATTCTGGTTAAAAGTGTTCCTATTTTTACTTTTGAGCACTGTTTACCAGAGTGCTGTCAAATGGTAAAATGTAATAGTGGAGCTAATTCTTTTTGCTGCAGGGAGAAAGAAATGATACTACACATTCAAAGTTAAGTAACTGAACTACAGATCTAGCTCCTCTTATGAATGGCAGAATTTTCAGCAGCTTCAAGGAGAGAAGGTGTGAGCCCCTCAGTCAGTGATTTGTAACTTTCCAGAGAAAACGAGTTGTTCTACATAGTCAGGTTTGGTCCTCCCCACCCCTGCTCCATAGCTTTGACCCAATCCATAGCACCCGTCCTTGTCAGCCCCAGGTCTGTCATGCCACGGCTCTGGCTGTAAGGTCTGGGAGCTCCACACCTCTCCTGTAATATACCCAAAGATCTGCAGTGTGATCACACCTTGCTCCTTGGGAACCACTGCTTCAAATGACACCATTGCAGAACTGCCTGGTGTAGGGAGTTCCAAGCTCTGTTTTGGTGCTCCCAGACTGACAGAGAGACAGTGACCTATTTTTTTACAGAAAGTGCTGAAAAAATGGTTCTTCTAAAAAATTTTCGTTTCTTTAAAAGCTGACTAAAATGGGAGCCCTGAAACTGAGGAATACATAAATCCTCAAGCACTTTTTAAAAATATATTGCTTATGTAAGAGGATTTGCTAACAGAAATTAGACTGAATGAACCATCCACTTTGGAAATATATCATTCCAGTAGCCTTCCCTGACCTTCTGCAAGGGATCATGTGCATGAGTTTGCTCCAGAGTTTTTTGGTAGAGAAATGTGGTTGTCTTTCTTGTTTAATTCTTTACTATTTCCATGTGGTAGAATGTTAAGAGATTGCTTTTTCTGTCCCCTGTCAATAAGTGACCTGCCTTAACCAGGCACTCAAAATGAATCATAGCACTTGTCAGCACGTGCACCAGCGATTGCTAAGGAGCTAACCACTCCAAGGCCATCTGTAGCAGCACTTGCTGTTCATTTCCCAGTACAAGGCTTAGTGTGGTTGTGTCTTTGGCAGTGAATATTATTCATTAAAAGTCCTCGTGAGATGGAGGAAGCGAAAGAGAAAAGCTCTGTCAGCTGTATCCATTTTTTATTGCCTGCTGGTCATGAAATCAGAGCGGGTATAGCGGTGTGGAACAGGGATACAGCAACTGAGATGGACGTGGTCCCGTGGGGGCAGGAGGAAGGAAAAGAGTTTGTTTGAAAAGAGGCTTTAGCAAGTGCTTTGGGAGTCTTCTGTTAGCCCCTGAGAAAATCAAAAGTAAAGACCGAGCCAAGGTAGTCAAGGGAATCCAGGTAATTCACCACTGATGTAAACCACTGATGCAGAAGTAAATCCTAAGGAAGCCAGAACCCAGAGCAGAAGATATCATACACCTGCCTCAAAGAGAAGTTCTTCTGTAGTTAACCTAGTTTTCAAACCCAAAGTCACAAGCATTGGGGGAGCAAGAGGTCTCTTCTCTTTCATGCTGAGGAATTCCAAGGAGAAGGGGGAAAGAGAAAGGATACAGAGATAACCTACCCTGGACCAGTAAAATACTTCTCAAGTTCCTGGTGAGGGTCTAGTAAGGAAGGTAAAAAGCAGCCACTAAGATCTCTGCTGAACAGGTACAAATGTACTGTGTTTGTGTGCCGTGTTTAAATTCTTAATGCTCAATGTCAGTTAACTCTAGAATTACAACGGAATTCCCAGTTTATGCAATTCCTAGTTTATGCATTGAATTCAAATATTGGAAGAAGAAATAGTCATCATCCTTTCAACACTCCGCCTGCTATGCTAGATAAGCAGTGTTCAGTCTACCTTCTCATTGATTTTAGAACATTCTGATATAATCCTAGGGCATTTAATGTAAAGAAAGAAAAAAGCATTCAGGAAGCCTTCCTGAAATATGGTCAAATTAGATTTCTTTAGTTAACAGAAAAAAACATCCTTCAAAGTGGTTTAGACCGTTGAAATAATAATACTGTACAGTGAGACTTAATGTGAGGGCATTTGTAATGGACTGGATTTGAAGCTATGGATAACTGCACAGAATGGGAAAGTCCACTTAGACAATCAGTAGTCTTGTTGTTTCAGTCTAAGAAACATATTTTAAATTTCACAGACAGAGTTACCCTCAAAAATAACTTGGGAGCCAAAATAAATGGTCCAAGAATTGTTTTTGAGAAAAGTTGGTTATAAATTTTCTTAGTAATACACCTTTTCTTCCTGTTCTAAACCTTGCTAAATGCCTTCCTTGGGCCAATAAGGACTAAGCATAGACTTAAAATCACGTTCATGTTGGATTAATGAAGCACTAGTAGGACAATAGATTTAAGTTATTGATGGTAAAATTTAATTTGAGGAAATTCAAAAGACTGAAACAGAAATTAATTGGACCTCACTGTTTGTTCAACAGACTTAGTAGTGCCCTCATACCATAAAACCGAGAATGCTCAAAGGAAACCTATTGAAAATGAGTTTTTCTTTCTTTAAATTATTTTTTTATGTCTCCATAGCCTTATTTAACATGAAAGATGTTAAAAAGTCACAAACACATCTAGAAAAGTTATTCCTATAAATTCATATAAATGCTCAGATGTGGACAGTTAAAAAAAAACCCCACAATATTTTATTCACTAATAATCATTTTCTAATAACAAAATTCTCATGTTCAAATTTCAGGATACGGTGTAAATTGGGGGGAAAAATATTTCTGTAACTTCAGCTATGTAAAAAGCATCCCTGATAGACCGTGAGATACCCTGTCTGCATTTTTTTTCTTACTGAAAATCATCAGCAGCTTTCATCATATCAGAAGGTATTTTCATGGGCAATACAATCGTGTCTTTCTGTCCAACTTTGATAGGCCACAGAATTTTCAATTTCTTGGTTTAAATAAGCATCACTACTGCAATCTTAACTCTTTTTTCATAATTAATTTAATATTCCTAAAAAGAAGAAAGCCATAGCTCTGGTTTTTATTTATTAAATCATAACACCATGCAGACAGAGTAGCAGAGTAATCTAGATAATCATCTTTTATGTTAAAAATTCCATCCATGCTTAAGAAATTAATCTGGTTTTTATATGGAACATTCCACAACAAAACAAGTAAGTTTTGAGCTGCACCTAAATGAGATGGATGGGCAGTTGCAGTCCTTAAACTCCACAGCATTTCCAAGAATCAGTGATTGATTAGAGCACAGTTCCTAGGTGCCGTATGCAAAGCAATTACACTGTCCCCTGAATATCCTTGGCCTGAAGAGGTAGCTGGGAATGGACCATATTTCTCATAGTGTGGTAACTCTTGTCTGTATGAACAGAACAAAAGAGAAGGAGCAAACTGCAGCTGGTGCCTCTCCAGTACCTAACTCAGGAGTTCTGAGGGAGCAGCACCACTCGGCAACTGCAAGGGATTTGATCCCATATTCTTCCGTGTCTTATGTGTTAATCACCTGTGTTTTCTCTGCCTCTGTTTAAAAATTTGAGCTAGTAAAAAGAATGGGTTTTCTTGGAATGCAAGAGCCTGAGAAATATTACTCCCTATTTTAATTAGGTAAAATTGTTTCTATTCACACTGATACAGAAATTATTGGGCAAATGTATTGTTTACAGCGTGGGAGTAATACTAGGGATTTTTACTATGAAACACATGCAAAAAACCCCATCTTTTTTCTGAAATAGCATGAGGTCATGCTCTTTCTTTTTTCTCTTCGAGGCACATTTTAATTATTGATGATGTAGCTGGGCAACAGACAAGTGAAGTCCAATGCTTTGAAATGTAGCAAGAGGAGGTTGTTGTGGAGACTACTTTTAGTCATTTCTGAGTAAATATTAGTTCATTCCTTCTTTCCTGTATGTCAGGAAGGGGATGCATTAACTCATCACTTTAGAGTGTTGCAACAGGATCTATCCCAATAGGGGTAGGAATTATCCCCGTTAGTGGCAAGCAGTGGTCCCAGAAGTGTCACAGAAAGGAGGAACTACATGCATGTCTGTCTGGGCAGTTACAATGGAATATGAGATGTTGGACAGATAATGTGTGCATGAGAGATTTTACTCAGGCCTTATCTAAAGGGAAAGAGTCCCCACTGTACGAATGTTTGGTTCCTTTAGCTGAACATCTTCACCTGCCTTCCTTCTTTGTAATGCCTTCAAAATTCTGGGTGTGATTCTCTCAGAAACGTGAGCAGTTAGTCCATGTACTGCCCTTGCATGGCAAATGCACCTCTTGCAGGAGGCGTAATGTGGGCCCTCAGCCTTCTCTGTCACAACTTGATACTGTCCTGGTCTTTTCTGAAAGGTCTGAGGCTTTTCTTTCAAGAGTCATGAAGGACAATACAGGATCTGTTGCTTCTCTGCTTGTTGGCCTCCTGCTAGCCACTGCTGTCTAGGCTAGGGCTCTATATATACCATATATACTATCTATATTACTGTGGTATTTTTCTAAAAGATATCTTACCTCTTGCTGGGGCACTTGGTCAAGTTGCTGGATTAATTATACCAGAGCCTTGGTATGGGTAAAAACTACTAGATTTTTGGGAGATTGGGCTTTAGGCTTTTTGGTAGTTATTTTTTTTTGACTCTACACTGATAAAAAAATATAGTACAGATGTCAGCCTCAATGGCATTTCTGTCTGGCGTCAATATCTCACAACTGGAATAGAAGATGATTAGTGCCATTCACAGGCTAGAAGATATCAGAAACAGTTTTCTGGTTTTGTGCTCATAACCCAAGTTTGATTTGCTGCCTGGTGTAGATCTCTCCAGTTCCCTTCCTGTGGTGATTCTTTTTCATACATATGAACTTTCAAGGTGAATTGGCATGTCAGACTAATGAAGTTGTGAGTGGTTATCCACTGGGGACATCAGTGTTTAAGCATGAGATCATGGCAGGTAAATCTCTTGATTTGAGCCTACCAGAAGGCATGTGGGAGGCCCGCTTTTGGCATTTATATTTTGGAGTTTCCCTCCCTCTAGAAGCTATATTTCTCAAATTTTCTGGCCTTTTTAATTAATTGTGCCCCTGCAAAAATCCAGTTGACTTTTTAAGCCCTTCAACTTTCTCTTTGAAGAGACATATGGCACTCTCTCCTAAATGTGTGACCCAAAGCAAATCTTGAATTGAAGCTTTACTCTGGTAATGACCCACTGCCATATACCCGATGTGATAAGTAAAACCAGCAGTAGGTCCCCATTTTTCCTGACTCTTGTTCCTCAGCCAGGAACTTGGTAGAGTTCAGGAGCTGCTACAGAGCACCCTTGACTGACCCTTTCCTCTTAGGATGGGGGTATGACATCAGTTACTTCCATTCTTCCTGCATTTTGCTTTTGGGCATGATGCCACACAAATCCATCTGAGTGATCTCATCATGGCAATTTATTCTTACTGGGCTTTTAAAAACTTTGATACAGTTGGTACAGACTCAACTTTGCCGAGGCTTGTCCTATTTCTTCTCTAGCAATTCAGAGGAACACACTGGCTGTCAGGATATTTGGGTTTATCCAGAAATACCTCTCTGACGCCTTTCCCTGTAGTCTCTAATCTGTGTTGCCACCATGTAAAATAAAGCTACTCAGTGCTGCTAGGAGCTACCCCACATAAACTAGAACAGTCAAGAGCTGAAATTTTTCAGCTGCTAAATGGATCCTATTGATTCTGCCCTTCAGGTCCAAATAAACATTCAGCTCTCTGGCCTCCATGAAGAGGCAATTTGACTTTTTGCTATGGTCAAGGGGCAGGGGAGAGACGTGGCAGATACAGAGCTTAGGCAATTTCATGCACACATTGGAGTGGCTGCTTGGATGTGTGTATTTGCCTTTTGAAGGACTGTAGTCTTACCTTGCAGCTTCAGCACCTTGTCAGAGTACAGAGTATTTCCCCAGGTGCTGGGGCCCTCAGGTGACTGCTACCTCTACTTTTAGCAAAAGCCCCTTCAGTGATCATGACCAATAGCAAATGCTTTTTCCAAGCATTTCACAGAGCTATTAGGACACACAGACATCTTGCAATGGTGAACAATACAAAGACTCAAACAGAAACTATGCTAGCTGTGAAATCAGAAAGAGTTTAGCTATTGGTTTTGATAGCAAGGTAATATTTTAGGGGTTTTGCAGTGCTTTATTGTGCTGTGAAGGTATGTTAGCCTACACATCTTTATTATTGTGCAGGCTGAATAGAGCTTGTACACACCCCCACTTAGTTCAGGATCACCAAAACTTCTACTTTCTCTGCCAATTGGTGAGGTAAAGGGAACAGGCAATAGGTCCTTAGGAAGGCTGAAAGGAGAGGTGACCACCTACCTATCACCTTTATCAGAGAGCCAAGCCCAGCAAAGAAATACCATCAGTCAGCACAGGCTCTGCCAGTTCTCCTGACCTCAAGTCATAGAAAACCCAAGCAAATGTTGTTTCTCTTTCCTTGCAGTATGCTTAGAGTCTCTGTGCCTGAGATTTGGATTTGAGAGAAGACTTTATCTTTACATTAGAATGCAAAAATGAGAGAGGCGTGAGAGAGCACGCATCACCTCTAACAAACTCTTCTCTATTGCAGTGTAAGACCTTGTCCTTTCCCTTCTTCTATGGGTTTTGGGAGACAGAAAATCAAATCTGATTCTCTGAAAGAAAGAAGCAGAAGACAAATTAAATTATTGTAATGTTAACAAAATCAAAAATAAAAATCTCTGAGTTCAAATACTGTCTTTGTTCAGAATCTCCTGAAAGATGGGAACAGCCTGTAATACCTGATGGAGCAAAAAGGAGAAAGCAGTTTACTAAAACAATAATCTAGCTATGCACAGTAAACAGTTACTCTAAGAGCAAGAATCCCTGGGAGAATTCCTACCAGTTATAAAACAGCTGAGAGATATTTCATACTAGTGATTTATAAATATATTTTGGGTTTAGGGCAAGCATTATTTTTAGCCAGATCATCTATTATAAAATTAAGTAATTTATTTTACTAGTAATAAATATTTAAGACACAACTGCTGTGTTTTATAAAATCTAAAAAGTTATTAGAACACATGATCAGAGCAGTCAAGACAAAAGCCTTTGACATAGTATAATCACAGTCTGAGGAGGGATTTTCTGTCTCTAGTTACTTTGAAGGTGTTATACTTAGCAGTCATATACTTAAAAAAGTAGTGGTGAAAGAAAAGGTTTGGTGGTCTTGGATTCAGTTTGAAAGTGCTACCAAGTCTACATTGCTGATGTGACAAATGAACCTGGATCTAGTCTCTAGCTTGCAGTTAGAGGGAAATGGTGATGGTATATTGATTCTAAGAAGAATACATAGGACTTCTCAGAAAAGCCTCTATGTATTTTAACTCTACCTTTGTTATTTACTTGAACTGTCTGTTTCAATCTCTGCAACTCAACAAGTTTTGTGCTTGTTCATCTTTTAAAATGCGTGAGTATTTTTCAGTGAAGGGAGCATATAAAACATTGGATCTCCTGTGTTTGCCCTCCTGGTACAATGTGGCCAGATTATTCTGGGACACATAGAGTTTTCTTTGTAACATTAAAATTGTCATTAGCTCATAGTTCACAGCTCACGGTGTCATTCTTTGACTGAATCATTAGTTTTTATTCCAAAGAGAGGGGAGCCATTCTTAGTTCCTCTTTCTTTGCATTTCCATCAATAAACATGCTGCTAAATACAGCTCCCTACCTAGAAGGTGGCTTTTTACCTTTCCTAATGTCTCAGTGCTGAAGCCAGCAATCTCTGATCTCAAACTGAATATCAGATGCTTCTTGAAAATCAAAATGTACAGTGCATTGGGTCCATGTTTATTGTAGCAGTTACCACTGGAAAGAAAACCTCCCTCTATATTAGTTAAGCATGTCCTTCCACAGACAATAAATCAGTTGTGTCTGGAAGGTCGGTGATGGCTTTCGAGGCACTCTGGTATTCAGTCTTGTAAAATTGCTCCCAGTAATTTTCCTGTTCTGTTCTGCTCTGCTTGCTTGCCTATAATGGAGTTGATGTGCTCTTTATTTTTCTTTCTCTTTTGAGTAGGTGTTGTGTGTTTGCCACTTGAGAGTTCTTTAGGGTCTATTCCAAAATTATCAAAGTTTATAGCACACATTTTCAAATTAACATTCTTAAATATGCCCACAAAATCTGCTGCTGCTCCCCAAATGTATCTTTCTACATTAAACTGCACATTAACACATGAGTACCATTTGCATTCACAGAGAATGTACAAATAGATGCTCAACAAATTCTGAAAAGATGTTCTGTGAAAATTTTGACAATTATTTAAGGCAATGTTTTCTAACCTAATAGCTTATGTGTATGGATCTTAGTGTGCAGGATCTTAGTGTGCTCTCAGGCTTGTTACAATGCAGGTGACTCTCACAGTTACCTGCTCAGAGAGGACCCTCTAAATTTAAGTCCCGCTCTAACTTTAAATCTGGGTGTGTATTTCAGCACTCCTGTGGCCTTTTTTTTTTTTTTTTTAATTCCTTTCCCTCCAACTATTTTTATATTCCCAAGATCTATATATATACAGGGACTAAAACAGCAGTAAGAGTAAGCAGGAAGATTTTTCAAACAACCCTTAAATTAAAAAATTAGATTATTAACCCGTAAATTTTTAATGCATGCTTATATTCAAATGGCTCTTCAGTTCCCACAAACTATCCCAAAATCCAATTAGTATGGTTTATTTCCATAGATTCTGGCTGTGCAGGCTCTCCTAAGTTTCTGAGCACCAATCAATTTTCTTTCCGTGTTGGAAATTTTTACCAAAATTATTTGTCACTTCTGATCTCCATTGATAACTCCTTTGATATGAAAAGCAGAACCAATTCCAGTTTGCCGGTCTATACTTGTGATTTTTACATGGGACTACCTGCTATCATCCTAAGACTTCACTCTCAGGCTGTTTGAATGAAAAACACGTGGAAAGAGGCTTTACATGTAACAAATGTATCCCTTTTGCATTGTAACTTTTCAATTATTTTTTAATTTCATCTTTGTTGACACTGAATATATTTTCCTTAACTAAAAATACTCTGTAAGACAGCAGTGCATAACATCTCGCAGTATATTTAAAGTAGTTTTTTAAGTCCAACTGGGGATATTATGAAAAGGAAAAAAGTGATCGGTCAATATGTTCTTCAGACATTCTCAATATTTTCATCTTCTGACCATTTAAGAGTCATTGCTGGCAGCTTTGATTTCCCTCTGAAGTAAAAATACTGTATTTAAAAGCTTAGGCTGTTGATCACTTGGATAACAACCTTTTCAAACACTCAAAGAAAAAAAGTCCTGTCCAAGAAAAGCCTCCTTCCGGTAGCACTGTTTCATACTATAAAAGATAATGATGTATACAGAGTTGGAAGGATTAATATACAACAGATCTGGTTTTCTTTCTGAATCCCTCCCTTTTTCCCATATTGCACCTCTATTATAATAAGTTTATTTGCAAAATCCCAAAGGTTGTCAGGAATCTCTGTCGAAGAAACATTTAGACTTATATAGAATTTAGTAACTGTCATAAACTTTTTTTTCTCTCCTCTTTCTTTAGTTCTGTCAGCTTCCTTATCTTTTAGCTGCTGGCTCCCTTAGGACAAAAGAGTCAGATGAGCACAGTCTGTCTTTGTCAGATAGACAAAATCAACACCTTTTTGAATGTCTGCAAGGTGCCACATATTTCAAAGTGTGCCCACGAAGGAGCAATAAAAAGTGCATAGCTGAAATTCTGACTGCAATTTTGAACCAGAAATAGGCCTGAATTCCACAATCAAATGTGCTTCTGTAGTGCTGAGTTTAACTGTTTCATTGCAGCCCATTACAGACAGATCGAGCTGTGGAGTTCAAATCCCAAGCTCCGATCTGGCTCTCGGCATGTGGAAAGTTCAAAGAGTTTGGAGCAAACACTTCTGCTGTAGTCACACACTGCATGAGCCCAAAACTTGAAGCAGGACTCAATCAAGCAGACCAGATTGACTGAACATACCTTGTGATGCCACAAAAGTTATCCTTTCCCCTCAGCTTTTTTTTCCCCCTTTTTTTTTCCTTTTTTTTTTGCTTTTTCCACCCTCCCCTCTCTCCCCAGGTTCTCAAAACTTGGTGTGAACCTTCATAAAGGCAGAGTGCAAGTTGCTGGTTTGTCACAAAGCGTTGGAGCCAGGCAAATTTCCCAGGATTAGTGCTTTCATTCCAAACATTTCATGGAACTTTAAATCACACCCAGGAGCTCTCTTCTGTGTTTTAAAGAGAAGAAAAATTGTATATCTGGCTACTCATTGAAATTATAACTATTTCATTCACCTATTGAGTACAGTATACTCATCATTTGCAGGCAGATGGGAATTTATATTGTTTCCATGGTTACAATAATAAATACAATGCTGATCTGCCCAGAGTAGCTCTTGTTTTTCAAAAGGGTCTTTAAATTACTGGCATTTTCCAATGGATTTTAAACTTCTTTTTTTTTATGATGATAATCAAGAAGCTATTTTTTATTAATCTATAAGCTATTTTTATTATTACAGTATTTATGCTAGACAGTGCTGTTGTTACAAGAAAATGCAATTTCTAATTTCTTCAAAGAATATAGTTAGTGGGTTGAGTAACAATAATGCTGCACTGTGTGTTTATTCTAACCAACACTGTTCTGTAACATAGAAAGATGTTAAAAGCAGCAGTAGAGATATGGCAGCAATCTTGAATTTCACATTTTTTCTTCTTATTTGTGGATATTGCCAAAGAATTCAAGCAAGAACTGGTTAAATACCGAGAATAGAACTGATAAAAAAACTGTAGACTCATTTTGGAAGAAAGAAAAAAGGGAAAAATGTTATTTGTCGGCTCTCTGAGATTGTGCATGCATTTGAGCAGTACCTCAAATTATAGGCCATATAGTAGGTACTTTAATCCACAAAGAAATATTGTCTGAAGCAGTAAAGTCCTGTTTATGCAGAAACCCATAATTTCCAAGTTAATAGGATAAGATTGCTGAATAAATTGTACATCAACATTATCCATTCTTCAGTCCCTTTTCCGTGTCATCACTTAAAACTTTGCAACCTATTTTGCCACTTAGTTGACCTAAAGGTAAACTTCTCTTGAATCTGTCTGTGTTGTGATCAAACTCTTTGCAATGTGCATTTTAATGGAAATTATTTATTTCAGCAGTTCTCTTTCTAAAGAATTTAAAGACTCTCTCTTTCTGGAGCTAACAGACTGTCTCTATGTATTTCTTCCCTTGGAAATGCTGTTGACATGCAATGCAACAGTCAATTTGAGCAGGAATTTCCCTTTCTGAAGTAAATAAATATTTATCCTGCTGAAATGAGAACAGACAGATTTGGAAGAGAGAATTTCAGGAGCTGCACTGAAATATGGCAGAGTAGGAAAGGCAGCGATCCTCCTGGGAACTGGTGTTTTTAATGACCAGGAGAAGTCGGTGAGGACACTGAGCAAAGCTTGTACATCCTAGTCAGTATCTATTGCATCAAACCAGGTCTGGTTTGTAAATTCTGGTTTCTAATCCTTGGTTGTCTGTGAAACGCCTCTTTTTATTGAAAAACTAGCTTGATTTGGAGGCTGGGGGAAAGGAGGGGCAGAGACTGGGAGCTGATGCTAAACATTGATTTTACTGTAACAGCCTGGCCCGACACATCGCTTAGGAAAGACTCGGTAATTATTCTATTGGGTTGCTTCCCCAGGCTCAGGATTCAAATAATGTAGGCTGACTATGTGGCAAAACAGGATTAAAAATGTATTTAAGGCAAGATGCTGTCTGGGCTAAACACAGACCCGCTGCAACTTGCCAGAAAAACAGCAAGCCAGTGCAGAGAATTCAAGAGGGAGTCCGTCTGGATTTAAGTGTTGACCAGGCTTTGGGTTCATATATCAGCTGAAGGGCTGCAAAGAAAAGCAGCACGTCTCAGGGATCCTTTTTGTTTTGTAAAGATTAGTAACTCCCTGGTGTTCTCTTCAGTGTAAAGATAACCGTGCTTAAGAAATTTCTTGGCTACACTTGTTTTCCTAGCCTGTCTTCCTCATTGATTTTGAGTAATCTTTTCAAACAAGACATGAAATTCAGAGGGAATATATCTTAAGCAGCCAGGTGCTTGAGGGAATTAAATGTTTGCTGGTGATCTGAGGCAGTAACAAGGCAGAGCCATGCTCCAGGACAGAGCAGCCACCCTTTTGCATGCGCCACTCCAGGACTGGTCCCAGCCCTGTCCAGGTTTGGCTGGGTGTTGGAGCACTGGAATCCAGAGTGGCTGGTGTCTCCCTGGAATAGGTTTGCACTGAGTTTTTCACCTGCTGTGTATGAAGGATGCCCAAAAATGCAATGGAAAACATTTAAGTAGCAGACTATGAGCATGTGAACCAACCACAAGTTGCAATTACAAATTACAGAATCAAAAATTGCAGTAAAGGATTTGTGTATGAAGGAAGGTAAAATTCTTATTTCTTTACACATATGAATGCTGTCTATCAATGATACTAAAACCAGCAACTGGTGTTGTCTTCAAGCAGATATCAAGGAAGAATAGGAATTCTTAGATGCACAGAGCTCAAATGCTGTAATGGAAAAGATAAATGTAGTTTCTCTCCCAGCAATGTTTTACTAAGCCTTTGTGACTTAATAAAAGCCAGAACAAATATTCTTATTCATCCTTCCAGTCTGTTGTTTCATAATGCTATGATGCTCAGTTCCCCAGAACTGGGTGCATTTCTGAATCTTATTCCTTGAAATGCACCATTCATCGTTGAGAGGCCATAAACTTCAGGAGAGCTGGCAGAGTTCAACCTGCCTCAGAGTCTGCTCTTGTAGTGCAGGCAGAAGTAGCTAAATCTGAGAGACTGCTTCTGTGTACTTGCTTTGTTTGGTTTGGTTTGAACTCCAGGATGTAATCAAAAAGAAGCCCCACGGACTTCAGGAATTACTGAAGAAACCAGAATAGGCTCTTATTAGCTGAAAATTTACCCATGTGTAACAAGTTTCTTTTAGGAAGTCTATAACAAGATATTACTTGTGAATGAATGTGTTCTTGATTAGCAAAACACACCATAATCACAGCAAAGTTAGTGGGACACATGGGTTTAGGCTTTTTCCTAAAGTCTCTTTTAAAGCACCTGATACTATCCTCTGAAAGCACGCAAGATAAGATATAATCAAAAAAGTTACATGGTAACCATTAAAAATCGTTCACAGGACCATTGCTAACTTTTTGTATTGATTTCAGAAAGGTGATTATAATTTGGGAGTGGGGGAATGGAGGAGCAGGGAGTAGGTAGAAAATTTACTAGAAAGCCAGCTGTGTTTTGCTGTTTAGTATGTCCAAAACATGTTGATGCTTTGACCATGAGGCAAATTTCAAAGGTAACCAGTAGTAGTTAGCACTGATCATCTTGGTAATGGTATTCTGAAATGTAAATGAAAACAGACATTATGAAGGTTTGGTAAATTTGGAAGTCTTTTTAGTTGGTACATAATTTTGTGTCCCTGACATCTAGAATTAATAAGGTCAGGGTTTCACACTTGGTATTTAATACACTGAGTAGCGTATAGTTTGGAAGACATAATCGTAAGTCTTCCACTTTTGCACATTTATATCTTCTTTTCATACTATTGAAAAGACAATTACTTATTGTTTTTCCATTCTCTTATTAGCAGTTTTACTATATATGTCCTATTTAAACTGGTTTTGAATGGTGAATTTGCAATTTAGAAGAACAGGAGTCAGGAGAACTAGAAAATTTTGCTAAAACAGGATTCGATGTAGCTCAATGAAAAACAATTTTCAGTAAGTCTCAAGGTTTGTAGGAGACTCAGAGACCAGCTATCACAAGGGCTCCACAGTCAACATTTTGTACTGCTAGTCTGTTTAGAGGCTTTGAGGGACAAAAATCACATCTTATGTGACTAATCTTTATACTGCCTACATATCGAGGGGAAAACCACTGAAAATGCATAAACATTAACCTAGCTTTTCCATGTGATGGGCTCATGTCCTTCTTTCCACTGAACATGGTCCAAGCATAAGTTATATGGCTCTTGATTTCATTTTCTCTCTATACTTTTCTAACGTTTCTTTGGCTGACTAAAATACTCCAAAGTACTAAATCTGCTTGATCTCAGTATATACACTGCTGAAGGGAGATGAAGCAGACAGTGAACTTCTGTGCTAAGGAACATGAAGGATACTGTTCCTTCCCTCAGTGATCGTTCCTGAACCGTTGCTGTCTTCCAACATACAGTGTCAACATCCGTAAAATATTGCAAGCTGATAATCGATGGGTGGGACAAGTGCTGATGAGCCAGTCCCAAGATGCAAATAAAGAGCCTGTTTCCTATAGCAAGAATCAAATATGGTAAAACAGTGCTTAATTCAGCTTTGATATTAATACTTTCATTTCTAGCACCATCCAAAGAGCATCCTTATTTGGTAAACTGTGGCTAACACAAAGTAGTTGTCATTTTTTCATTAAAGAATAATGTATGCTTTGATGATCTTGAAGAAAAGCTAAATATACTTTTTCTTAAGCTACTTCTTTCTAAAATTAGAGTCCTTCTCTAATGGATATTTTCACCCAGTGGTAGACTTTACTCATTTGGCACTGCTTGTTTCTTTTTTATATAGAGTTTAGAGCAGGGACAGGTAGGGATAGTTTAAATGTGTTCACAAGATGGGACATATTTAGACTCAGATACTTCAATCTGCATTAAAAAAAAAAACAAAACACACCCAACAACAAACCAAGAAGCAAAACCCACTGGAACTCAGAAAGTCATGCTTCATTGACAGGTCCTTCTCCTTTCCCTTCTCCTGAGGATGCAGGTGTGTTATTCTTAGCAGGACTCGGGGTTGTGTGATTTAACCAGTTATTTGCATTTAACACTGCTGCAGTTTCAAACTAGGAGATGTTTGATGCATCAGGCCAATACCCAAGACAAGTGACAACTGTCCGTGCTGCTGTTCCATCACAGCCCAGAGCAGTCGGGAAAGAAACCCTGGGAGACAGAGGCTGCTGGGCCTCTGGGTAACTCTGCTTTTGTCTTTCTTCCATTCTGCAGATTTGCTTTGCAGAAATATTTTGCTTTACTGAGTATTTTCTCTTCAGTATATGGAAAAGACTTCTCTCAAATGAAACAATTCAACAGGGATGCAGAGGAGTTCTGCACTGTGCACAGAGATGGGATGCTGCCCACCACAAAGGTGGAGGCAACACTTCCTAGACAGTCTTGTGAATTTTGTGCTTCCAAAGGGAGACCAATTTATTCCCTTGAAAATGAAGGAAGCTTTTTGTTTGAATAAAAGCAGTCCTTTGAGTATACTACTCTCTATCTTTTTGCGAGCACAGTGGGAAGGCCTATGGATAGAGCCACATCTACTTACTGTTCCTTAACATGAAATCTCTTCTTGTTACCTAAATCACCATCTATTTGATCTCATTGATGGAATGAAGTGACAAACATCACATGTCATGGCTCCTAGGATGGAATTTTTTTTTTCTTGGTGAGAAAGGCAGTTTGAAGTTCATCTAACAGCACTCAGCTGAAAGGTTTTATTGTCTCTGCTGTCACCACTGAGTATTTACTCCCTTGACTAATTCACCAAGGCAGCAAACTTTGATAAGTCATCACACAACTCTTTCTTTAAGGTACCAAAATATATCTACTATTAGGAAAAAATAAGTCTTTAATTTTTCAGTGTACCAGTGTTTTAATTTTGATAATCAAATAAAAGTGGTGGCTTCTGGAGCAACACACAGAAGTAATTCTCATTTAACTTAGATGGGGCAGGGTGAGGTATACTTCCCTAAGCAATCTGAGGTTTGTACTTCCATGTGGGAAATACATCTTTTTGTTCAAACCTCTGATGTTTAACCATACACCTGTCAACTTTCCTTTAAAACACTCCATTTGTACCATTTCGGTTGCAGTCCTGGAAGTGGGTGGTTGTGATTCTCCTTGTTCTGAGCAGAACCCAGAGCAGTCATATCATCATTAGGTAATGACACCCTAGAGTTGACAGGCTTCCAAAATCTTTTTGGTCTCACAACTGATACAAATCTTCATAATTGATTTGGATTGTGGGACTGGTAATACAGCACTAAGTAGCAATTAATGCTAACATTTTAGTTTCATTTCATTCTGTCAAATACACTTGACATTCTTTTTATGTGTGAGATTGCCAGGTATAAAGCCATGTGTCTCATTATATGCCTATTTGTCACCTCCCTTCAGATCGCTGACACAAGCGATGCAGGTAAAACCTCTCTACTCTAAATTCTTTTAACTTACTGGTTTTGCAGGAAGAATTTATGAAAGATGTGCCTATAGTTTCCAGTAAATCAGATCAATTGCCACTACTGCCTCATTAGGAGTAAACACATGGGGGAAAAAAAATTATGCTTCCATTTAAAATAAAAATAATTTTTTTAAAATGCCTAAATAAAGGTATTTCCATTGTTGAAGTGCCACTTGGGAACAGAATCATATTTCATTATGAATTATATGTGTTTCTGCTGTTTCAAAATTCAACAGAGTTATATGTGTGCAAATCAGGCTGGCATTGGTGCCTGGAATCCCAGCGAGCCAAGCCTCCCATACCAGCAGCACCAACAGATGTGCCACACGGCAGTTTACATTTTCCTCTACTGTTTTTAAGCTAGGCTGAGATTCTTTTGGCAACTCATTAAACATATTCACAGAGAATCAATTTAATAAAAAAATATTATAGAAATTTCTCATCTTTCAGCTGTTCCATTACTTAGTGAACATATATTGTGTTTGATTAAGATTTGGTCTTGGTGGCCCATGATGTACCAAAAGGTTTTTTTAGGACTGCTGGGTAGATACTGTAATCATTTGATCACTGTGAAACTACAGGTTGTTTACTTACTGTGAAACTGCTGATGCTCTAGCAAAAGTTTCCAGTTTGAGGGAAAAAAAATTAACGGCCTATTCAGGGTGTTAATACATGTGTTGTCTTTTCTCTGTTTGCCAGTGCTGGGAATTTTTATGCATATGGTAAAAAACACTGCTCTTTCTATCTGCTCACTCATGCACACTGGCTTGGGGATGTATCGGTGTCAAATAGGACATGACAGTTTCAAAGAGCTGTTAAAAGGTAAACCTGTGACATGACAAGTAGCGTCGGAATGCCTGATCCAGGAGGGATCTTGAAAAGCCTCTAACAAGTGCAGGAATCCCCGCCACCCAGATTTCTGTCTCTGCACTATAAGGGGTTGCACATGAGCTGGAAGGCTACTAAGAGGACAGATCCCACCCCTGTTTGAAGGTTCACAGGTGTCAGTCCAACAGACCCTGCTGTGGTTTTACTGAGGAACTCCTCCATCCTCAAGTGCTCCATGCAGAGCCTCTCCTCGTTCTCTGAATACACTGGGCACCCTTTCCTGCGGGTTCAAAGGAAAGGGGGCAGGAGAGCTGGCTGAGGCTGGTCCTTCCCTCACCCCACGCTTCTGCCTTTGAGTTGGCACATGAGCTGGGCCAGCAGGACTCACACTGCTGAGCCTGGGGTTCAGGGGACTGGTTATGCAAGTAATCTGAACAGGGTTACCTGAACAATGGAGAAAATAGCTGTGAAGATCTCCCCAGAAATCTTGGGAAATTTCTACCTCAGTTTCCATTTTTATTTCAATTTCTGGAAGCTAAGCAAGCTTCAGTAGGTTTCGTCGCTTATTCAACTGTGAAGTGCAGCCAGGATTGGGTGAGCTTTGGGATTCCTCAGTCCCCTCTTCGTCCGTCCATTCATCCACTCCTTTGTTAAAAAAGAAATGGTAAACTGAAACCCCACCATAGAGTACTGGAACATTTGAACATCCAGAACCTGAAATTAAAGAACTAAAACCCTTTTTCTTTTTTCTTTTTTTTTCTTTCTTGTTGTTGTGGTTGTGGTTGTTGTTGTTTAAAGCACACAAGCTGTTCTTTGAAATATTAGTTAGCACTATCGCCTTGTGCACTTTGAGAGCCTTCAAAATGCAAAAAACATTAACATGCATTAAATAGTTAATTAAAAGTTAGTCTTGACCCATTGGCTAGGCAGTTTCAGTCTTCCAGTAATTCATAATTGTGTTTCCTCAGGCTATGTCAATTCCCTAAACTTTTCATCCTAGCCTGCTTTGTTCCATGTTGCTTTTCAGTGTCTTAAAGAAGGAAAACATTTCTTTGAGTGTTACCAAATAAGTGACTGTTAGTGATGGGATCACTAGAGAGAGACCATGAATATGAAGGTCACTGCTGTAGAGCTTTTTGTACTCTGTATTTGCCAGGGTCATCTATGCAGTATCTTTGGCAAGGTGGTTGGTGTCACAGCTTCCTTACGACCTCTTAAAGTGTATTGTGCAACATGAATGAGTCTTTTGCAAATGTACACAGGCTGTGGTGGAAGAGGGGGGTGAATAAATATATTATTATGTAATTTTTAAGTCTCACTAATCTCTTTCCTTTTTACATAAGTTTAGCAATTTTACAAAATCCCATTTGAGCTAAATCATGTTAGAAAGAGCCTAATAACAGCTTTATTTCTTGTTATTAAATCATATTTCATTAAAAAAAAAAAAAAGCACCACAGAAACATTATTAAATAACATTGTGATACAACAATTTGGAGCTCACTGGGCTCTTTCTGTGTAGCATGCAATTGGTACCTGCCAGCAGAACTAATCAAACACAAAAGAGATTACAGAGGTCACAGCATCCATGTGTGTGCCTAGCTCTGTGTGTGCATATCTACAGATGTATGCACACTGATGTTATAAATGTGTATACATACCATGGCGTATTACTGGTACAGCATAATCCTCTTGAAATCAAGATTCTTCTCCCAAATGATCTCTCCTGCTAGCATTTATCAGTTTTATTCTTTTAATGATAATTTTTCTATGATGTGCTATTTGGTACATAGGACTTTATGGATTTAACAGTTTTATTAATTTGAGAGGTTTCCTCTGCACAATAAAACACCTCAGTATGACAAAGGAAGTATCATAAATGAATTGATTTGTCACCTATCAGAATGTAATCCAGCAGTGATTTCATTATTGTGGTTATTTCCCTTCAATTATCTGCAAACTTAAAATGTGACATAACATCCCTGTATCAATTGACAGAGGAATAAATGCAAATGTGACTAGGTTTCTCAAATAACCTCCAGATTACTGGTGCTTCATATTAATTTTTATTCCTTAAGGAACAATATTCCTTGAGATAAACATTTGTTGGAGTATTGTAAGTGAGCTTTGTCTCCCCGGAAACAACAGATAAGCTGTGATAAAGTTTCAGTACCTGAGCGTGTAACACTGATGTTACAGAGGGCTGCACGCATCCAACCTGATGTGGTTTCTCTTTAAGACACTTCCTCATACCTATCACTAAGTGGGCACAATATGTACCCACATATTGTACAAATGCAAAATGTTCTTATCACTGTGAATATAAAATATATAAAAATATATAAAATATAGCGGATGAGTTTTTAGCACACACAACTGAAATTTTCAAGGTCTGTAGAACTGACATAAAACCAAGGTGCTGAATTCTCTCAGGTGTCTTTGAAAGTCACAAAGTCTATGGTTTTATTCACATATTTACCCTGAAACAGCTGTTTATAAAAGTGATTCAATTTTGACCTGTTGCAAAGAGGTAATTTAAGCAATCCTGTACTGAGATGGACGTGGAACTTGTGTTTTGTTACCACAGCCCACAGTAGTGACTTCTTAAATGGTGAATTTTCAAAGGTTGAAATGAAGTGAGCATTGTGAGATGCACTGAATTCTCTGGGATTGTTATTTCCTGGAAGTCTGGTAAAAAAATTATAGGATCACAGGATCATGTCTCAGAAGAGACCATGATTAAACAAACACAATTATATGTTTTAAAATTGAATAGACAGTAACTGAACTAACTTCCTACTGCCATGGACCCAAGCACTTGGTAAAGGGAGGTTATTCCTAATGACATAAAGAGTTTGAAATGCTGCAAGGGACCAGGGGAAATGGAGATCTGCATTTCTTCCTTCTCCAGGAATGTAGCTTTTCTGCCTTTCACCAGCTGTCTTAAGCCTGAGGGCAAGGAAGTGTCACAGAAGACAGTAAAAAACCAAATTGTCCTAAATTATGGTACCAGTTTATTGATGTCCCACATGTTAATCTTTAAAAGCATTGAAAATAACTAAACGCAAATAAAATATCTCAAGTAAAATATGAGATAGAAAGCATCAGGTCTATTTTCTGAGGTTGAAAAACTGGATGGAATTATATAGGAGCACATGCTACTCGAACACTGCACTGCAAATATACAAATATAGCCTTTTATCAGGCCAGAAAAACTGTCAGAAAAGCAGGTGTATTCATGTCAAGTAATTCTTTCTTCCTGAGCTTTGCTTTCATATACTGTATGTGGTTACACCAAATTATTCATGTACACTAATTCTAGGTTTCATTCATGAGTTTGCAAGATGAATGAGAGATAGGCTCAAACTTGGGAAAAATGAATAAACCTGAAATAAATTCAAGGTGAACAAGTATTCCTCCTTTCTACCTTGACTGCTTAATTTCCACCCTGACCCATGATCACTAATAAAGGTTTACAATATGTTTGTCTTTAAAATAGGATAATATGTGCAAAGCATATCTTTCAAAGTAGTTCTGTGACAAGAGTGTTTCCATTAGGCTGTGTTTGCACAGGGGGAGGTTTCAAGTGTACCTGCGGCAGGCCAATATATCTGAAAGCTTACAATTAGTGAAAAAATCAGGAAAATATGGAAGTGCCTGGAATTTTCCTAGTATCCTCAAAATGTGTTCATAATCACACATTCACAAATTTTCAAAAGTTTGATATTATCTTCTGGTCTAATATTTCAATTTTTGCTCTAAAGAAGGCATCTCTGGTCACTCATTTTGTTTCTATTTATGTAATACTGCAGTATGGATACCCAATGGCACAAAAGATTGAGATATCCACGGTATCTAAGTGATCATAACAGATCAGGTCAGAATCACCTAAGAACATACACCTGCTTTTCATCTTTCTTTCCTTTGTGTGTGGTTTGCATGTTTTATGTCATATAACAAATAGTTAAATGTTTTATGGAAACGAGGAAAAAAGGATCATTTATTTCTGTGATCTGGTATCACTGAGTTTCCTTCATTTTCAAAATAATATCAAGCAGTATGAATTTCATGGAGGCAAAACTGAGAAAAAAATAAATTGCATGAGTTACCTTTGTTGGCATCTCAGCTAGAACAGTATCTTATTGCTCCCCTTCAACATAACATTAGTATACATATCTTTACAGAGAAACTATCTGAAAATATCAAAAAAGGAAGTTCTCAAATGTAGAGTCCAAGCCAAGATAAGTTTTCATTATGAAGGATAATAGTAGCACACTGGAGTCTCATTGTTACAGGCCATCAAAAAACCACAAACGTGGAAAGAACAAACTTAATATTGATTCATCCTTTATTCACTCACAGCAGCATCAAGATACAGTTCTGACCCCAGTTATGTCTCAATAAAGCCAAATTAACTCAGCAAAATTACACCAATTTTAAGCCACAGTGGGATCAAAATCCCACCTTCGGTGTTTGTAACACTGAGTTCTAAGCAAAGTCTTTTCAAAGTACTTCATCCTTACATCTTTTCATTTGCTTGAACAGTCATCTAACGTGATGAATAATATCTAGCATATTTATTTATTTGTTTATTAATTTATGTATTAGCATTTATAATGATTTGTTATTTGTTAATTTTAAAAAGCAGTAAGAATTGGCTTATTTTTTCTACTTATGGGACACATTACAGATCATACAAAGAAGTAAAAGCAATAGAGAAGAAAATAATGAAAAATATAATTTCCTTTGAGATTACATAATCAGTTGTGATGTTCTTTGGTACTCAAAATATCCAGTTTCTGACTTTTGGATACAAAATCTGCTCCAAAGAAGCTAAAGAAAACACTGACCAACCCTTTAATATGAGCTGCAAATATCAAGAGGCCTATTTGCTTATAATCATGTCATTTGTCATTAGCACTTCTCCAGCTCTTAAGGAAATCCTGGTTCATGTAAAGGGAGGTGTCCAAGGTAAATTATCAGCTACCTACAGAAAAGTAGGACCTGCAAAAAAAAGTCTTATTCATCTGACTAAAAAACATTTGTCAGTGGTGATAGTTAACCTCCCATGGGAAAATTCTCCCTACATACTCAAATCTAGTTGTTTTAAATTTATATATTTGTTTTGTATAAAAGTAGACAGATTTAGATATCTCAAGTAATAGAATACACTGCCATCTACCTTCCCTTCAATAAGTTATAGCAGTGGGTAATTCTTTTTCTTCTTAACTATATTGTATTTGCTGTCCCAGTTCCAGCTAGTGCTAAATAACCAGAATATTATACAGTGTGTGTGTTCACATCTTTTCTTGGTAGCTTGGTAGAACGTGACTCAGATATTTGCTCTGGTTTTTATGCACATCTCTCAAATCTCAAAGTGACTCGGCTCTACGGTGTTGGACACTGTAGTGTCCCCTATCTCCCTCGAGTGTTGGACAGCTTAAGGAGAAAATGCTAACAGCACTTAGAATGTTCTATAATCCATTAGTTACAATAGTCTATTTAAAATGGACTTGTTAACTCAAGTCCTATTTAGAACTTCAGCTAATCTGGGTTTCCAGAGTCTTTTGACTCATGTTTTACTTTTACACACACTTCTGTCTTGTGATTGCAGCATGAAATTAACCTTTCCTTTTCATTTGAATTAATTACATCAGGAATGTCTATAAGAAAATAAAACAAATAATTTTCTTCCCCACAAAGTTTTTCTGTCAAAATGAAAGCAAAGGAGGTTTGCATTTTTAATGCAAAGGAAAAAGTTCCTTTCTGTTCAAACACAAACTTGGCTGTTGTTTTTACTGGTGCATCAGATCAGACTGCAAACTGAGGTGCTGGCAGAGCTGGGGACCAGGCTTACCTGCAGCCAGTCCCCAGCACAGGGGCCAAGTGGCCGTGTGGGGTCTGCAGATGGGAGCAGGGATGTGGAGGTAAGGCCAGAGGTCAGCTGGAGTCCTCATCACTGGGTGATAAATGTGTTCCTGAGCTGCCTGTATTTGTCTGTGATCCTTGTCACAATCTCATGGTAAATTTACCACTGGTAGATTATAGTTTTTGGTGTACAGTGAGCAAGTGTCACTATGGCTCTCCTGTGAGGCAGAGGAGATAAGTGTCCATGATTAATGATGTGGACACTATCTAGCAGCAGGAGCCCATCAACCTGTGACAACTTTCTATTCCATGGGCATTAAACTCCTAAATGCTGTCACAGTCCTGCAATAGATTGTAACAGACAGCCGGGAACAAGGAACAGGAAGGAGTTTCATAACCCTTAAGTAAATGAATTTTACTAGTAGTTATTTTTGCCTCCATTATTTTTTTAGAACCAGGAAAAGAGTTTAGAAAATGTTAATTTCAGCTGCTTTCCAATCTATTCGGGAATTACCAATTTCCTTCTGGCTGTTCCTAGAGAAGTATGATCATAACTGTGCTTTCTGTTTGCTACTTTATTTGTTCACAAACATGATCAAGAAAGGCCAGTGCTTCTCTGGGATCAGGGAATTTATTTACATAATTGCTGCAGGAACATACAGCTTTGGTCCTGGGTAGGTTTGAGAGAAACAGTGGCTAGTTCTTTCTCTTCTAAAGTCTCAGAATTGACAGACTTTTTAACAGACAAGTTTTTTTTCTTTCTACAGATGATCTTTTTTAAAATCAGATAGTGCTGGCAAAAAAAAAAAAAAGAACGGAAACCATTTTAAAAAATCTTGACGTGTTCATGTACTTAGAACAAAATACTTAGAATTTGCTCTGTAGCTCTCACCCCCACAAATACACAGCACGAGGGAGCTGAAGCAAAGTAAACAGGTTTACTGTTTATATTGAGGGGAGACTGTCTGAGCACTGTTAAGAATCCAGAGCTGGGCGGGGACCGGGGCCTGGGGCCACTGTGGCCTCTGTGCCCACCTGCTCACAGCAGAGATGCTGCCACCCCAGGGCTGCTGGGGCCCCTGGCTGTGCCTGCCATGGACAGGGCCAGGATGAGTGCTGTCAGGAGAGCAAAGGTTCCTAAGTCTGAGCATTGCCAGATGAGGAAGAAATGCTGAGGAAGAGGAGATATGGCAAGAAAGGGGAGGTTTTGGCACTTGTCAGAAGTGGCTGTTGGTTTGCTTTGCTCTGGGAAGAGAGGCTATGGGGAGTGTGGGTCTCGGCTCTTTGAGTTCATCTTGAGAGCTCCAGCTGGGTCTTGAAGACACAAGAGTTTTAGTAAAGAACTAAATATGTAGCAAAATCTACAACCCCTTCCTGCTGGTCTAAAATGCTCCGAGGTCATGGGTTGCAGCACAGCTCCCAGGGATGCTCCCTGCTCAGGCCACAGCTGTTTCTCCTCCTGGTGCTTTTCACGTTTCATTTCCAATCACAGCTCACAGTCAGCAGTGCAGTGTTCCCTGAGAAAGAGTTAATCTCCAAAGAACAACTTCTCACAACTGGGCTCAATAGATGCCTAGCTTCCCTAAGAGTGCAGCAATGTGCAGTTAGGCAGCTGAGTTTTCTTTTAAGTCACTGTTTCATTTTTCCACACAATCTACGTTTTTTATTTATGTGGTACAGCTGTGGATGAGCACTGCTGTGGAGCATTATATTCCTTCTCAGGTGTGAAAAAACAGCTGTATGAGTTATGAATGTGTCATCTTCACTTGAGCGTATTGATACATCCCATATGTTATTGACTTGTGAAATGAATACTGATTGTAAAGAAGAAACATAATGAATAAAATAATTCAGGAAGATCCTAAAAGTAAAGTCTGCAAATAAAATTGTACAATTTTTTTCCAAAGCTCAGGGAAAACAGTTCTACCTGCAATTTTGATATTTTACGTGCAGAGGCTTATATTCAGGGGTTTTCTACTGATCTGCCCCAGAATGTTCAGTATAATACATCATAGCAGAGAGAAAGGCGAGAAGGGAAGAGATCACATTCCTGTAGCTTGTCATGATTATTTGTACCTTCAGTAAAGAATTTGAAAGCAGACTCAGAGATCCCAGCACTCCAAAGCTCTCTTTGGGCAGGAGCACTGTAAGACAGGCTGGGACTCAGTGCAGCAGTCCCATGTGCTATCTGACACATTGCCTACTGCTGGCATCAGTGGCACAGGGCCTCTGGGAGTTGCACCTGCAAGAAGCTGCCCCAGCCTCTAATCATTTTCTTGATGCATGAAAAGAAGTGTAAAAAAGAAAACTTTCTTCTGTTTTTGCAGCTTCTCTGACTGGAAGAAACTATTAGAGATACATTCTCTGAGGCACTGAATTGTTTTGTACCCTTAGGCACTAAAAACCCAAAGACCCTGAAGTTGTTCACATACAATAAGAATAGAAAAGCACCTGCTTTTCACCACCAGAACAATCCTGTGCTTGTGCAAGTTAAAACTGAAACAGCAGCCTTAGATGCTGAGAATTCAAGGAGCTTTGTTGTACACTCCCCATTACTCAAGAACTCTTTGACAAAAACAGTTTCTCTTGGAGGTCTGGACAGGGGGTTGAACTGGAGTCATTCTCAGACCTTCTGGAAGCAGATATTGTTGATTACTGCTGCTGGGACATATTAGCACAATAACAATATCATGCAAAATTTAGAGACTGAATTTTGAGTGTGCAACACAGTGGCCCTCTAACCTTGTCTGGACTTTCTGGGGATAGAGCCAGCAATAATATTCCAATAGTTTAGTAAGGAGGCATCCAGACTGGACTGCTATTGGTAATAAGAGCCCAGAGGGCTGAGAACTGTGGCTTGTCCTTTGTCAGTAAGTGTTTTTAGGAACTTATTATGGCTGCAATGTGTTAGTTGCCCCAGACCCTGGGTGACAGGTTTGTTTTGTTGCAGAGAGCACAGAGAGCTGGGACGTGGAGGCTGACTCTCACAGCAAAGGCAGCCAGTGTAAGAGAAGTGCTAGAAATTTAGAGGAAGAGACTGTGTGAGGGTGTTAAGCCAGGAATTCCTTTGATTCTGTCAATCAATTCCAAAACGATGTATTCACATTTCTAAAAATGCAGAAGTGACTTGGGTGATTTTGGGGGAGGGGAGTAAGTCAAGGTGAATTATATTCCTTCTGCCGCAGTGTAATTCCAGCGTCCTTTCACAGTTGTAAATCTCCCTCAGAAAGCTTTGAAAGTCTTTTTGAGTGTTAAAAGCTTGGGTGGTCAAGGTCAGGTGAGTTCCTTCCTCCCTCTTTCCCCAGACAATGAATACTTTTAAGAGGCCTACCCTTCTAGTTAGGTTTCGTTATCTGCACTTTTTATATCCCTCTCCCTACAGGAAACAAAGCAGCACATACAGCCAGCTAGGGGCTCTACTGGAGGACTGCATAATTCCTAACACGGATTTAAAAGGGAAAAATCCTCCTTTTCTTTCCTTGTATTCCCAGCAGACATGATCAATATCCAGTACAGCCACGCAGGCGTGGATCCATTCACTCCTGTGTGTGAGGATGGTATCTTCTGAGCCATACCTGCGAATATCATGTTGCACAAAAAACAAGCACCCGCAAACACCTTCCAAAAGAGTAAAATGCTCTGATTTTAAAATACTAAAAATCTTTCCTGGGCCATATTCAGGCCCTGCTCCATTCTAGTTTTTACTCATATGTGTCCAGTTTTGAATACCAGCTTTGATTTAGGAAAGAATAGCACACACACCGTTGTAGATGATAGGACACACGGGGCATTTTGGCAGACAGCAGCTTGAAAACACCAGCTTGCTCCAACAGTGATTTTAACTGTACAGGATGATGTTCTGAAAGGAAGTTATACCTTTACCATTGGTTACCTTAAAAATTTCCTATATGCCTCTAAAAATGCCACAGATAGCTGTGTTTCTCAAAGGTTAAACTACAGCCTGCAGCATATACATCATGTTAATTCCTTTAATTTTTAAAATTCTTGTCTCCCTTTCATTGTCTTATATTGACAAAATTTCTGTGCCTTTGAAAATGGAGGTCTGATTATTAGAACCCTTCTCAGTCAGATCTTGAGATGCTTGTTCATATTATGAAATGGGGCCAAGGTTTAATCACAATTACCTGCCATGCTGAATATGATTTGTTCTGATCTACACTGACAGGTCAGTTATGGTCATCATAATGTCAAGTTCCAGATACAATAACGTTTCATAATGAGAGTAAGTGCTCAGACAGTGAGTTTTAAGGAACAGAGTACACCATTTGTTGTACGTGTGAGAACAGGTGTATCATGGCACTGTGTGTACTAGGCATGTAGAAGGAGACAGTAAAAGCTGTGAATGTTCAAACCCTTCCTGTATTTTATAGCAAAATGCCCATTTGAGGTGAGGTTTTATTATCACTAGACTGTTTTTAAGAGGTTCTGTTCTTTCAGTGGGGTTTGAGAAGCAGGAGCATTTGTGGCCACAGTAGGTATCTTCAAAAAGACAAACTCAGAAACTGCCCAGGTTTCTGGACCTCTTAGAAAGACATCAGAGCTTTTATAGGAGGTGGAACAGTGCCAAAACTACCTGTCTGCAAGATTTATTCTCAGCTCTACAGAGAGTCCTACCTTGTAAATCTAAACTGAATTAAGGATTGGATCCTAAATTCCTTTGGTTTCAGCAAGACTTTGGATCTTAATAACCCTATATATCAGGATTTTAGTGGTGGATAATCTAACTTATTGAAGAATCTTGTCAGTTATGGCATCATGCCAGTAACTGATCAAATCAAAACCTTCAACTTCTTACATATATCTACAGAGGAGCCTTTTTTCCTCTCTTTTTTTTTCTTCCAGGAAAGAATCCAGAATATTTACAATATAGATAGTGTTGTTTTTTTCAGTTCTTCCTTTCATTTTTCAGGTGTCAAGATAGTTTTAACTGAGCCTTGATTTTTTTCTTTCTGTGTACCTATGAACTCTTCCCTCTCTTACCAAGATCTCAGTTTCTATATGGGCTGTTATATGTCAAGGCAAACATCTGTTTCTTAAAGAACATTATAAGCCAGGTTTATAGTTTTGGAAAATGTGGATTTCTGAATGCATGGTGCTGGCATGCACGTGCACCTCCCGATCGCAGAACTCCTCACTTAGGATACGTGTTTGAACTCGTCTGTGCAGTGAAGTTATAAGAACAGAGTCACCATTTCCACAGCTGTTGTCCCCTATTGTATGGATGCCCAGCACAAGATAAGTTTGAACAGATCTCCCCCAGCACCTCCTGAAAATTAAGTGCTTCCTGTGGAGAAAAAAAGAAGCCAGCAGTAACCAAAATGATATTTTGGGATCTAAACTAAACAATTCTATGATTTTATGGGGTCAGGATGCTCAGACAAAAGCATGGCATATCTGAATGAGCAGGCCATAAACACTTACTACACATTGTTTATGTTTGTGGTTGCTCTTGTCTAAGTTTAGATCTCATAACCTGGCTGCACAAACACATCTAGCCAGGCACCATTCCTGCTGTTCTGAGGGGTCTCATTACCTGTGTTTATTAAAAAACTGTGAATATTTTTGCTCTAAGTTTACTCTGGCTTTAAGTAGTACTGTTCATGGTAATTATTCTGTGTCCTAAACAGAGTTTTAGTGGGACTTAGTCCCAGGCTTAAAGTCAAGGACATATTTCAGTGTTTGAGTGACTCAGACAAAACCCACTATCTTCCTAAATCAAGGTCAATAGCACAATATGATCTGATGGCATGAAAACCATTCTGACTTGCCCAAATCTTAGGCAGCCTCCTGGATTAGCTTGGTTTGAGGCTGATGGTACATGAAAAAGAAGTTCTATGGTCCACATCCAGCATGGTGACATGAGCTGAGCACAGTGTCTGTCACACCAGTACACAGGACCCAAGCTCCCACCTCTGACCTGGCTGAGAGCCACCTTTCCCTCTTGTTTTCTCTGCCTCACCCTGCAATTGATGCTCTGTGGGTGCTGTCAGCCCAGTGTGGACGCAGCCCTCCCAACCCAAATTCTCCCAGCAACTCCCATCTTTGATTTCCCTGGGAAACTGCCAACATCCTACTGTGTTGTCAGGTCATTTCTAATTACTATAAAGTATTTGCAAGGGAATAGAAGAAGATATTTCTGCTCTGGGTGTGCAAAAGTTATAGAAGTCTAAATTGTACAATGGAAAGGGAAATACAGGTGTTCTTTAAACAGGTCATGGAATACTTCTACCATTCCTTTTGCACCCCACATTTCTGTCCTTAGCTTCAAGTGGGAAATGTCACCAGCACCTCCAAGTATATAAAAAAACCTTGCCTGTTTCTACTGCTGGCAGCTTCTTTAGTCTGCACAGATGGGGCACTTCTCTTTGAAAAATCATGCCATAAATTGCACAGACAGTCAGCTGTTGTGATTCTGTCCTTGCTGCCCATTTCTCACTCCCTCTCTGCCGGAAAAGATTCCCCTTTTCTGAAGCAGTGTGAAGAAATTCCTCTATTCCTACTGAAAATGAGAAACAGTGAATTCTTTGACTCATTTTTCTTCAATGGCTATTTAACTACCTCCTTTAGCCAAAGATGCCACTAAATGGCAATGCTGTCTTTGCCACACCCAATCATTCAAACGTTTGGAAAGAGGCTGTTTCAGGAAGTCTGTCCTGCTAAAGGGGACGGAGGTATTCAGCGTCCCTTGGAGGAAGTACACACCCAGAAGATGCTGCTTCATCCCCAAACATGACTATCAGTCAGTCGTTTCCTCATGACTGACTTGTGCACGTGGAGACCCACGTTCTGAGACTCTTCATGGGGTTTGGTTCTTTCATTGTAGCTGAAAACCTCCTCCCCAAGGATTCTCTTTGTTTTTCTATGTGTTAGGTAGTGTCTAATTAGACACTGGTAGCAAGGGGCAAACAAGTAGGTCTTTGCACAGCTGCTCATAACTCATTAAGGTTTGCAGCAAGGGGAGGAATGGATCTGTGGCTCCTGGGAGAGACCACGGACCAGAGACACTGCCCGAGCCCACACTGGTAGAGGCAGGAGTTGCCTTCTCTGTGCCCAACCATGCCAGCTCTGTGTGTGCCCCAAAGGAGCTCAGAGGCACCAGGACATGTGTCTGGCCCTTCTGAACGCAAGGTTAGGAATGATGAAATTTTCTCTTTTGCTCCAGTCTGGGTCTGGAGGCTTTGCTTTTTTGTTCTCTCATTTGATTCTGTTGATTTAGTACAACTGAGAATTTCTGGATTGTCTTTCTCCTAACCATGAATATTATGTAATTGTGACTGCACTTCTGTGACATTTCCATGGCTTGTTACAGTCATATATATATTTTAATATCTCTTTCTTTGCTATGTTCCCAGGTTGACAAATTATTTGCCTTTTTTAGGGTTATGTTTAAATGCTTGAACAAATGCCTTCTGCAGTTTTGAAGGAAGGGCCAGAAATAAGTGAACACTACAGTTTCCTTATCCTTCAAAAGGCCATTGGAAAATCGTTTGAAACTCTTTTACTGCTCACACTTGGAAGTTCCCAAGAAGGTGGTTTCTTTTTCATGTTGAGGAACTTTAGGAAAATATCCTGGCCAAAGGTTAAGCAACAGAGACACTCTGGGTTCAAGTTACTCAGTCAGTTGCCAAAATATTTTTTCCTTTCCATTCCCCATGACAGAAGCTTCTACTGCACTCTCAATTTTAGATAGTTAACTTACAGTCCTCAAAAAAAAACAAAAACCAAAAAACCAAAAAAACCCCAGGAAGAATATTTGCCTGAAGAATTTCCACTGGGCTTTAAACAAATGAAGACCTGTTTTGTCATTTTGTTTTGTTTTACAATAGGTGATTTCAAAGGAGGCAAAGGAGTTCCAGGTAGAAAATTCAGACAAAATAGTTGCATCTAACAAAGTTACTAAGACTTTGCAAATTTTTTTTAATTGGTTATAATCCAAGATTCACAGCTCATACATTTTTTAATCATTTCTCTGTGTGATATTTGTGTTTTCTGTTGGATTGATGTTTTGATAAAAGGGATTTGTGAAATTGGTTATGTTTCTTCATCCCAAAAACAGATGTTCTCTTCAATTTTTTTTAAAACTGTAACAAACATGTTAAGCTAGAAAGGTCCATTAGACCTGCAAATTCCTATATTAAATTTTAAAGAGTAAAATTTTTAAGGATATTTCATCCATGTTTCATATCTGTACTGAAACCAAAAGTCAGATGTGCTTAATATGCTTAGAGATCTCATAGCAATTGGCTCTTTTCTCAGACTTGGAGGGTTTAGAGCATATGTTTTTCAACTTGAGATAGATTTTCTTTAATCTGGTGCTAAGGTGAAGTATCATGCAATAGCATTAATGTTATGATTTACTGGAGCCCATTAAATCCAATTCATCATCTTATATATTTCCATTGCAAATTGGGTGTCTAGCTTCCTCTATAGCTCAGCTTTCAAGCATCTTGAAGTACTGAGAAAGCTAAACTACTCACATGCTTTAAATACAGGAGTTTAGCAAACTTTAAGTATACTTTTAAATTTCACGATTATTTGCCTTGATTGAGGAATGAACTTTAAAAATGAGACTGGGGAAAACCTGCCCTTAAGCACACTAAAAAATTCTTTATGTCCATTCTTTATCTGGCATGAAGAAATTGTCACTGGCTGCTTGGTGGTCTATGATTTTTAGTTTTACTCCTTCAGGTTTGTTGGTGAGAAAATTCCAGCAAAGTAAATTAAATAATCTGTCTGAAACTACAAAGCTGGTGAGAAGTGTTTTATCCAGTTTCACTTGCCATGATTAAATTTGAGTTCAAATAAGATGTGAAATCAGTATGTGATATAGAGATTTTTTTTTAATACACTTTTTGGTGCATTTATTTATAATAAGAGCATTTATGCGCATTGTAAACCCCTTAATAAAAAGTCTGCAAAAGTGATGATTTAAGTCTGATCAGCACTTGTCCTTATCTCAAAATATGAAGTCAGAGGCAGTTCAGTATCCCCAAAAATTCATAAATGTGCATTTATAAATGAAAGAATGATACCTCTTGGCAGTCTGGGCATTGACACCCATGGTTCAGAACAACTCAGAGAACCTCATCATCAGGGCAAATTCTGCAGCTGAATATTTCCACATGTTAATAACAGGAGTAATGGGAAGGCTTATATTTTCATATGTGAAAAGTAAAATAAAAATAGATGGAAAATAACACTGAATTTATGCTTTTTCTTCACATAGGATGATAATATTTCTTTGCATGGTTCTAAGGTAAAAATATTTTTTATAGAAGGGTTGTTTTCTCTTGTGAATCACAAAGAGAAAGTATGGGGGCTGTTAAGGAAAAACTGCAGGTCTATTAAATTTACATTCATATCAACGTTAGCATTAAGACTTTGAGACTCATTTCTCATTTGCTACGATGCAAATGTATTCCATATTTTACAAACACTTCAAGGCTGTTTTTTTCTGCCAGAACTGTGAAAAGTGCCCAGAGGGTAAACAAGAATCAACAATTAGCCTGTAGCCAAAGCCTCCAGCCTCCAGTCTGGATTAGGACTGTTGAGAAAATGTCTGTAACAAGTCCTCAAGATCACAGTCTTTTCAATGTATTATTCAAAACTTGTATTACTATCAAATCGATAGGGAGAGAATGGCTGGTTGAGGGTTAGACATGAAAGTGCCAGAGCTTGCACCTCCTTCTCCGTACTTGTAGGTAACTTTCTAACTTTTTGAAAGAGTTCTAGCAGACTTTCTCACAATCTGTTTTATCATTCCGCTGTACTTTGGCTGATAGCTTGTGCAAGTGCCCAATAACCCACTCAGGTCAGCACGGGTGGTTTCTGACAGCAGGATCTGACGTTACCTGAAAGCGCTGTGACTGAAGGTAGTGTGCTTTGCTAATAAAAACCTGGGGAATTCTAAGGTCAATAATTGAGTCTAGGCCCACCAGAAAGATACTTTCCATACAAAATACTTCCGCCATTGTTCTTGGATAGTGCTTTTACCACTTAAGCTCTGCTGGAGCAGTAGAATTCTTGAGTCCTGTTTTTCCATGTGTCACTTGGCTGTGTCCATCCATGACTCTATGAAGTCAGGATGAGCATAAATAGCTAACGGCATGTGCTATGCTTCCCTCCTCGGAAGAATTATAAAGAAAATAGGCAGACACTGCCTTGCCCAACAATTTGGGCAATCCTGGTTCTCTACCCAACCCAAACAGCCTTTCTCTGGGATTATCCGATACTTCAGGAACTACAGAGGTTCAAAATCTCTTGTCCCAGAGAAAAGTTGGGTTGGAGAAGAGATCTCCACTATCTCCACATATGACCACTGAAGATGTCATTTCAGCACTTGGGGTTAGTAATGTTTGGTCAGAGCAAGGATTAAAAGATTTAGAAATTCTTCCCAACACAAGAAGAAACAAAAGGGTTGGGGGATTGATTATTTATTAATTTAAGGTTTTTCGCTTCTTTGTTTCATGTGGGATTTTTGGGGGGTTTTTCAGATTTTTATTGAGAAAGTAAAAAGAATTAAAACAAAAAAACGGGTTAAAACATGCAGGTCTTACTTCAGCAAGTGCCTTAAGAAAAGAAAAGTATACCCCAGCACAAAAAGCACATGTGCATTTTGTGGTCAAACCTCTTGAATAATAAAAGCTATAGACCTTGACCAAATAATTGCAGTGACATGATGTGTAAATTCTCTAGTTCCTGAAAACTCCTCAATATTTTGGAAAGTAGAGGACAACTCTGAGCCCTTCATATTTCTAAACAAACTCGGTTTCCTCCTACTCATTTCATATGTCCCACATGAGAGACAGAAGCCCTATCAAGTAAGTATCAAACCATAATTTAGAGATTGAGGTAGCAAATAAGTAAAAGGGACTACATTCCTGTCATTTTCTGTTGCTATGATCCTTCTCCTCAAGACTGCATGAGATGTGATGCAGAATATACCAGATAGGGCCCTTGTGAGAATAAAGGAATTGAATATTGCAAAGTGGTGCAATGGGAGCCATATATAAATGCTAAGATAAATACAGATTTGATAAATTACTAGCAAAGGCACTGGAGGGAACAATACAAGATGATGCAGTCAGGCTTTTTCATCTCACTTTCACGACTCTTAGAGAAGACATGGCTTTCCAGAACTCTGCACCTGAGGCAAGATGTTTTAGTCATTTTATACATAATTACCCCTTGAGACCTCTCAGATTCTAGGATAATAAAACGTAGCTCTGGGTCTTCAAGTGTGGTGATATACAGATGTCCATTTCAGGATAAGAAAAGATGCAATAGGTCCACATTTCTTAGCTCTGATTGCCACAGCTAATGTGTGTAAATGTACTGAGAAAGCATGGTTTTTGTAAAAAATTCAGCTGAGCTGCGCCTCACACTCAGCACTGTGAGGGGTCGCTCCCAAGGCTTCCCACACGATGGTAGGGCAGACAGGCAAGTCGTTGGGATTTGCACTGAAGACAGCTCCTATGGAGCTGAGGATTTCTCCCAGCTATCTGTGCTGAGCAGACATTTACCTCAGCTTTATGTATACTAGCACCTAAAAGCTAATTTAAAATCAAAGATTTCAGTCAGCTAGTGAAAGGAGAATAGTTGTCTTTGCTCCTGACATCCGTGTTTCGCAGAGCTGTTAAGCAAAGTGATAATTTGCTACAGAGGAAGTATACTAGATAGAATACATTTTTACAGGAATATCTTCATTAAGGAATATCTCTATAAAAGCTATTTTGTCTTGCATCACTTTGCCTGACAGAAATATTACTTACACTAAAATCCTTAATGTGAGATGCCCTATAAAAAAGTTGTTTAATTTAATAACATTCATTGTATTAGCTCCCCCTAAAGTAATCACTTTGTTGAGAACACACTCTGTGTTCTTTTATTTGATCTGGGAATAAAATTATCCTGTCTTTACTTTAGTATCTCCTTCTTATTCTTTCTAGAATAAATAAACATGAAGCTGTCACTGCAGAGCAGGCACTGCCTCTCCCTGTTATAAACCTTTTGATTTCTGTGTTGAGAGAATTTTTCTGCACAATGATCCATTTAGAATATGCTTGAAGCACTACATTTTCTTGCTTTCCTGTTTCCCATGTAGATACATGAGTAATCACAGAGAGTTCCTGCTGTCTCAGTAGATTTTATGTCCTATCAAGTTTTCTGTCCTTCTCATAGAACTGATCAAGCTATTTATCATGGAAAAATGATTTAATATATCAGGCACTAATTTTAGTATAATTGTTATTATAGCAACCAAAGCCACCACTTGGGACATTTGAGCCCTTTTATATCAGTGAAATATACTGCAGCCCTGTGTTCCATAAAGTCTTGGTTAAAGGGCTTGGTTTGTGCACTGCTCACCCCCGTGGCCAGCAGAGCTGCTGAGCCCTTGTTGTGTCTCCTGTACTGTGGTACAGACTGTCACATTCACCGAGGGCTGCAACACCTCCTGGGTAAATACTGGAGGTCCTGGCCTAGAATGTGCTGGCTTCTTGGCACTGCCAGCCAAAAGATCTCAAGCCAAAAAGCAAAAAACCCCACAACTAAATCCAAAAACTGTGGAATAACTGGGTCTTTCGCAGCCAGGTGGGAGCATGGTGAACCCCAGCTCAATATTATATCCACTCATCTCTATGTCTCTTTCATTTTCAACAAAGCTGTAAACATGGATTTAGTACACCATTTGTGTACTATACTCATGTACTAAACATCAACAAAATTCTTGTTAAAGACAAAATAGAAATTCCTGGCTTTATTTACTAGAAAAGAGTGTATGAAATCATGAGATGTAAATGTTGTATGCTTTTCATTTTTAAGAAACACTGAATTGCATGGTTTCTTAAAGTCCAAACTGGCAATCTGTTTGAGACACCACCAGCTTTCAGGGGGTGTATTTAATCAAAATGTTATTATTTGCAGGTTTCCTTCTACCTTAGAAGACACAAAGCTCCTTGTTGCAATGTTTTCTGTTGGTGACTGGATACTTCCAGGGGCTAATGAGGAGATGTAAAACCACAGTGAACCCAGCGACCATTTCAAATCTAGGCCGAGTAAGTATTGTTCATTTGAGGTTTAATCTTGTATCTGATCAAAGTAGGTATTGTTCATTTAGTCTTTAGTCTGGTGTCTGTCTGATAAAAGCATATGAGGAATGAGTTGACAGCGTCACTGCAATTTGCCAGGCAGTTGTAAGAAATCATCTTCCAAACTGATGTATTTCTTTGGTAGCACCTGTGAAGAAGCTAGCAACTCTACAGGAACAGAAATCCTGTCAGCATTAGTCAAAGGACTGATACACTCAAAAGAAAAGAATAAGTACCCTGGGCTTATTCCTGGTTTTCTTTGTAAAGAACAGCACTTCTTTGTTCAAATAACACCTGAGAGCTTAGTTAAGCAGTGGAAAGGAGGTGGCTTTATGGAGCAAAGAGAAATGCACATCTAGACATCTTCAGAGCAGATGGGAATTCATGTATCACCCATGTACAGAGCATATAAGGCTAATTTCAAGCCCTGGGAAAAAAAAAATACTACACCCTCCAGCACCTCTGTGCCCCATCCCCAGCCATTGAGGAATACAGTGCAACTGCAAGGTTAAAATTCAGTGGGCCCTAAGATCAGGTTTCTCATTTCTCATAAATATTTAATTTTATTTACCTCTGGCTGATTTTTGTCACTGTTGAGAGGATCACCATCAGGAAACACTCAGGCCCTTTTCTCACCCTTTGCAAGACTTGTGTTTACCTCAGTTTTAATCTTTCTTTGCCATAATTCAGAGACCTGTATGTCCATTCCTTTCTTAAAACCAAAAAAGGAGGGCTCACAACTCAGTGTTTTTTGGTACCTTGAGAAGCTTCCTGTTCTCTGCACTGCCAGGAAGGGTAGACCCTCTGCTCTGAGATTTGGTGCCCGAGCCCCATGCACTATCACCCGACCCAAAGCAGCCCCCCACTGCCCCACAGGGCAGCTTTGCCCCAGCTGCAGACTTCCCAGGGACTGAAAATACAGCTCAGTGTTGACAGGTGTCTCAGGCTTGTTAGCCCCAAACCATCCACATTTGGTGTGCGGAGGATTTAAATTTTTCTTTTTTTTTTTTCCTAATTCTCTTTAAGTTAGACAAACTGTAAGTGAATGAATATAAACAAAGAGCAAGTAGTCTGTGTAGTACAAGAGCAAACATTATAGAATATGACCTGAGGGACAGGGCTCAAAATGCAGCAATTCAGCAGCCAGTCAGAATCACCAACTAAATTTTTCTTTACTTACTTTTGGGTTTTTAGTGCCCTCTGGAAGGACATCAACAAGATTTAGACACAAGCATATCACTACTGTAATGAACACTCAAAAAATTGAGAAACTGGAACTGGAAATGCATTTGCAATACTTCTTTGGGAATTGCTACTATAATTACACCAGTTTAGAAAGCAATACCTTTGTAAGTGCTTTTACCCCATCATGTATCACACGAGGGATTATAGCATTTTAATGACCTTGGTGGCTAAATTGTACAATATCTATAATAGTATGAAATCAAGGAGAATTTTTGGCCCCACTGAGGCCATAGAAAATCTCCCACTGATTTTGTTGGAGCCTGCAAAATCCATCCTAATTTTTCAGGTGACCAGCTCCAGCCACAAAAGGGGCTTGTATTTTCCCCACACTCTTAAAATAAGAGCGAATGGATACTTTCAATATACTTATGCTACAAATGAACTGAATTTTATTTCATGAAAGATGTTATGACATGGAATACACTGTTTCTTCATGAAACGTGCACCTTTTAATAGCAGTTACTGAGAGGGTGATACATATATCGCTATTTCTCCTGTCACCAAATGAAATGAAATTCATAGATCTGCTCTTAGCTAATGGGATACACATTTTATGGCTAAATAAGGCCTTGAAAGTGAAAATCTTCTGCCCTTCTCATGAGGTATATAGATCCAAATTAAATGAGCAAGTTACATTAAGGCACCTGTAAACCTTGAAAAGGGTGTATTGGCTTGTTCATTGTTCCTATGGATAATAAACTCACCCATCAAACATCTAGAGAGCAAGCCAAGGAAAGCAAATGTCACCCTGCCTTAGCTTCCCTTGTACGTTTTCAGTTTTCTGATATTGAACATATCTTCTGCAGATAGGACTATAAGAGATTGATAGATGCCTTAAGATCAGTTTGCACATGAAAAGGTAATAATTGATCCCTGGCCATTTCATGAACCAGCATTTAGTGTGTTGTGCAATTTCAGAAATAAATCAGAATAACTACTTGAAGAATAAAAGGAGGTAAAAAAGCTCACTTTCCTTCAGCTTCAGAAAATATATGTTGTGTTATGGAAGGTGTTAACTGATGACATGTTTTAACTGACATGGCAATAAATATGAGCAAGCACCAACATTTTCTCCAGTGTGCAAACTGCCTTTGCAAGAGCCTGGAGAGATTCCCACTGGTCTCTGCAGGATTTGGCTTGAGCTCCTCTGCAGGAATTAGTTCATGCCAGCGGAAGTAAATAGGCCCTTGGGGATGCTGCTGCTGCCACTGAGGTATTTATTTTTATAATAACTTGTTGGCTGGTACAGAGATAGGAAGTCACAACCACAGCTCTTGCATGCACAGCTCCACACCATTCATCTTTATCAGTCAGAGCCCTTTGTGAAGGTAGAAGTGCTAAGAGCCATAAACTTGGGGGCCTGGCTACCAACACCTCCTGCACCCTCATGGCCACTGGCCACACTTCCAGGAGCAGATTCTTTTCCAGTGTTCTGCAGTGCCTGCTGGTGCCTCCCAGCCACCAGCAGCCAAATCCGACCCCGTGGACCACAGGGTAATGTGCAACGAGGGCAACAGATCACAGGATTTTTCTGACTCATACAGAGGCAATAAAATGCATTTCTTAGGAAGGAGCCTCCCTTACTCTTTACTGTTTCCAGTGTCTGCTCACACCGTGCTTTATTCAGCAATATTTTCTCTTGCTTGGCCCCTTCCTGGCTAACAGAGCCCAGCTGTGTCTGAGAAGCTCTTCTTCTAACCTCCAAAACCGTCACAAATTACTCTGTTCTTACTTTCAAATCGAGTAGGAAACATGAGGAAAGCACAACTCACTATCCACTGCCTTGAGGGCAAAGAGGGCAGATTGGTCAGTGACCACAATTCATTAGTCAAAGAAGAAATGGGGTTATTCTCCTTCCCTTGCCAGACTTCATCACTTGGAGAAAACTGAAAGGATAATAAGACTGAAAGGGCCGGTGATAATGACACAGCACTTCCACATCACGTGTGCTCTTTTATCAGTACTTACAGACTTTTGAACACAGAGTGGAGCCCTGTAGAATTGGCTTGTTTTCACATTTTTAAGTGCTGTTTTCTCACTTATTTCCTGTTTTCTTACCAGCAGGCCCAACCACATTCAGAACCTAGATAATAGTTGTGTCAGTATCTCTGCCAGCTTTGTTTAAATTCCCTTTTCTACTCTTTAAACAAGGTTGGAGCTCCACTTATTCCCTTTCTGATACATAACTTAAGCAAAACTTGACTTGAGGCCAACAATATCTAAGAAAGGAGACTGAAAGCTTGGGCAGAATAGGAAATAGGTAATTCTGCTGCTGTTGCAAGTGCTGGAATATAGACGGAGCATTTTCTAATAACTTTCTCCAGCTGCCAGTTACTTGTTCAAAATGAAACACATATACTGCAGGGGGAAGAAGGCTGATGTGTTTCTAGGTTAAAAGAAATGTTGTCCAACATCTGTTTGCCACATGGCAGCCTTAACCAAAATTTTTCCCTCCTCCCAGCTGTTGCTTGCCTTGCTATGCACCCATTGGTTGCCTTGTCTACTCCAGAAGTAGCTTTGAACCTACTGCGTGATTCCAGAATCTGTAGGCTTCACTTCCCTGTTTTCACCCAGTCCAAACTCCCATTGGAGTTCACCTGGTGAAGCAGTCAGAAAAAGGGACTGAGAGCCTCAGAACACAGTTCAGAGCAGCAGAGTCCTCTGAGTTCTGGCAGGAACCAAACCCCTCTGCAGTAGGTGGCCTCCACAGAAAATCACGAGCCCCTGAACATGCACCCAGCCACACAGCAAAGGCTACATTAGTGTAGGACAGCTGTAACACCTTCATGGTTTGTGAACAGAAAACATCAAAGGCCCCTGAATACCAGAGTCCTAGCTCCCTCTCCTGGCAGAGCACCGCACTGGGAACAGGAACGGGGTGCTGCCCGGCACGACAAACCTGAACCCCAGCTGCAGCTCTGCCGAGGGAGAGGCGGAGGAACCGTGCCCTCAGTGACCAGGGGCTCCTCTCTGCAAGGAGCCCAGTGGTAATCACGCAGCTATAGCTGTACCAGCAGATTAATACAGGATTAGCAAAGGCAGAATCTATTCTAGTGAAGAACATCTGCGACATAGCTTTAGCTGCATAAAAAATATGTACTTGAGCACAGATAAAACTTCATTGCTGCGCATTATCTGCAGTCCTTAAGGTGGGGGTAGCGCAATTTATTCTCTAATACTCTGATACCAGACTGACTCATTCAACTGTGCCACGTTCCTCTCCAACACCACAGCCTTCTTCTGTTTGCTGCTTCCTGTACACACTGAGCCCCCAGAGTGCCTCCCCAGACTGTAACTTTCTCCTTGAGAAACACACATCTACTGGCTAGATAAGAACCTGTCACTGTGGCAGGTCGTGTATACCTCATCTCATTAGCAATCTCCAACCCTTCAGAAACATGTGACATTTCTGTATGGGAAGGCACAGCTTATTGCCTGTCCATCCTGAGTAGCATCAGGAACATCCCTGCTCAGTGAAGCATGCCCTGGCACCACATCCTTGGGCATGATGGCAATGGCAGCAGCAGAGGTGACACCTGTCTTCACGGCCCAAGGCTGAGGCAAGGTCCTTCTCAGCCAGCAGCACATGCCTCCACAGCTTCAGGGAACAAGCTGGCTCCTAACATGGCAAAAGACAGCAGGGGCTCGCCCCAAGCACACAGGCCACTGAGAGTGACCCAGCCTGCAAGCCAAGTACAGGCACATGAAGTTTGGTCACCTCAGCCATTGACCATTAGCACCCTGGGTTGGGTACACCAGCAGTTTATTTCTGTAGTGTTTGCTTCAGTTTTTCAGCCACCATGGGTGGCTGAAGTCCGCTAAAAGCCTCCCTAGCAAGTGGGTGGGCTGGGATGCCAGGGACAGGGCTTGTTAGCATCGGAACTTCTCCACTCCTGCTATTTCTGTGGAGAAAGTGGGAATGAGGTTTCCTGCACAAGTAAAACAACAGGTCTCTCTTGGGGCTCTTTCACTCTTTGGCAATGAGGTTACAGCTCTTGTTTATGGGAAGCTGGAGGCAGCTCACAGATGTGCAAGCTGGTTTCTGCTGTGGTTATGTTTTCTTCTAGGTTTCTAGAAGAAAACCGGTGCAGTTTTCCCAAGGCAATAGGTCTTTCACAGGTCAGTGTCTTACTTCAGGAGGCCCCTTCAGCACTGACTACAGGTCCTGCTTATATAGGGAGGCCTTGTGCTCTTAGAGAACCATAAAGCAAAGCTGCACAGGAGCCATTCAGTTAAGCCAAAGCCATGGCTCATAACATATTTCACTGTAAGCTAACCATCTCAATTGTAGGAGACTTTCTGTATATTAAACAGAATTAAATTATTGTTTCTTCCTCAGGGAGGGAAAATGAGATAATGAAGAAGAGAGAGGAAAACAAAGGGAAAAGGATACTTCTGGATATTGCAAAGATGTCTAAACTTCACTACCAGATTTCACTAAAATGCTTATCTATTTCATGTCAGGTATTGTAGGCAACTAATCTCTCTATTACTATAATGCCAAATATTCTTCAAGAAACAAAGGTCCCTCCCCTGCAAATGCTCTTACATTTCCTTAGTCAGCCCTCAATCCTGCATCCATCAGCAGGCTCCGGTTCTATGCTGCTCTGCAAAGTGTTAACTTACTATAAGAAAACTTAAGATTCTTTATGACCTGAAAAGCAATGGTTTCATTTTTGTGCTTTGCCCCTCTTTGGTATTTTGTCCCTAGCAGTTATTATGTTCTTGTGATGAAAACAAAGCTCACTACTAATGTACTATATTCTGGAATATGTCTCACAACCAATCATTAAATGATGGTGATTTCTCCCAGCTTACACAGCATTACTAATGTTAATGGCTTATATCTAGTTTTGTTTGTTCGATCTGGTATTTGGACTGAGGATATATTTTGAAATATCTGAATATACTCATGAATTTTCTCATAAAATTCTCTTAATGCTATGCCTACTTTTCTCAGGCTGTACATGTTTTCTTAGAATACAGAAAGAATACATACTTGAAGTTCTACTTCCCCACAGGTCAGGATTTAGCCCTTTTTCTGGTAGGTCTGCTTTGTGACATGGCTAGCATTGAAAGAAGGGGATGTTACACCTAATGCATTCTTCTTTTTTATTTATTTCTTTTTGTCTTCTTGCCAGCCAGAGGAGGTAAGCAGTTTTCCATCTGAGAAGTAGTTTGTGGTCTCAAACAGAGAAGGGGGAACTGAATCGGGAAGAACAAAAGTTTCCAACACTGCAGAGCACGAGATGAAGTGGTGGTGTCAATCCTGACCAGCAGCGATCCCAGGCTGAGTCCTTCCTCGGAACCTGACAGTCTGTATTTCCTGAGTCGACAGGCCCAGGGCAGGGCTTGCTCTCACCACCCTTACTCAGGTTAAGAAGCCCTTTTCACATTGCTGACTACACATGAGGTTTATGCCAATACACGTGTTTTGTACCCACGAGAACAGCAAGCAGTCAATTAGCTAAAATTTGTAATTGATCACAAATGTGGCAAAGTTCTCCATCAGTCAGAGTCTTTAAATCAGAGCTGGTCATCTCTCAGACAGGGACAGTCCAGTTAGAAGTGATTGGGGCTGACAGAAAAATTAGGGAGCAAAATAGTTGTATGGCTGCTTTTTTTGCAGCAAACCATATTAAAGACAAGTGGATTCTGTACTTGGGACAGGGCAGCCTTGGGTGTGTGTATAGACTGGGGAATGAGAGGCTGAAGAGAAGCCCTGAGGAAGCAGACCTGGGGGTCCTGGTCGATGGCAAGTTGAACACGAGTCAGCAGTGCCCTGGCAGCCAGGAGGGCCACCCCTGGCCTGGGGAGCATNATGATCCTGTCCAAGGCCAGGAAGTGGACTTTGATGATCCTTGTGGAGCCTTTTGACTATGCTATGATACCATGAATTTTTATCTGGGGAGGGTATAGTGTACACCCAGAGGTACTTTTTTCTTATTATTTTGCAGAACTGTGCATCTATGGGTGGAGCTGTCATTCTGCCTCCCAGTTACCTGTTACGGAAGAGATCTTAAAATGTACTGTATTATGTAGAAAACATTCAATCCCTTGCTTCCAGCAGCAGCTGATGTATTAGGAGAGAACTGCCCACCTTTAGTTTACAGACCAGCTTAGCCCCACAGCTTGCTAGGCAAAGACAGGCCAGCACACTCACACTGGTGCCAGGAATATTGCTACTGATTGTGCTCACCCAACCGTGCTGGATCAGCATGTCCAAGACTAGTTACAGCTAATAAGGGTCTATCTGAGGGGAAAAATGAGACCAGAGTGAGATTTATGACAATTTCAAGCACAGAATAAGCAATACAAACAGATGAGCCTCAAAGAATGGTAAGGTGCTCTTTACATACAAATATTTCAGAGGGAAAAAAAAGAAAATAATAGAATGAACTATAACAAACACTTTTTTCTAAGCAGAGGTTTTCTGCATTTCCCATGACAGTCAGTTGAATGAGGGAAGACAAAAAAAAAGGAAAAGCAGAAACTGCTTGCAACACAGAAAAAAACTCGAGTGCCAAGAACATACTCCAGATTTTTTTAAAGATGCATGGCTCTTATCTCAGTCCTGATTCATCACAGCTTAGTCCCAGAATTATTCAGAATTCAAGGACCTTGCTTCTGCGGGGTTAATGGGTTACATTCAGCATTGAAACCCATGACACAAATAGCTGCTTAATTATTCAATCCAGACTGGATTTAGTGGTAATGGAAATAAAAATAGCAATGGCAAAAATTACATTGTTTTACATTTTGTAGGTGAAATGATTTTTTCTTTTAACTGTATAATTCAGGACTGTGCACTGGCAGGAGGAGACCCATATAAAGGAGGGGTTGTGCTGTTTGTGACACAAAAGATTAGCATGCCCATGACTGAAGAGGAGGAAAAGGAAAACACTGCCATAAAAGTGACAGTAGAGGTGAGGAATTGTGGTGAATGTGTAATGCACCACTGAAAAGATGCAGAAGAAAACATAGCAAACAAAATGTCTTGTCCTATCTACTCTGCTATTCCAAAGCACAACTTAATCTGAAGGGAAGAAGCTGCTGTTCTCGTTGGCTCACACCATTTATTCATAAACACAGGCGAGAAATGTGCTAAAGTGATACAATTACCATAATTATTATCTTTGTTCAGGAAATGCAGGGGTGGTTTTCCACCCTGAATTTCATTCAACAGCCCTTGTGGCTGTACCAGTCAGGAGCTAAAGGCACTGACTGCGACTGCTCTGGGAGCAAACACAGGAGATCTCATGCCTCAAATGCAGCAGCCACATGGGATATCAAAGCAGGTCACAAACACAAGAGCACCTGGAGGAGTACCTCAAGGACTCACCTTGGTCAGTCCTGTTACAAGGAAGTTGTGTGCAGTAACCAAAGATGCAGTGCCAAACCAACCCTGGCACACATTTGTCTCTCCAAGAGCAGGCAAAACCCATTTAGAATCCACGGGTCTAAACTGGGGTTTCTGCAAAAGGTCACAATCAATATTTATTTAATTGAGCCCTGTTTTGAAAGCATGCTGTGCAGCGGGGTGGAAATAGGCATCCCAAAGAAATAAACAGGATCACTTTAAGCCCAAATCATCACTAAATGCAGTGCTGCTGTGTACAGGGGATATCAAATTAGGGGGCTGATTCCCAACCCCCACCAGATTCCTGTCTTGCTGCAGCTTCCCAGGAGATGAGCTAGAGATAAGGGTTTCCTGTTAAGCCCTGGTTAAACAGGTATCTGTTTGAGTTTGGATAGGGCTCAGAGTAAAGCAGGCTAAATTACTTGTTCAGTTGATGACACTGGCAGTCCTGGTCACTGCTCTCTTACCTTCTCACTCTGATTTGCTGTGGTAACTGGTCTGATGCAAGTCGGGTGGGAGTGTATGTGTTAAGCCAAAACATTTTTTAACTTAAAAAAAATAAAAATCCTTCCCATGTAAGGTACCCAAGCCAGAGCAATTTAAAGGGCTAAGTTTGGGTTCAAGTTCTGAGTCAAATCCAAATTTCTGTCTTCCTCCTGTTCCCCTCCCCATGATGATTTTTCATTATGTCATTGAAAAAGAGGGGAGCAAAAGAAAAAGAAGTAGTAATGGCAAACATACTAGAATATCCATATACCTGGTTTTGTCTCGCTCTTTAAACATTTGAAAAAGTTGAAGTTTTTTTAAAGAAGATTTTAAAAATTGACTGTATACCTTGCGTTTTCCACTATTGTATTTCATACTGCTCACCGGTCAGGTGAAGGTTGTGTTTGGATAAATTGGGAATAAAAGGACTGTGGTGTGTTCTTCATAGAATTAACATAAGGGCTGCGTTGTCAAACATTGGAGGCAAGCTAGAGATGATAATTTTGTGTTTGGCCCAAAGATAATGGGTTTCTGCCTGCATGGTACTAGAGGTAAGGGATTGTTCTACAAGTGACAGTAGAGGAAAGGGAATTTTGTGTTTGTCTTATAGAAGGAAAAGGATTACTGTGCAAATAATGCTCAAGGAAAAAGACTAGACCATGTATGACATGTCATTGTACATACACCACGGAAGGGGCGGGGTGGTGTGTGTGGTATTTCTCACAAAATGAGAATATTGTTCCCAGAGTATACCACAGATGAGACTGGGTGCCACATGCCAGCACTGCTGGTCTGTTGGGTGTCCAGGACTTTCCTTCTGGCTTAGAAATCCCAGCCTCCTAGCTCTAAGATAGATGGTTCTTTTCTACATATTAATAGAGAAGCAGTGCAAGCCTAGGCAGATTGTTGTTGTTGTTGTTTCCTTAGAAAAATAAATTGAAATATCACGATGCATAAGAAAAATATGTATGAAACAAAAGGTTTCCAATTTCCTCATGGCACCCAGAAGTGTTTCAGACTTTGTCTCTGTGAAAGCAGACATTTACATTTCCACATAGCAGCAGCCATCAAACCCCAGCTTTTGGCTGTGCTTTTCTAAGACACGATATGTAACGGAACATGTTTGGGCTGAGGGCTGTGGTGCACTGCACTGGTTTGGTATTAAGAGAAAGGAGAAGTAACATGTGAAGATAGGGATTATTTATACCTTTATTATGCCCATTTCTGGTTCAGGACTTTCCAGTTATTTGGGGATTTGTTTGTTTTCACACAATGATCCTGACATCCAGTTACTCATAACATGTCACTCTCCAGAGCACTGCAACACTTTGTACCAGGAACTGCATTTCAGAAAAGGTGAAGCCGGGGTCAAACGCATTCCTGCTAATTGTACCGACTGCAGGAAAGTTATTCTATGATTGAATTTGCCCTCTGAAGTTAAAGGGGGAAGCTGCTAATTGCTTTTAAGGAGGACCCAGAAGAATGACTGGGGCTGGCCAAGAACTCCCTGCTGAGGCGCGCCGGCGCATGCTCCCCAGGCGCACACAAGATAAGCACTGCTAATCTTTTGGGGGAGTGTGGTATGTGAGGAGGATGTGCAGCTCAAACTATGCGAGGGCTTAGAGGGGGACGCACAAAAAACCACTGATAGAAACTGGGTTTCTGTACATCCGTGCATTTAGTACAGTTGGTACTCACTGTGCAGAAGAAATCTACTACATTGACCTGGTCTCTTCAAAGCTGCCACCAGTGCAGTGGCACGGCCACTGGCTCTTTTCTGCAGTGTTTCTACAATGCTCTGAATGTCCTCAGGCTCCACAAAGCCTACATCTACTATTACCATCATCTGACCAGGCAGCATATATGTTTCTTCCTGATCTAGCTTTTTCTTGTCGTTTTGCTGCTTATCAAATCTGCAGTCTCTCTTTGAGTTCAAAAATTCATGATTAGGGCAAGGAGAGACAAACAAGGTCTTGTTTATACAGAATATCACAGAGCAGTCCTTGTTTATTGATGTGCAATATCACAAGGACAACCGGACTCTGCTTCTCTGCTAAAATTTTATGATTGGGTATATCAAAGTAAGCCTCTACTCATCATCCTGTTTTAATTATTTCCTTTTTTCCACTTTCCCAAGAAACCATAGCTCCTCAAGCCTTTCCTACTTAGTAGTCCAAGTTCTGAAAACTTCTGCAATGGTATCTTGTTTTGTGAATGTTTCTGTTGTCTGAGTCATCCTGCCCCTCATTGCTGAGAAGGGCAGCTCTGTGAAGGAAGGGTGACTGCCTGGGGCTTGGCAAGGTTTGCAGCTTCCTATGCAAGGAAGTGTATGGGGGAGATCTAAGATGATGTATCGGCTGAACTTCCTCAAGTTTGGGCTGAAGTTCATGAATGAGGGAGCTAGATAGAAATTTGCAACATCCTGAGATAGCTGAAGTTACAGAGCTCTTACTAGTGGCTACTTTAGGAGATGGAGAAAGCTGTAGCCAATCTTGCTTTAAAAATTATTCTGTCCTTGCAGAAAGAACACCAGGGCTTGTAAATAAGATTTCAGCTGACAACAGTTTCACTCTCAGTTCTTTGGGAGGATGTAGCAAAGCTGTCAGACTGACTTTTTGCCTTGAGCTCCAGCTGTCATTTCCCTTTGCTTGCTGGCTGTTACCGCTGGGTGCAGGCTCCCGTCTGAAGCTCTTGGCTTTTCAGAGGGAGCACCTCCTACAGCTCAGGTAGACTGCTGCAAGCACACACCTTCCAATATGCCTTGGCTCTTTGAGACCATGAAGGAGGGGAGGAAATTGCCCTGACAATTGAAATTTAGCGGGTCTGGTTCACTGCTCAGTGAAGTTGATGGGAGACTTTCCCTTGACCTCAGAAAGAAAGGACCAACAGAGTAATTCTGTTTTATGCAAAGAGAAACGTAGAGTCACCAGCTAAGATTGAAAAGCTGAGTGATACGTGCATGTCCAATTTGAAACATACTTGTAATAGGCAAATGTTACCCAAAAGTGACTTAAATAAGACTGGGTTCTAAAACTATTTCTTATCAGGGGCCTGCAAAATATCCATAAAGCCATTTGCAGCCATTCCCCTGTGCCAGCATGTGGTCTGAGCTCAAGCTTCTGCACACATCTCCCAGGAGGCAGGTGGTGGCTGTGGAGAAAGTTTTGTGGTGGAATCAGGAGAAACTTGGAGTTTTTACCTCAAGTCTCTCAAGTTTGGAATGAGTCAATATTGACTTGAACCTGGTACCTATAAAGAAGATGAACTTAAACCTCTCAAATGAAAAATGTGATCACCAACAGCATGCAAAGAGCATCAATGCTGCCATGCAAGCAGAGTGACAAACTATCTGCTGCTACTGGAGAAGAGTGGTTGGCACTGGCCCCAAGGGAGCTGTGGTTTGAGGATGGAAGTCACTTAGCTTATCATTAGGTCTACCATTTACCAACACTTCTTCCCTGGGTAGAAACAGTAAAGACAAGCAGCAGTATGGCTGCTTTTCTGTCAGGTAAATGCCTAATGAGGCATGTTTGCTTGCAAAGAAATGGAGCATGGCCCAAATAAAGGTGATCTGGTGGCACAGAGTGCTTCCATGATTTTGTTCTTTCCATAGGCCGGTATTTTGCAACCCAAGGTTTCAGTTTAGACTCACTGTTCAGAAGGACATTTGAAAGCAAGGCAGAGGGAAATCCTTTTCTTGTTAACCCACCTGTATTGCAAGGCTTTCTGTTTTCTGTGTTGAAGATGACAAAATTGCTAACCCAAACAGCTCCCTGCCCTTCATTTAGAGATTATTGACTTCATCAGCACAAGAAGTACAAACACAGAGTGCTGAACTTAGAGCTTGGCAAGTTCAAAGCCTCCCAGTCTGAGAGGTGAAAGCAAGGGAACGCTCACAGCAGTGACAGTATTTGAGTCTCTTTAACAAATGAAGGGACAGACAAGGTAGTGATACAGGCTTGGGAACCAACCAGCCAAGCTCATCTCTGGTGTAAACCTGGTATTCTTCCAATTCAAACAATGGAAAAGGGGCAAACAAGAAAAATCCTTCGTAGCAAATGTGATTAGATGAAGCAGACAGTGAAGACTCTCCTGTAACTGCAGTCCATCATGCAATTAGTTTCCTAACAGCTCCACCATTCAGACGGCCTCTTCCCTGGCGCAGTGCCACAGCAGCCAAATAAATCAGCTTTACATACAGGACTGTCAGACAGAACTGCAGCTCCAGCCCTTTAAGGCGAAGCTGGAAGGCTCAGTTGAAAGGAAGAGAGGCTTGAATACGTAGGGGAAAACCGTTTGATGAGGAAAGGAGGATGTAGCCCGACAGCACTGGACAAAATACCTGGAGGAATCCAAGAGCCCCTACAGAACAGCAGGGCTTGCAAAAGCAGTTTGTAAGAAAGGCTCTCATCTCTGGCCCTGTCATTGAGATTAAATGTGATCATTGGGAATAATGGTGAAGTGGAATGCATATTTAATTAGAGAAATCAATGAACCCAAATGATTGGGAGGGGGCAAATCATTAAGATCCAGGTCCTGCTGCCCCTACTCAGCGATATTGCAGACTGCCAGCACTGCAAGCGGGTCTGATGCACAGCACATCACCAGCAAAGCAGAGTGGACTTCTGCTGCTGCTGTTTGGCATGTGGAAGTGCTGTGCAGGGAATAGGGAGCAGGATGCTCTATTCATGTGAAAGCTGCCATCTCCAGAAATTAAAGCAATTGGTAGGAAAGAAAGCAATCACTCAGCACTGGGGCAAACCTGAGACTATTGGACTTGAGGGTTGGTCACAAATGGGCATGGTCACACCACGCAGACACATTGGGATGAATAAAATTTTTTTTTTTTTCACAGCAGCATTGCTTTGGAAAGCTGGCTGAAAATTATTTGACAGAATTGTTTTTGCCCGTAAACTTTATTTTGTCAAAAACATTTACCAGCGTATATGCCAGTTACAGGGGGGAAAAATCATTGCAGAGATTTTTCTGAAGTGTTTTGGGGTTTATTTCAATATTGTCATCTCAGTGTTTATTTTCTCTCATAGTATTTTAGAAAGGGTAGGGCAGAAAAGTGAAAGTAAAACTCAGCACCTAACTTCTGACTGAGTGCCAACGTTTCATTACACTGGCCATTTTTACTTCATTTTCTTTGGTTTTATTATATACTGAAATATAAAAAAAAAATTATTTCTGGGCAACTGTGTTACTTAGTGCTCATGTAACTCTAGGAAAATGTTTCCTGACTTCATACAAGCAGAATTAAAAGGGAGCCCAGATTATTTTAGGGACTTACAGACAAGGAAGCAGAATTGGCATTTTCTTTAATATATGCAAGAGCTGACTGAAAAAGCTGTGAAGTTTTGCAGTAACCAACCTTGTAAATCTATATGGTTTGTGGCTGGGAGGGGGAAAGAGATGAAAATTAACCAATAAATGCTTCACAAAAATAGTAGGCTGATCTGAATCAAGAAAAGAAATTATTTTAATTCCTTGGAAAAGCTTGGCTATGTAACATGCCTTATAACTCCCCTAGAAAACTGTGGAAAGCAAGGAATTTTCTTGCAACAACATTTTGGGATTAACTGAGCTATTTTGCCCAAGGCATGATTTAAGGTACTTTCTTATTAGGCACAATTTGCATCAGTTTTTGCATAAGAAACCCCAATCTGCAAGTATTTCTAGCGTAATACCACTGAAGTCAGTGAGTTTACACTAAGGATGAATTTGCCCTCATCCTGTTTTCTTCACTTTCTTTATTTGCCTTGGGAAACAGAATTACCCCAACTTAGTTATTTATCAGATGTAGGAAATTGGCACCCCTTTGGAAAAGCATTAAAAGCCAATTACAGGAGATCCTGCTCAAGGTGATACTTGTCACGCTAAAGCAGTGCAGCACTCGTGATCATTTTAATTGATACTTTTAGATGGAGTGATCTGGCCTGCTGCAAACCAGATGAACTAAAAATAAAAAGTAGCATTTGCATATTAATAAGTAACTTCTCCACTTGAATCCATGCAGGGAACTGCCATTGACTCATAATCCAGATCCTGAAGTACTTCCAGTAACACAAAGACTTTGTACACTGTGTTTGGCTTCGGTGGGAATGGCCTGAGGTTTCTGAAGACAAGACACTCACCCTATCTTGTGGTAATTTTTGTTTCTTTATCTAAAGCAAAGGGTTAATTTTTTTAAGCAAGTGAAAAAGAAAACATATTGGTCTAAAGTTGTTTCATATTGCTAAGATGCTGTTAAACTATTCAGTCATCAGATCTAAAGATGTTTTAGGGTATGTTTAATTTAGTGGAAGATGTACCTAACCTTTAAAATTGAGCCAGTGTTCTGTGTAACACTGATCATTTTCAAATTACAGCTGATAAAAATATAGTTGTAAATTATTTTAAATACTTGGCTGTATGTTTTTACTTTTAATTATAAATGTACATGTTTTGACATGTTCTAACCAGTGGTACTGAAACCAAATCCACAAGGAGCTGGAACTCTTCATAACAGTCCTGACTCAGAATCCATTAAGCCTCTTGGTTTGAATTGCACTGGGTTTTTTGTTACATTTTTTTGTCTGTATGTATATACCTAGAAGGCAAAGATATTCATCACAAGAACCAATCACACAGACTGAGACTTCAAATTTATTTGCAACAGGATAAGTCAAAGTAACTTGAATGAGGCCAAGGAAGTTACTCTGGATTTACACTCCTCGGTGTAGCCAATAAAAAATGTGAATTAGTGCCACTTAGGACAATGTTTGATCATTTTTCCATGCACCTTCAGTGAAGTTAATATTAAATTTTGACCAGAATACCCATTTTCTATGGCAAATGGAGTTTTATATTGTTACAAAGCATTTCATCTACCTGAAAGCTGTTTTCTTTAGGAAAACTGTCCTGATGGAAATTTTCTGACCTGCTTTATGCCAAACTCACAATTCATACAAATAAGATGCTCCTCAGCAGATGTTTGTGAAGGACCAAGCTGGTGAGCACACACATACACATCCCTACCTGGTTACACTTGAGGTTCTTGGATAGAGAACAGGAAGGATGGGACAGTATCTGAGGTGCTATGAGAGCAATTGGGGTTTAATTCAGAAGACCACCTAGATTTTTGTTTCCAGAAAAAAAAACCAATACCAAATTTCATTTCAGATTAAATAAAACAGTACTATTTTTATCCTTAAGGAAACCTTCCTGAGCATCCCTTACCCTCCCCGTTGTGAAGTCTGGTTTCTTTTTAAACAGCAAATGAAAATTTTGCACTGCATGCTGTAACAATGCATGAAGTTTGAACTGAATGTTGTAGTCTGAAACCATACTTCACAGTGAATAAGCTGATTGCATGAGAAAAATCTGGATCTGGGGAAGACTCAGAAGCCTTGGCTGAGGATCAGGTTCACTCTGTGACAGAGGATAAGCCACCTAGGGCAGACCTTCACAGGTATCTGGCTTCCAGAAAAGCAGTATTTTGAAGATCTCCGCCACAGTGTCTCTGTATGAATTCTATAATTACATCTTTGGATAAACAGACAAAGGACCAGGTGAATTAAGGTATCAGTACAAATCTAAAGAGCAAAGGCCCAGCCTGGCACAGCGCTTGCTTTACTGGAAGCGGTGCAGCCAACACCTGACAGCATTTCCATGTAGAAACCCCCACCCTTTCTTTCCCCAAAACATAGGGTTTCCTACAGAATACTAAACCTGCTTATTTTCCCATGCCATGTGCAATTCACCTCCTATTTTCTAGATGCAAGGACCAGCACCACACGGTACTGGATCCTTCTCTCCTCTGAAGCCTTGCTTTGTGTGCTGCTGAGGACAGGGGCCGGGCAGAGCTCCCAGGGAAGAGCTGCTGTCTGTCGTGGAGATGGATGGGCTCTGAACCTGCTCTGCCTCCACTCGCTCCCAGCCCACTGGAAATGGCCAGAGCTGCTGAATTTCAGCCGCTGATCCGCCGCCCTCCCTCTGTCCCCCTCTTTCTCCCTCTTCCATTCTGGCGTTGCCTGAGGGTTCATTTGGCTGGCTGGAGGCGCTGCCTGGCTGGGACAGGCTTTGATGGCAGCTCCCGTTGCTGGGGGAAGAGGTGATGCAGTGAGGGGTGCGGGCTGCTTTGGGTTTACAGTGCCAGCTTTCTGTGAATGAAACTCGCCAAAAAAAAAAAAAAAAGAAAAAAAAGAAAAAGTAAAATCAAGCAGCTGTAGCTGCTGTCAGAGCCATTCCATAGTAGCTGAGTGCATCTGCTTTTTCTCACCTCCAAAACGAATCAATATGGCTTCAAATGATTTCCCTGATGCCTGGATTTCTTGCCTTATGCTGCTGTTAGCCCAGACACGCAATTGCCTGGTCATTCCTGCCTTGTCTTTTCGGTCTCTCTCCCCATGTTTCTTCTTGCTGCTTTCTTTTAAAAATACATATAAAATACGCAGCGGAGCAGCTTGGTTTTGCTCATATGTCATTTTCTCACACAATTTGCCATCCTTTGCAGCCACACACACACTCACCACCGTGCCTTAATACCTGGCTGCCTGTTCTGTCTCCATCCCTCTCTCCCTCCACACACACACACACACACACACAGAGACACACACACATCCTGGCTGATTGCTGCCTAAGCAACATCTGCTTATCAGGAGTTTTTCTCCTGATGCAGTGGTTACTGAGGAACTGCTCAGGTTTTCTTGCAACTCTGTCTGTCAAAGATATTCATGCTTTAAAAAATATATATTTTTAATAAATAATCTCTTGAGTTCTGGGATTTGTTTTTTCTCTCCCACACAGCTTCACACACCCCCTCACTTTGGGCAGGCAAATTTGAGTGTAAACCTATTATTACTGCTAAAAATAAAAGACCTCCACACAGATTAAACCCATGCTTTGGGGCTGCCCCATTTTCCTAGATCCTGCCTAATCTTGGATTTGGATTGTTCAGAACATGAGGTACCACTGACGATATAAAAAGCCTTCAGAAATGCTCATGCCTCATCTGGGTATACTGACATACAAGTGATCTGCTCAGAGAAAGCTGCAGTCCATCAGTGCAGCTGGCTGAGGCAGGAGTCCCCCGAATCCCCTTATCACTCCAGCGATGCACATAAACACATTAGCTGCTTATTTCAGGCAGAACCCTCAGCTTACAAACCCAAACTGCTTTTGCCAGCATTGTCCCTTTTTTGTATTTATTTATCTTTACCCTGTATTGCTCTCTCATGAATTTTGCATTTTGAGGTGCTTTTATATGCCCAGCCACCCTCTTGAAGTATGTAGGAGATCATTACTGGCTTCTGATTAGCACAGCGCATTTGAGTGGCATGCTGGAGGCAAAAATTTAAAGTGTATCAAAATGCAAATATGTCCCCATTGACCCCTGGAAAAATGTGTTACTTTACAAAGTACTTTCAAAGAAAACCAGAAAGGAAGAGGAGAGAGAGTATGAATTTGCAAAGGTTTGTGATAATAAAAAAAAATTAATCAGGAATTGTTACTTAGAGGCTTGAATTCTGTGTTGCACAAACAGATTTCTGTTCTTTAAAAGGAGGGAGGGAGGGACCAGATGATGATCCTTCTGCCCACTTTGTGTCTCACTCCACTTCCTTTGCTAAAGAACCACCAAAGTGAATGGGGTTGATTGTGGTGCATATTTTTTCAATCTGCCAAGACTCAAATATGTAGTCTAATATATGGCAATGGCCCAGAAGAAGAGACACAGAAATTATTCATGATCCCTCTTTCAGTGTGAAAGACTCCTTCTATAACCTCAGTTTAATAACTCTGCATTTAAGAAGTAAATTATTTTCACCAAGAAAAGTGAGGAGCAGCCAAACTTGCCTGGGGAAAGTAAGGATGGTATTAAGGTAAGTGACATCCCTGCAGTGAGGTATGCCAGAGAGCTGCACTGGGGAAAAAGATGCAACATTACCCAAGTTATTTGAGCTGGTTGCTCTTTTGCCCTCACTAGTAATAGTGAATATACTCTTTCAGTATGGGAGACTGCAGAAAGACATTGGGTTATGCTAGCAAAAAAAATAGTCTTGTGCCTCAAAAGGGAAGCGTATGGCCTGCCCTGATCCTTCTTCTCCACAATGCTTTACTGCAAATACTTGTTGGCCTGGAGGCATCACTTCTCTCTTATTCCCTGACACAGAACCAAAAATGTGTCATCCCAAAGCAAGTAAAATACTTTCAAGTAACCTACGCCATCCAAGCAAGAGTTTGTACGAGAGCTCAGTGTTCACTCAGTGTTGAAGTTAGCGCTGCTGGTGAAGTGAGGGCAGGGGTCAGAGCACCCTTTGGCCCCCTCACTGCCTTCTGCACCGTTACTGTTCGGTGTTTGGGGATGGAAGGAAAGCCATGCAGAGGTGCACAGCTCCTTCTGACTGCGCTCTAGCACATCTTATTATTCTTAGGGCTTCTGAGAATCCAATGTGACCAACACAGCAGAGCAGCAAAAGGATGGGAAACGGCCACAGCTGTGCTGACCGCTGGCTCATAAAGAGCACGTGGAAGAAGCAGCAGGAATGACCCCAGGACTCCCAATGGTTGTTTGCCATTGCTTAGCTGGTTTCTGTGTCTGGCTATTGCTTCATTGCACTTGGTCATAAATGAAAGCGATCTAATGCTAATGACCGTGGTGCCCACCCTAATCATGCATTTGAAATATTAATAAAAATAATTTATGTCATGTGACTGCTTTTTAAGTAGCTGCTTTCAGGACTTTAGATCAGTATTATAAAAGACATGCATTTATAAATTATTAGTCTTGATCACATAAGCACTGCATACTATGGGGAGCACTTTTGTAGCACTTTAAATTAATTTATTGTTATTCATTCCAGCTGTCTGTGATGTAAACCTTTGGCTATAAATTTGTACCATCATCCAACATACCATTAAACTAAAGTGGTGCCCGTGCTGGAACATATTATAAAACATATGAATAAGATTTCTGTGGGGACACTTTTTTTGAAACTCTCTTCTCAGTTAATGACACAAGAAAACTATGAGATAACATAGTCACCCTGTAACTATGCATTCATTAAAATACGTCTGCTGGGGGGAGACTTTTATATTTGCACTTCTATTGAATACTGACTGAATGTTTTTCTTTACCAGATTGTTTCAATTCATATCCTATCTCAAGCAAAAGGCTTTGTCTGAAGCTATCATGGAGTCACTAGCTGAGACTGCCACAGGATTTTTGTCGGACCTGAACTTCTCAGTAGTGGAAATAACTCCTGACCACTGAATCACAGCAGTACAAGAGCAGAGCAGTTTTACTGTCTTATCTCTTCTGCAGGTAAACATTCTTTCTCCTACAGATCACTATAAGGCTTACAAAACCTTATCAGCATGACTAACACCGTAATGTCTTGATCCACTCAATGGTATAGATGTATTTTGTACCAGCCCATTGGAATATATAATTTCCTAAAATTTAAAGCAAGTTCTTATCAGGCAGTGCTCTACCAAGTGGAGTTAGAACCACCCATGGCTTTGCTCTTGCCTTATAGGTCTCATCTTGCCCATGTGCTTGTTTATACTTTTTGTCACTTTTGTGACAGATGACTTCTACTGAGCCTGTTTGGGGGCAGTCCTGCCCACCTGAGTCTTCCACTTATACCAGTAAGAGTTCTGCTGGTAATTTCTCTGATTTAGGCTCCTGATATCAAATACAGCTATATGAAAAGCAGAGACAAAAATTTGAACTTCGGATTCTCGGCTGAAGTAACATAGCACAACTTCCTTAATTTGTACCATCTGCTCATATAGGCTGTGCTTGTCGGGTTTAAAGCTTTCTGAGTCATTCATCCAGTAGCAGGACTTCTGGAAAATTGCATGAGTGGAAAATGGTACTCATGAAGAATAAATTTTGTATTATAACTAATCTTATAAAAAGATTACTTTGATGGAATAAAATTTTCTGTTCTTTTATTTCTAAATCTATCTGAAATACCAAGGTTTGGGAATCTGAGGCTTTGATTTGGAACCATCTGTAATCAACAAGTAGGATGTCTGAAGTACTTGGGAATACATGTACACTAAAAACTGCCCTTTACAGGCAAAAATCAATTGGACAATAGGAAGAGAATATAGCAAGATACTACCTTGACAGAAAATTTTATTTTGGTACAATATTTAGTTCAATTGTTCAAAATTATTGAAACGTGTTTCATAGAAACTTCACAAAGGAGCCTCTAACACCCCAGAACTGAATTCTGTTCCAGATAGTTGGACCACACTGGTGCTCTCACAAGAAGGTTGGTACCTCTTGGATGACATTATCAAAGGCTAAATAACATATGCACACCCTTTTGAGTCTGATTTGCATGCCACAGCAAGACCCTCATGTGAAGATCTGCACAAGAGGGAAAGATAGCAGTGGGATGGAGTATCCAGAAATAACCTGAGCTTTAGCTATACTTTTGGGAAAATGGGTGAGAGGTCACATGTACCTTTCCATGTTATCCATATCCCTCTGAACAAAACATAAAGCACAATCAATTTGCACTTTTATGTCACTTCCAATGAAAAGAAAACAGTTACAGAAATCTTCTGCCTGGTTACACAACACCTTTCAGATTTTGCCTAGATATAGGGTCTTCATCAGAGAAGTAGGAACCAGGGAGTTAATAATAGTGTAAGCTTCCCTGACACAGAAGATTAGGACAAGAGATATAAACCAGGTGCCTGAGAGGCCAAAGAATGCTGATTCTTGAGCTGGAGGATGGGCTTTAGCTGTTCTCTCAGCTGAGTCTGAAGACCTTAGTGGCTGCAGCAGTCAGGGTGGTTACAGGCTCTCCCTTCTTGCAGAGATTTTCTATGCATATTGATTTTCCTTTAAATATTCCTTTAAATCTTCCATGCCCTGCTACTTCCAGCTTTAGGGTTAGTCTTCACCAGCAGTTTTTACATCCTGTCTGAGAGTACATACAGACCAGCTCCTGGATTTTGGTGATGTATTGGTGTGGAGCCATTTTGCTGAGATAAAATGTTATTTACTTGATCAAAATTTTCTTTTAACTTAGCACGAAAGAAGAAAACTTGGTTGTGTGACAAAAAGTAGAGAGTGCTTTTTTTTATTAATGGATTTATCACTGTCACTGGATATGTTTTAACTTATTTAAGAAGAGCTTCCTGTCTTGTAGCACACAGCTTATAATTAGTCTGTAAAGTAGATGGTCTCAAAAGAAGGGATTGAGTTGGTTTAAGTTACAGTAGCTAACAGAATAGTGTTCATCTCCCAGCTGCTAATTAATCTCTTCAACTATCTGTACCTCCCATTCCTTACTAATTACTCAGAGAGAAGGTGCTTTTTTTTTCCTTGCTAGTTAAACTAATCTTTTAGGAATTAGCTGTATTGACTTTGTTCTACTGACAGTTGTTCAAGTCCTCTAAAGGTGCCTCATGGAGGAGGAGAAGAGGCATTTATCTTCAGTTTCCTTGTTTCAGCTGATGCTGGAGATAGCTACTGCATGTGTTGTTTCATTTTCCCTTGTCCAGCAGGACCAAGCTCCTCAGGCCATTACAGTGCCCAGCAGCTCCAGCCAGGCCTGCGGCCTCTCCGTGTGCCACACTGCCCAGAAGCCCCCTGCACCTACAGAGGGCATCCTGGATGAGGCAGAGGATAACACGTGGATGCCAAGAGCTGAGGGCATCAGAAAGGTTCATGGCTGCACCTCTGCAGTTTGGTGAGTTGCCTCAAAATAGCTGCTACATGAGCTGCTACTCCACCTTCCACCCACAGCCGCCCCCAGACTGCTGCCTGAAGAGCACAGGAGAGGGCTGGGAGCCTGTTCCTGCCGCAGCTGAGCTCAGGGACACGGGACCTTGTGCAGCCCCGAGGGCTCCTGCTCCGATCCGAGTCCTCGGAGCCATTGCCGTGCCTGCCACATCACCCCCTCACAGGCATATGCTCGTGTTTGTGCTATGTCAAAATATGCTTTAAAGCCCATTTCAGCAGCAAGCTCACTTAGTTTCCTTGCCAGGAAATGTTAATTACTGTGGTGCAGTCTTCTGTTTTCTGTGGCACAATAACAATTAATTTACACCACTGGAGAAACACTTACACTTTTTTTATTAATAATCAATAAAACCAAATCAATACAGCATAAAGTATACAATATCAAAATGAAAAGCTCTTGTTTTTATACTTGAGCATCCCTAATAAAATTCCACTGTTGATTCAAGCATCTTGTCTATTCTAATCTAATGAGAAGCTGTCAAGTTTCTTTTTAGCATTTTGGAAATGGCTAAAAATGGCTGTCCCAGAACTTGGCAAAAGAATGCAATAATTAACCCCCAAGTTGTAAGTCAATATGATAATGCAAATGGTGCTGCATTCATCTCTCTGCATTGTGTCACCTATGCACTTGGAAGTCCATGGAATCCATTTTGAATCGGGATGGAGGTTAGCTTTTATTTATAGCTGTAATTAGAAAAACACTAGCACTAATGGAGACTGCTCTGTTGCTTGAACGTGTCACACAGAGTAAATTCCACAGCAATTTTTGCATTTTAGCAGGTCAAAGAGTAAAACAAATTAATTGCTTCATCCTGGGACAACCTGTTTATTCCTCACAATCTGATGATTTACTGGAATATTGATTTCAAAGCTTTTCAGGGAAAATTCCCTCTGTTGTTTTTTGTACCACCACTCCAACTACACGAGGTGCTGCAGAGCCTGGGAAGGCAGCTCCTGCCACTCATCTCATGGTTCCTGGGCTCCCCTGCAGCAAGGGCCAGGCAACATCAACATTTCCAGGTGGCTGGAGTCCCACCACGGAGGGGACAGAAGCTCTGGGCTTTGCTCAGCAGTGCCCCAGCTCAGCAGCTGCACCAGGTAAGTGCTCCCCCAGCCCACAGTGGGATGTGCCAGGCACAGCACTGAGGAACACTTTGCCCTTTACAGCACAAGCTCCTGCTGTGGTTTGCACATTTCTGAGTGCATCCACAATGGTCACAGCTGATTTTTAGGAGCTAGCCAGAACAGAAAGGAACAAGGTAACTTTAATCCTGGTTGGATGGGCAGATCACCATTTCCTTTCCACAGACAGAACCACCATGGGTTTGAGTTTGATGTGTTTTTTAACAGTGAATTGATAGATGGTGCTTTTAAATGTGTGAAATGATCCAGAGATGACAGTAGGTTTTTCAAAGCCATTAGACAACTCGGGTAGCCATAGCAGTGGGCTGGGAGGACAAGTGTCACTGAGATAAAAATGCATTAACTAGATTAATTTAAAAGGGATAGAGAACTCACACAAAACCACCAGAAACTCCTACTTTGTTACAGTGGTACTGGGAATCTAGACATGATAACTAACATTAAAAAAAAGAGACTTAAAAGTTTTGCAGATTGGGATATTTGGCTTGAATTGCCTTTAGAAATCCCAAAGTGTGGCAATATGCTACTGAGATACTGAAAAATATTGTAACCTGTTGTCTGTACATGGCACCTGTGTATACACCAAGTGTTCCCTGCTGTAGCAGGAGCTGTGATGTAACCGCCATTTTGTTACCATGATGAATGAGTTTAATTTTTCTCACTACTACAAAAATATACACTACTCCATCCTGGGTTTTGTGTGTGGTGTTAAATGTTTTTTTAAGTTCTGTTCTCTGTGTGGTGAAACATAACTGCTCCTGAATGACTTTCTGATGCCTGTTCCAAGCTAAAACAAGCCCTGCAAAGGGAGGATGATTATTTGCATTATATAAGTCTTTCAGACTCTTGAAATATGGGTCTTAAACGTATTATTAACTTCAGACACATTAGTAAGTCCCACCAAAGTAAAAAGGATGTGCTTTAGGGCACTGATGACTATCAGCTAAGAAAAAAGCTGAGATCTTGTTTCCTTCACAAGGGTAATTGATTACTTGTGGAATAACTTCTCTCAGAAACTATCACTTGATCTGTATTTGAAATGTATAAGGAGTGAGCTGTATGTTAGTAATCTCCTCCTACTGCAGAACTGATGAGTTTCAATAACACTCTAGTATTTTCAAATAGAAACAGATGTTCTGTTGGACATCCCACAACAGAAAATCAATAGTAGGTGAGCCATAAGTAGTCCTTCCCTCCGAGAGGGCTCCACTGTGGCAGCAGTGCAGGAATGAACCCACCATTGGTCTGGACTAGCACAGTGACATTAAGACTAGAAGGTTTTTGGGGCAGGTTTATTATATTCCTACTATTTGGAAAGCAAGTAAATTAGATGCTTTGTATGCCCTCCAGAGGAGCAGTGCTCTGTTTTGCACCCAGAGCTGAAGCAGGCTGCCTTTCAGCCATTAGCATGTACTTGTACTGCATTTCTGCATGGATGAACCAGGTAGAAATGTAGTAGAGAGGTTCTGAAGATACACATCATAAGATAGTACCTACCCCAAAGATCTATTTATTTCAGCCTGACAAAGGATGGCTAGGGTAAGAAGCAGGGATAAAGCAATGATGTTGCTTTTATTCAGAAGTTGGTGTAGAATAAAAAGTAGAAATCATGTTTTTCAAATGTTATAAACACATAAGCACATTCAAAGATCTTTTGGAATAGAAGATGCTTTTGAGGTTTTAAGTATTTCACTGGTGCTCCTTTTCAGGTAACATAGCATGGCACCATGTGAATGTGTAAAAGGGATTTTCCAGTGATACTCCTTACTTTCTTTTAATGGATGTCATGACACAGAGAGAAATATTAGATGCAAGCAAGCCCTATGGTTTGGATTGTGGTTAGTCTGACGGTTCTGGTTTGCCTTAAGTGGAAGCTGATGAACAATGGTTTAAAAGGAGAAAGGAAAACAGCCTCAGCACTGAGGTCAGCCAGCCACTTCCTACACCCAGCTGTTTCAGTTTATTTTTTTAATTAAGTTTGGCTTAAATTAATGATGACAGTTTAAAGAGAACTCTTTCACCTATTTAGCTTACTTTACATCTGAAACCAAGTCCCTTCTGTCCAATCGCATTTTGTTACAAGATTTGCAGTTAGGTTCCTAAGAGTCCCTGGTTTCTCCCCACTTTATTTTGTCATCTCTCTGCTCTGCCATTGCCCTCTGCCCTTTTGTGCCCTTTCAAGGGAGGGCTAAAGCCATTGCTGCTGCGGTATGGAAACAAAGTGCCTCCTAATTGATCGTTAATACTGCTGGAGTGTGAGGATGTTGGGAATTGCTAGATCAAGCCCATTTACTCCAGCTTCTGGGTCAGCTCTTCAGAAGGTATAAATCAGCATCCCTTCCTGCCTCCTTCACAGCTCAGTGTAGGTTTGCACCATGGAGGAGCTGGCTCAGGGGCTCTGCTCTGCACAAGCACCAGATCTCTGCTTCAGAATAGTGGGGTAGTTTATTTCCAGAAGCCTGAGAATTAGCAACTCTAGTACTGCTATAATTATCAGCAATTTAGGTGATAGGGGAGAGAAAGAGAAGGCTTAATTTATCAGAAAGAACACAGCTTAAAACAAGAAGTTTTCTAATCCTGAGAGATGCCACAGAGTGACAGAAGTGGGCACAATCTCGATGGTTTTTCTAAGCCAGTAGAGGCCCTGTTTTTTAACAAAATATCATCTCCTATAGGGGTTTTGGCTTCATTTATGTGGGGATTACTTAAGCCCCTCACAACTATCAGTTTAAACCTTCTCTCCAGGCTTGGCTACTTTTCTTTCACGATTAGAGCAATTATTTTTTTGACTGGGAGACCTCGCCCTGGTATTTAAGGTGAGAGCCGATGACTCATAACCAAAATAAGAAATGAAGAGCCACTCCTTATACCTCTCCCCATTTGCTAGGAAAGCAGTAGGAATTGCATCATCACTCATTGCAGAGAGAAGTGTGATCGCCTTGGATGGCAGCGCTCTGTAAATAGTGAAAACCTTGAGGATTTCTTAAATGAAAAAAAATCCCAGGGCCTCAGTGGTACTAAATTTGGCAATTCATACAAGACTACCGAGGGAACTGCAGTCTTGAGGAAGCTGGCAAAACCAGACAGACTTGTGGTGGTTTGGTCATTCATCAGTTAGAACCAGATTGTGTCTCATCCACCTCGCCCTTCCCAGTGAAAGTGAGCAGAGGGAGGGCTGCACGTACTAATAAGATAATGACAGGACAGTCCCACACCCGACCCAAATCCCTGACAGAAATCAGCCTGTGCTGGGAAGAATGACAGAGGATGCTCTTCTGGGTGAGTCTTTCACTTTTTTGCAATATAGTTCCTAAGTTACAACTCAGTAATGGTGATAAATGTTTTGTGATGCCTCATTATAAGAACGTTGTCCATTTTTGCCATCACACATATTCTTACTGAAATGATTATACAGCAGGTATGAGACCAAACGCAGTCTGCAGGTATTAGGTGAAATCCGTAGAAGTTTCTGGGCCAAATTCAGTTAAGATAAATAGTTTATTGACATATTAAACTGTCACAAATTGAGATGAATGGCAAAGAAATTTGGTACTTTATATGCATATAAGTCATGGGTCTAAAATCAAAAAGTTGAGAAAAGGTCCCTATCTCTGTCTGCTCTCCTCCAAAAGTACCTAAACCATCTGGTTTACTTGGGATGTCTTCTTCCTCCTTCATTATTAAAATATTTAACTCAAGTTTTAGACAAAAATAGAAGCATTTGAAGAATGTAATCACATGTTGTTTTCTTCCAAGAAAATCTGCAGAACCTACTTCACTGAACTTTGCAAAAATTCACAATTAACTTTCACTGACATTGAACTATGGGTTTTTTAATGTTCCTCTGTGATGAAAGTCTCTTCACTTGAAAAAATTATCCAGCTGTATTTCTGGTCTTTGTCTAAGGTGTTAACAGCCAGACACTAGCACCTTGTTTTCACTTTTTCCTGTCTTGGAGACACTACTTACATTCAGGCTTTTCTTTTACTGGCAGTAGCTACAATGGTCTAGGCTTTAATCACCAGCAGCTGTAGAAATGAGAATAGGATTGGAAAAGCAAACGTTGTCCCCTTGAAGATCAGTTCAATTCACATCTGCATGTGCACTTTTTTCCTAGTGTTACGCTCCAATTTAGTAAGGTTTTATATACGTTGGGAACTCATTCTTGGCTCTCTTCCCACCTTTGAGTTAAAATCATGTGTAAAATACTTATTGTGCGGGGAATGGTGATGTGAACTGGGAAGAATATCTTTTGTCTGGCTTATTTCAAAGTAAAATTATACAGAATTTAGCTTATTGTTTTGCAGAGCCATAAACCTCCACAAAACTCCTTCTGAAATCAACCAGACTAGTTGTGCTAGCCAAGCCAAGCGGATGCAGAAGTCTAACAAAAAATCCAGCTTGATGTGATATTTAATATCCAGCTTTTCATGCTGTAGCTGGATGGTACAACACAGAGGGGATTAGCAGGCTCTGGACCACGGAAAAATCTATCACTTCCTGATGTCCATCCCACCCTTCTGGCAGAAGTTACTGGAGCAGGGTGGCAGAAGGGATAGTTTCCCTGCTCTTGGGCCATCCCAGTTCACAGCACGTGGTGTTTTCATTCCAACATCTATTGATTTCAATTTATGTTAACATGCTGGGCTGTGAGCTGCAGCAGGAGGGATCTCTGGTTCATGACTCCTGTCGGGTTCAGAAGAGCTGAGGTTATCACCTCAGCAGTAACCTCTTTAGCCACCAAAGTTGAAGCTGATTCAATCATGAATCAGTCCCCTTAATTAATTCTCCTTTATAAAAGCCCAAAGCAATCATACTGATGTCAATGAAAAAAGTCCCAGATGAGAGTTTGATTGTTTCCTCAATATAAATAAAAAAAGTAGTTAAAAAGCTAAAAAACAAATGGCTCCTTGGGGGAATGGATTGGGTCATTAATATATCACACACATATGTCAAAAATCTTGTGTTAACAATTTAACCTCACAGCTTCTTAGGACAAAAATAATTACTAGTCTGAAAGAATGACTTACCTTCTCAGAATTCCTTTAAACCAAATTGCATTGGTTCAAATGTAAGAATGCATTTTAAGTAAGAAAAAGTATGCCCCCAACAAGTTCAGCTATACTCCCATGTTTTTATGCTTTGAGGTTTCCCTCGTCTAAAGGAAACAACAAACAACAACAATTCACCTCACAAGTTGGCCATAAATAGCTCATAAACATCACTGCTACCTACCAACTCTCCCCAGTCTACATCTAAATACAGGAATCTGTCTTTTCTGGAGATCTGTGTATAGAATAATCTTTCTTACTATCTGGGTAGATCTCTCCATTTGACATAGTGTTATTTATTCTCAGTCCCGCATATTTGAGACCTGTGAAGAGATATGCAAGCTTTAAAGGACTGCATAAAGTTTTGGTAGAGACTAAATTCTGGAGAGTGCTGTGGTTAGGTCAATATTGTTTTACTGTTCAGTGCAGACATATTAAAAGAGGTTGGAAAGGAGAATTGCTGTTCCAGAAAAAAATCTTCTTACTTTGGTCCTTGGATGTCCTTACATCCCCCTGGCCTCGTTAGAATGTCTGCAAACACTATTTCAGTGTGCAAGGGCTTGGTGCAGGAAAGGGCTGAGGAGGTATAAGCTGGAAGAATTGATCACAGTGAACAGGAAAAAGCTCTCACCCCATCCCATCCCAGGGGATCACACCAGAGAGGGAAGCCAGGACCACAGGTCAATGGGATTGCACTGAATCATAGCTACAGTGCTCTGGACTTCAGTTCTTTGGAGGGGACTGGCCGTGTCAAGACACATAATTGTGGGCCTCCCCAGTCTGTCCAGGGACAACACCAGTGCCCTCACCACACGTACGTAAATCAGACACTTGTGTTCAGAGTGCCCACAGTGACAAGGTGTGCTGACAGCCACCAGCATGGCACAAAAGCAGCCTGCTTCCCTAGGGAATGTTGTGTGGCATGAGAAGCTGCAGAGGCACTGGAGAGCACAAACCCCAGTGAGGTACTGTCTGCCCAGCCCCAGGTTAGGGAACAAACCTTGGTGTAACCCAAGTCCTTTTGTCTCTGGTGTGGTGCCTGGAAGTGAAGCTGTCCCCTCTGTATGGGCTTCATCTCCATGAAGGAGTGCAGTAGCAAATGTGTGTAAGGGTGGGGGCAACTGGAGAAACCAAGTCTAGGACCAGAACAGAGTCAAGCAGGTGCAGGGCCCAGATGCACACTCAGAGGGAACAGCTTCACTGCCGTGGGTTGATTCCCACAAATATCTACAGGATCCCTGGCACTCGACAAGCAAGTGATGGTAAAGCAAGTTAACTGCTGTTTGAAAACTGATTTGTAGCTTTTTTTCTTTCTTTCTTTCTCTCTTTCTCTCTTTCTTTCTTTTTTTAATAACTGTGCTTCACTATGGCACCTGGGAATATTTGCCTTGGTAATGATTAGGGAATAAAACCTCTGGCAGCAGGATTCTGCAAAAGGAGGGGGGGGCAACCCAGTTCTCATGCAGCAGCCTCACAAGCCTGGTTTTCGTATAGCATAGCTGGATGTTTGAGTGAAAGCAAAATAATTCTGCAAGTTCAAACTAGGGCATATTTAATCTTCTTTGGAAGTAACAACAAAAAATAAGCCAGTGTGCTTTTAAAGAGAAATCTAATAGAAGTAGATGAGCACACGCCAGCCAGCCCTGCTGAACCTGGCCACTGCTGTGCTCCACAAACACATTTTGTCCTGGGAGAGTGGCCGGGAGCACGGCTGTGCCTGTTAGTTGTGAGCAGAGCTCCTGCTGAGACACAGCCAACAGGTTGCGGCAAACAGAGCTAACACGGAAAAGGTTTAACAGTGCTCAAACTGGGAGGGGAAGAATCTCCTGTAAAACAGCCTTAGCCTGGTCCACCTGTAGTAAAAGTGTGGGTTCACCAGCAGGCCTCTCCCACAGAGGCAGGGCACTGGGTGCTGTCAGTGCCACTCTCCTTCTGTGCTGGATTTTCACCATTTGTAGAACCCAAACAGAAACGTTTTTGGCTGTCAGCCTGGCACAGGGCTGGGACCTGGCAGGGACAGGGTAACCTCGAGCTTTGGGCAGACCCTCCCCGGTGTACAGCTGTGGGGCAGTTGATGGTCTGAGGGCAGCCACCAGAATACACAGGGAGAACAGGCAGGGATGGATGGTATCAGCAACTGCAAAAGCGATGTTTGGGGTTTTTCCACTATTTCAATACAAGCTGTTAAAATCTGGCAGGTTTTTTACAGAATGTAGTTACATGCACTTAGGTGACAACTGCATTTTAAGCCTCTGCTTTCCTTGCAGTAAAGCCACCACTGAAAACTCAGCCCAGAGCCAGTGCTGAGCAGTTTCTCCCTGAGGAGGGGAGGTGGGGCTGCCACGGAGCAGCCGTGAAAAACCCTCTGCAGAATCCACTGCCGTGTCCCCACTGAGAGGTGGGAGACCGGGGAGCAGCCACAGCTCTGACACAACTCCGCTGAGACACTGGGGCTGGAGTCACCAGCGTCCAGGACTAGGGACACGGAATGAAGTAAGAAGCTTGAGAGCAGGACTGGATCCCAGCCACCCAAGGGACGTCCAAGGGACATCCACAGGCTTTGCTAGGGTTCCACCACTTTGGAGATGGGGAGCCCAGGCTGTGGGCTGCTTTCCAGGAGATAGCAACCCCTGGCACCAGCTGCTCCCCAGGGATGTGGGTGTGAAGGTCCTGGTGGGTGGGTTTGGCCTCTGAGGGCTGCTGCTCACATAAGCACAGTCTACAGCAGAGAGCTTTTACAAACTATTTACAAAATGGGCAGGTGTGGGCTGGGTAAGGCATGGGTGAAATGCTTCCCCAGATAAACCCCTTTCTCAAGGGAAGAGTAAGGGCAGCCATTCGCAAAGCGAGGTCTGCTAAGCTCCATCTAAGAGAGAAATCATAGTGCGAGTTGGGCAATGCAGACAGGATGCCAATTTTCTTTTTTTAGTGGGTTAAAATGGAGCCAGTTGCAGCAAACAACGTTGTAGATTTATTCAGCTGCAGAACTGGCACACAGCAGGTGCCTTGGAGGGACAGAGGGAAGGAGCAGAGGAAAAATGAAAAAGGCTGATGAGAGTGATCAGCCAGGGAGAAACCTCTGGAAGGTTTGGGCATGCAGGCGGCTGCACTCATGCTTTATGTCACTGCAGAACATTAAATGAGCACTTAAAAAGATAATTAGCACCTTTTCATTGGACCAGAAATCAAAGGTGTAATTTACCAGAAGTCAGTGAACAATGTAAGAGATCTAATTTAATCACACTGCATAGCATAGCCGGGGTGAGAAATCAGAAGCCCATCTTGGCTGAACAGCTGCATGTACAGCAAATGTGCCCCCAACAGGACAGTGCCACCAGCAGCACAGCCACAGCTTGTGCAGGCGATGAGGCCACACAGGGTATTTGTGCAATTTGAATTCTACTGCATCATTTTAATTATTTCACAGTAAAACCAGAGGGCATGCAGTATATAGAAGAAAATTCTCTTGTCTAGAAGAGGCAGCATTTTGTAGCCAAGGTTGGCATCACAGTTCAGGTGTTCTCTTCCACAGCCTCTACAGAGGCTGACAGGATCAGACCACTCCAAAGTTCAGGAGGATGAGGAGGAAATGGAGGTTTTGTTTTAGCATCATAGATGAAAGGTGATCTTTCAATATTCAGATTTCAGTTTAGGTCTGGACTGCCCAGTCTTGCCTTAAGGCTTTGGAATGCGTGATTCAGCTTCCTTCTACTTTTGGTATCAAATGAAGTGTTCAAAAGATCAATAAAAGAAAAAAAACACTATTAAATTTTAAGTGCCATATAAAGAAACTCAGCTTTAACTCAGTTATTTTTCAAGCCATAGCTACAGCACAAGGCATATTACCTTTATTGGGATTTCTTAAATAAAAATGTTAACTGTATGTGAGCACAGTTGTAAAATCAAGCTGTTAGCTGACTAACAAAGCTGCAGTACAGCAAATCAGATTCAACATTATACCACTTAATGAGGATTAAACTTTGTCCCCTGAACACTACTGCCTTTCCCAGATTTCTGTCTTTTTTCTTTTCTTTCCTTTTTTTTTTCCCCCTCTTGGTAAATCTTTATATGTGTTTCCATGGCAGCTTGGAAAGCCTGGAAGTCCTCAGCACAGTGGCCAGGACTCTAGATTAAAATGGCTGATCATACTGGCCACCTTTTGATAAACACAGGCAGATCCCAGCCATCATCCTTCCCAGGGGTTCACAGATGCATCTGAAAAGGAGCCGAAAGGCAAGGCAGGGCTGTTTGTATCCATGGGCAGTTCCTCTGTTAGTGATCACAGTGAGGCCAGCAGAAGGTAACAAACCTGGAAGGGATGTGGGCTCTACTGAACATGTCAAGAGAACAGTTTCTGCTGATTTAAATGATAGTCCTGACAGGAAGGTCTGACCTCACTTTCTTAGAGATATAACCTCAGAAGAACCCACATGTGTAATAACCATAACATAATTGGACTACACAAACCAAAATTTGAAATTCTCAGCTTCTGTTTTATCTATGGTTTAGCTCCTGCAGAACTGTAGGTGACTGAGAATAGTCCAGACAAGCAGTAATCATTGCAATTTGAGAAAACTGGAAAAGCAGTAATCAAAGTAGTAAGCTGACAATCCCTAGGAAAGAGAGTTTGCTTAAGGAAAATTCAAGCAAGAAAGGTGTGTGTCTTTACTGCAAGACACTCACTCAACTCAAATAATATATTACCTGGCTCCTAATTATTATATCTAATTATAGATTGGCCTAAGCACATTGGCAAGGGAAATATGTTGTAAAATGTATGTTGAAATATTACTGTGCTATTGTTGAGTCAGCTCCTGGGATATGAGGCATTAAATATCAGAATCTCTGGCTGATTTCAGTGTTTCTATGTTGCTTAACCACACTGTTAAGATGTATTGTTGCAAACTTCTCCTTGCTGGTTAAATTTAGCTTCTCTGTTCTCCAGGTGCAATCTGATACCTCCTAGAGAACTGTCTTCCCCATTCTTGCACTTCTCCTCTACCAGAAATGTGTTTCCCCAACTGGCCTTATTTATTTTATATATTTTTTTAAATCTATGCTATAAACATTGATAGTTTCAAGTTTCACTGTAAAACTGCCTGTGTTGCTTCTTGCTTTGTTCTGCAGCCTGGTATCACTGTCCTGCAGCCCCTACTATTCCTGTGTATGTTTTGTACTCTTCGTCAGTGGATGTGATACACTGTCCCCTATATTGTATATTATCACTGAACAATATCCTACAAACCACTTGAGAGATTTGGACCTTGAAGTTGAGTACACATTAAGTGAATTAGGATATTATGCCACAGGGAAAAGATATTTGGACATAAAGTACAGAAAAGAAAGCCCTAGAATGGAAGAATTATTTTTCACTATATCTGTCTGTGTTCTGGTAACAGGAGAAAGTCTGACATAGGCACTGTGTATCAGCACCCACATAAAATATATGATGGCCTTTCTTAAAAAAAAAAAATTAAAATGCAGTGATTAAATGTTAAAATTAATTTTTCTAGGATTTTTTTGTTAAAATGGGGGGAAGGGCCCCTAAATCATAGCATTTATTAATTTCTAACCGCTATTTTTTAAAGCAATTCCCTTAAAACACCTCTGAAATTAGTAATCTCCCAGACAGTTTCAAGCAATTACACAAAAAATTACTTAAAATAACCATTTTACAGTCATAGGGTGACTTGCAATGCAATTCCTGTTTCTTTTTCTCTCAGTTATGATCCCATACTGCACTTGATGACTGCACAGAATGTACAGTGGTGCCAGAACAGCCTTATACTGTGAAGGGTTGGGTAAGGATGAGCCAGGAGGCCACAGATGTGATTGACATGACTGGTTCTTTAATATAAATCTTTATGAGTAATTAACAGGCTGCATTTTTATCAAAAACCACAAGTACATTTGCATATGGAAAAATAACATAGCTGGAACAAGCAGATTACAGTACTATTGATGTCCCCAGTCTTGGGACATATACAGAATAGAGGTTGAAACTATTATTAGAAATGTAAGAAAACACCTTGATTTTGCTGTTTACACCAATCACACAGCTCTGCACAGCACAGCTGCTCGTTTTAGTGAAAAGAGAAAGGAAAATCTCAACTAAATTCAGGTTGTTTAGTCTGAATCTGGTGCAAAAGTCTGAGGGAGTGTGTTCTGTCCTTGTAAAGTCTGCTTTTATCTCTTTATGAAAACACTGGATCTCTGCATTATAAAGGACCCTGATGCTGTTTTCTCCTGCCTCAGCTTCGTACTAAAATGTCTTGAAGTTCAAATACTCTGTGATGGACTTCAATTGATTTCCAGTCAAGACTTCTTAAATCATGTTTCTGAAAGATCCTCTTATTATTGGCAGGCTCTTTTCCCCATTTTGACTAGTCTGTGCTTCTTCAGTTCTACAGAACAGGGAGCAAAATATATTTACATGCAAAAGTTACCTGAGGCAAAAGAAACCAGAGGACAAAGCCAGTTGCAGTGGAGCCAGCACACTATGGCTGGGATCTCTGAAGTGCTGCAGCCAAAGAGACTGCCGGGTGCCTCTAAATATAGACACGGATATTAAAATGTTAACAGGACAATACACAGAAAGCAAAGTGAGGAAAATTAGAAGTTTCAAAGAGTGCCTTTCTCTTTTTCCCTTGTACATGCCGCAGCCACAGCAGTCTGGCCACAGGCCTATTTGATATTTTTAAAGTTCAATTCGGTCACACAGCACAGAACCACTGAAGACAAAAACCCCCACACAAAACCTGTTCAAATGGTCTGCTGTGTGGTACTTAAGGCTGATGAGCATTGCATGTAATGATGGCTTTGGGTCTTCTCCTGGGGGCCTGGGTCAGACCTCTCCTTACATTAAAGAAGAACATTGTCCCCAAGTCCATGGTGTGTGAATTGGACCCTTAGATGTCAGTGCAGGTAAAATTTTCAAAGGGAAAGGACTCTGGGGAGAAGAGCATTTATTAAACCTCTTCGGTTCTTCATTCTGATAAAGAACAAATCTTCAATGTAATAAAAAATAGTTCAATCTTTTGAAAAGATATACCAGCACAATCTCACTTACTTAGAAGTTCAGCATATTAGCTGCTAAAATGGATTCCAGCAGCCCTCCATAGGTTTGTCCAAAATTTCCAAAACTTGCCTGCCCAAGCACCAAGTTAGGTTCCATACTGAGGAAATGTAAATATGCTATTACACTTTTCTAAGCTGCCAGCAAAAGTTTGTGAACCTAGTTTCCAGAGCAAACTCCTGGACAGAGAATGCTGTGTCCCGTTCCAAAAAAAAAGCACACATTGCCTTCTCTTTAACAGAGAAAAATTGGAAATGGACACGATTTACAGCAAATTTCTTAATCTGTTTAACCATAATTTTCAGGAGGACTTCAAGGTCACAGCACACCTCCACTCCTGCCTGACAGTCAGGACTTGAGCAGTGAGGAAAGCCCTCATCCCAGCTCTCTCATGCAGTGCGGTCCCAGCAGTGCTAATGCCTTGGGGCCAGCATTAGCCCCGGGTGGTCCGCTCTGTGTCCCGCAGGATAATGCTGAGATAAAGGCCTGTTAATGTGTCTGTTTCCATGGTTCCTGGAGCGGTGCAAAGTTAGCAGGGATGGGGGGAAAACTTCCATGCTGCAGCTGTACAGGCAGTAGGAGGAAAGGAACTGCCAGGAACGATCATAAAGTGGGATAAGAATAAGACAGTGGAAGTGGGTGCTGTTGTCAGAGAGCATGGAGTCCTGAGCAACTTCTGTCTGCGTGGGGCATTCCTTTGTGTGAGGTCCTCCCTTGCAAGCAGGTAACGCTTTGTGCATTTGGGAATTGCAGAAGCGCTCTACATTAGCTTAAATCCAGCACTGACCCTGCAAGGAGTATAAAACTGACATTGATTTCCAATTCGTGTCATTAATATTTTATCAGAACGTGGCCAAGCATCTCCTCACAGACTCGCTTGCTCATTGCATCCCTACTCCTAGGGAGACTTATTTTTTAAAAGCAGGACCCTGCAGAGCAGAGACCACGGCTGCTGTATGAACAGAGATGGCAGCACACATATGGGGAGTGCTCCAGAACACGTTTAGTAAATCTCAGGGAAGCTCCACTTCATGGCAAAGACACTCAGGAAACCTCATGCATGGCTGGAGAATACATGGAAGAACACAAACTATCACAGTACGAACCGAGATTTTTTTCTGCAATAGTGTCTTAGAGGGAATTACAAGGTCATATTGCACTTGCTTAGAGAAAACCTTTTGATCCCAGGATAGATACCAGCAAAACAGAGGCACAGCCAGCAGCAGGTAATGCATGTACTGTAGTCTCATGATTGTAGCACACTATGGGAGTCTTAGAAATGCTGGTCCAAAATAAACAGAATATAAAGAAAATGAGAACAGGACCATCTCTGTTAAAGAGAAAGTAGAGCCTTTTCCCAAGCAGGAAATTATGTCCTTACATGAGCCCCAGCCAGAATGAAACTGCAGAATGAAGGTCTTATTTTGCAGATTTTACTTTTTTTCTGTACCATTCCAAAGACACCAGATCTTCAAGAAGGCAATCTAAAATTTTCAAAATAATCTTCCTCACTACCATTTCTCAACATTTCAACTAACCTAAAAAATAACAGTATTTCTGTGAAACCTGTATTGTGATTTTTTTTTCTTCTCTGATTGAATATTTTTTCAGTGAAATAGAGTGAAACCTGATGAAATGCAATAGTAAAATGCACATATTAGAATATTACGTATATTTCGTTTAGGAATCCTAATTTAATTTAAAAATCAGTATTGGTAGTTTTATTATATCAAAAGAAATCAAGTAAACTGTTTCCTAAACTATATTTGTTTCCTAAAATTACACATAAATGCTGTGCAAGAACTCCTTAACAGTGAAATGAAAGCTGTCAGAGGAGACAAACTATCTTGAAATCACAAAATAACTTTTCTTATCTTATCAGACACCACCACACAGAGACTGTTTGAATTTTATACCGCTGTACTGCTGACAGTTTTCACAACTGTAGATCTTATGAGTGACAAGTGCAGAGTTAGGCCAAAATTACAAAGGTAGCTGGAGACAGACCTTGATGCCTGGTAGCATTTAAAGAAATAAATGGTTTTAGTGTCTGACTCCCAGTGAGCTGATTTGTCATTTAAAGCAGGGAAGGAGGAAGGGACATGGTAGAAGTTAGCAATCCACTAATCCTTCTGTGATGACAGAATGGAGTTGAACAAACCATCATAAAAATGTTACAGGTGAAATACAGGATTTTGCACAGCAGAATGTCCTGGGCAACAGGGGGAGGGAGGACCAGATTTCTTTGTCGCATTGGGAAAGTACCAGGTCCCAATGAAAATGAAGTTTTTACCAGTTTTTCTGCTTTTATTTCAGAGACTTTTCTTATGCAGCTTCCATCTCACATAGGTACTAACCTTGGTGTGAAGACATGTCAAGATGCACCTTAAAAGAATTTAACAGGTTCATCCCAGCACCACAGCTGTCTATGATGTGATCAACTTCTGCATGCACAGTCATGTATAGTGACATGCTAAAAGAAGTGACCCTACCCAAAGCAATTTAAAATACATCACAGGTATAGCGGACTTAGAGAGCACAGCAGAATGATTCTCTGGTTTCATAGTTCATATATATGCAGATCATTCAAGTATTATTTGAGGTTAAATTGGAGCCATTAAGTCAGATCCATGCCTATTTGTTTCTGTTCTGAATTTGACCCAAATATATTTAAAAACTAAAAATTAAATATTCTGGCAGCAAATATTTTCAGGAAACTTAACCTTGTAAGTGCAGGTAGAAGACTGGGAGAAGAAGAAATCACTCTGGACAGTGCCAGCAACGTGATTCACTCAACAGCTGAAAGGCAAAGTAATGGCAATGAAAACATCTGGGACAATAACTAGGAAAGGAAAAAATTATGCATATTTCCTATGCTCCATTTGGTCAAGATTGGAGTAAACTTGGAAAATGAAAGTGGTGTAGTGCCTGGGGACAGTATATACCAGGATGGCTTTGCACATAGCATCCACACAGCACAATATGCAGAGGACTAACCAGAAGGGCTATTTATTTAAAATGAAATAGAGAAAATTAACCTATCCATTAATCATCGCAAGCACCATGACTGTACAGGCTAAGTACCATGCTAAATGACTATTTGCCTGCCTACAAGTGCAACCACCATAATTTTAGCCCTGGTAGCATGCTGGAAGAGTGCATACTTCTTGCTTTCTTCTTGGAAAAGAGCTCTTATAATCTGCATTGGTTGCACTTTCCTACTTTGTAAATAACAGTGGCTCCAAAGGCTTTACAGCAGATGTACTTGAAAGGTATTCAGAGAGAGCTTGAAATTGCAGTTCGCTTTAGAACAGAAAAAATTGCCTTCCTTCCTGGCCTTAAATGAGCAGGAGCTTTTTTCTACATTTCTGTTCCTCCATCCTCAAAGGTGGGAGACTGACCCTTGTCCTACAGACCCCGCTCAGTCACTGGAATGGGGAGCTGGTGACTGCTGCTCCCCAAAAGACTCTGGATCATGGCAGTGCAAAGGAAAAAAACACTGAGCTATTAATGTTATTGTTCTACTTATGTGTTCTTCTTGTGGTTTAGAAAGCAGAACTAGAAGCACATGTTTATTTTTATCTCTCTATCTGTTGTGAAAGGCAGAAGCAGCCATAAGGAGTGATAGGAACTCTGATACACTGGATGAAAGAGTGTATCAGAAATGGGGACTCTCTAACTTCTTTTTTTAATAAGTGAACTATGTAACTCTCCAAGTTTGGAGTTTGGGAGGATTGGGAAGTGAAGACTGAGAACTTATACCTTTCTCAAAATACTCTACAAAACTTGTTCTTTCTCCTTTATAAAGAAAGAGAGAATTAGAACTGATTAGAGCAGGATAATTTGGGGGGGAAAAGAATCCCTACAAATTTGTGGATTAACTTTCTACAGTAACTTGATTCTTCTACTCCTAAAATCACTAAGAGTTTCGCAGGGCATTGAAATCCCTCTATATTTTTAATACCCATATTAATTAAATATTATAAAGTAATATCTTATGGTAAAAGAAAGATAGGCACGGTCAGCTAAAAATTACACACAAGGTGTTAACTGACTCCATTTCACCCTTCAGCTGTTCAAGTCCGCTCTGCTTCTTCCTTGGCAAAAGGCTTATTCCTGTTTTCCTCACAGCCTGCCTGTGACACAGCAAATGTTCCACCAAGAACAAATAGCCGTGCACAGTGGTGGCTGTTCTGATGCACAGGGCCAGTGTGGTACAAAAACATTTCTGTTACAGCCTAGGATTTGTCATGCGAGCGTAAACCTTTGTGTGGAGAACTTTATCTATGCTTAGCGTGAGCGTGTAAAGCAGACATAAGTAAATTAACCGGCACAAGACAAATGTCAGTGAAGTTAGTTTAAGAAATTTAAGCTGATCCAAAATGAAACATGCTCCCTTTGGACTTGCCTGCTGTAGGATATTTGTGTAGCAGATTTGCATCTTAATTTTAAAGCCAAACTTAAATGTTACATCCTATTTGGTTTTTCCTTTTGCCACAGACTTTGGCAGGTGGCAGAGAAACCCCCAGCAGCCGTGACTGTGCCTTGCCCAGGAAGCTAAAGAGTTTGCCTGTGCCAGGGGGGCTTTGCCCAGTGCACTGCCACTGCCACTGAACTGCCTCTTGCTGTCTCTTGTACATCGGGTTTTATCTGCCAGGAAACAGGGGAACCTGGTCACTCTCAGTGTGGTCCATAGTGATAATAACAAAAGATGTAAATCAGATGAGCTTCATTTGTGATGCGGGGAAAGGGTTATAGTTTTGCTATAAAAGTTTATTCATGCTGAGGCATTCTAGAAGATTACTCTGCCATAACGGGGTTTACTTTATTTATGGATCTATACCAGGAGGCTAGAAATAAAGACTGGACTGTGGCTTTGCTCCAAGGCCTCAGTATGGGTACTTCACTGCAATAGAGTAGAAGGAAAACAGAACACATTTGGAAGCTCAGAGGAGAAGTATGTGGAAGAAGAAATTTTCTACAAGCTTATACCCGTAAAAAGTCAGATGCCTCCTTCTCTCTGCTCAATCATCTCAGCTGCTCTGAGCAGGAAATTTAGGAACTACAAGGACATTTAAAACTTCTCCCTCTAGCCAACCCACCTGCCCAAGTCTTACATCCTCATCTGCTTCTCATAAACTCCTATTCTGACAAATACCAGGGAACATGCCTGCACATCAGCTGCCCATGCACAGCATCCAACACCACAAAATGTCAGAGATGGTCCACGGAGCAGTTAACTTACTGCAGTGGATACACAGGAGATTCTTTTCTGCACAAGGCAGCGTGTTCCAGCTCCCATGTTTGCTCACCACATCCTGTATATTTCTGCTAGAATAAAGTTCCTCTTCATTCCAGGCAGTGGTATGAAAGGCCTCGTGGTCAGTAAAATCCTTCACAACCTGTGGGATGGCCACCACCGTTACAAGGTGCCTGAGGGACTGACCTGTCATAGTTTCAGTTAAAAAGGAAAAAAACATATCCTTCATGTAATGATCTTATAAAAGATCCCCCTTTGATGTACATGGTTTGATGAATTAAGGGTTTTCTTCTCAGAGTTATGAAGTTTAATGAATGTTTTCCTGTGTAGCAATAGCAGCAGTGTTAGGTTAAGTGCTGTTAGCTGCCTTTACAGGCTCAGAAGTAAGAGAATGGCATAAAACTTGATGCACTACACCACAGACTTTCTCCTCTCCCAGCATGCTAACTATTGAATTATTAAAGACATGATGGGATTTATTGTTCACATTCCATTATGAAATGCAATGTGCTGAAATAGGGCTGACCTTGAGGTCTCTTTGCCAGTTCCAGATCCGGTTTCTTCTGGTTGTCCACTGCCAGATAAGTTATTAAAGTTGTCAGTGGGGCCTCAGAAGGCAGGTCTGGGCCTTTCTTTCAGTAAGGATATGTGTTTGTGACAGGAGTCTTCTGACTCTGTAGAAAAGCAGTATATGAGAGGGGCTTGAAGCCTCCAGAAGCCTTGGCCAGGCGCAGGCGACTCTGGGCAATGGGAACAGGAGCACTCTCTGTGCTGGCTGGAATTTCCTTTTTCAGGAGTTGCAGCTGGCACTCTGGGCCTCCCAAGGATGACTGCAATGAAGTCCTTTTTCCAGACTAAATAATCATGCTCATGTAAGCAGCTCTCTCAGAGGCTTGAATATTTTAACAAGATTCTCTTGATTTAAATCAAACAGGTCTCTTACCTCTTCCAGAAGCACAAAAAGGCTTGTGGGACTTTCAGAAAAGCAACGAGAGGAGAGATTGCTATTTCTCTCTCTCTCTCCCCGTCCTCACATTCACAGATGCCTTTACCATTTTCACTGGGTTTGGATGAACCTTCCTGCAAGCTCATCAGTTTCCAAAAAATCCTCACCTGCTATGTGAAGGAGACTATCCCATGGAATTGAGCAAGTTTTGGATCAGGTCTCATGCATTTTTAAGCGGCCAGTTCTTCACCAACAAGCTTCACAAGCTGTATTTAACATTCTTCACGGTCAATCAAGACTTCCTTGCAAAAAATTGGCAAGCACAGGAGCCTCTTGAGTAAACTCAGGTCTACTAAAGAAAAGAAACTAAAGAAACTTGCAATAAACTATGTTAGTGGAGATTAGGATTTAGTTTTGTACCCGAATTACATAATTTCAGGATCTTCCTCAATAGCTGATAAAGACTCAGAGATGCCTCTTCTAAGCTCTTTCTTGTAGGAGCATCTGTGGGTGCAGCTCTCCTGCTTCGGCAGAGGGACCTTTCTGACTGATCCTGTGCTTTATGTGAAGAGAGACACAGGGCAGATACATATTCCAGATTCTTCAGGTGAGCTGTGAAGCCCTGGCCACTGAGGGCACTAATTAAGGACACCACCCCTCACTAGCAAAGCATTTTAAAAGTCTTCAGTCTGGCAATGGCTGTGGTGCTCAGCATCCTAATGGGTATTGATATGAACTGCTAGGTTGGGTATATGAGATGTGTGTAACCATCCTGGTAGCTGATGACCTAAGTATTGCACAGAAGAAGTCATAGGACTGAAGCTTTTACTCTCAAATGTTAAAAGTATAAACTGGGTTCTTCCAGTCTCAAATTCCTGAAGCATTGTCAAGCACTGATTTTTTTTCACATCTCTACTGATAATGTGGTTATGTATCTGCTGCACTGCAGTAAAAGGTAAAGCAATTATCATAGAGTGTTTATCCTTCTGTTTTGGAGTATTATGAAACTCAATTGAAGGGTAATCTAAATGCATGAAAGACTACTGACATACAAAATCTTGTTATTACTTTCAGGACAGAAGAAGGACAAAAGGCACAGTAGTACATCATTTGCTAAACAGTCTGGTTTCCATGAAATCTCAAAATCTTATTTTTATAGCTAGTATTTCTGATAAGCCGTTCCTTAAATCCATTCTGTTTAGCAGTTTTGCTTGCATCCCTATATGTTTGCTTCTGTAGTTTCCAAGAGGCCAGTCTGCACTAACTAGGGGAATTTCATCTTATCCCTTATCAAGAGAACCAAAAAAATTATAGAGAGCCCTTTCAATTCCCTATCCCCAACAGATGTTAAACAGCATTTCTATGTATTTTGAGTGATGTAGTGCTGATACTTTGTTTCAGAAGATGAATGCTCACCCATACACAGGATTCAATTAACATTCTTTTATGACTGCATCCATATTATTCTTAACGAGCAGACTCCTTGGTGAGAGTGAATATTTACCTCATGGCATTAAATCCACAGTTTTCTACCACAGTCATTAATGGTCATATAGCAAATGATCATCCCAACACCCTGGCTACATTCCAGTTCAAGTAATTATATTCTGCCTCTCTTAATTTCCTTTAGAGAGTAATTGGACCTGATAACAGTCTTCACTTGTTATCCTAAACTGCTCTGCAGCCTGACCACATCTCAAAGCTTCAAGGACTTAATCATAGCTCCCAATAGATGAAATACTGATAGATGATCTCTCTGCTCACCCCATCTTTTTATCACATACAAATCCATTAATTATTGTAACACCATCTAACAAATTCAGCTCTGCAGGTACTGTGGACTATACGATTTGTATATTGCTAGCCGCCTGAAGACATAAGTCAGGAGCTTAAATGATCTCAGAAACTTATGAACTCATTGATTTTAGGAAGCTGATGATATAAAACTGCTGTACCTTTTATGCGCCTCTGACTTTGCCTACATTAGTGAGCCATTAGGCACAGTAAGAGCAGAGCAGTAGGACAGTGCAGCTGGCTGTGAGGGCTCACAGGCACGTTTAGAGTGCATGTGATTTGGCATTTTACTTCAGACTGCGTTTAGTTTGATTTACTGGACTGGACATCCCAAATCCATGTGGTTTAAGGGTAGGCTATGGATCTCTTTCCTCCCTAAAGGGATTAAAGCACCATTGGTGTGTGCCTCGAGTAAAACTTCTGGTTTAGTTTCCTGCACAAGGAATACGATTCATACGCACCGAAACAGCAAATGAAACCAGCCCAGGATAAATGGGAATGATGGAGAGATTTGCTGCAGAGCTGCTCTGCTCTCCCGAATGTCAGCATGGCTGGGGATCCTCTGTGCACTGGAGTGGATTGTCATCTGTTCAAGGACTGTTAAAGGACAACAGACTTTAACATGGGACAGTCCTCTGACTAACCATGAGACCAGACAATAATAAGGAAATGTATAACTGACTCATAATGTTCAAAAGGAAGTTTTTGGGGAGGAGAGAGGAAAAGACAAGCATGCCTCAGTAGCCTGGTGGGGGGGCGGTCTTCAGGAAAAACTCTTGAGCCCTAAGGAAACTGTTCCAGATGGTGAAGAATCTGAGAGACAAAACATGTAGGGTGTATCTGATATGTGCTGGTTTATTTTTGAGTGATTCCAGAGACCAAGCAAAGCAGCAGTGCCTTTGCCCATTTATACTGCAAAGCAGTTAGAACATGGAAGAAATCTCAATATGGTATGAACTGCCACAGCTGTGACAGCGGATGGGGGCTCCAGAGTCGCTCTGTGGGGTGACTCAAGAACCCAAAATACTGGATCACTTTAACATCAGGAAAAAGCAATGAGAAAAGCTTTTGCATTTTTGATTTAGTTTAATTCCAGATCCAGATCTACTTTAAAGTTATTTAAGCTTAAAATATTTCTGAAAATGTTTAGCAAACTTCTACCAGAAAGGAAATGAAAAGCAAAGAGAGGGTGTTACCACTTTTTTTTTCTCTTTGTGGGGAAAAAACCCAGAAAAATCATCTATAGCTTCTTTTCCTACATTTTTTCCCACAAAAAGAAATATGTCTATGCAGAGAGATTGATCCAGTCTGGTTTTTTAGTTGAAATGTACCCAGCAGTTCTCTGCATGCACCATATATCCCAGCAATTTATTACATGATGTGAAAGTCAGTCTCTCAGAAAATAAATACCTTAGAGCCAGCGGTAGCCAGCAGCTGAGGTGTCCTAAAATGAGTATTAATCTGGAAAGAAAAGGGTGACTAGCTGGAGACTTAAGAGCTGTGTTGCAGAGACATGTGTGGTTCCTAGGGAAGCTCACGCTCAAATTCTTGTGAAACACACCATTTAGCACTCGCTGCTCTCCAGTCACATTCTTTCACTTCACTGTTTATATTTACTCACCTTTTTCTGCCTTCTGCTCTTTGCCAAAGCTTTATAATTTTCAGTTTGCCTCACTAACATTAAGTGCAAACAGTGTGCGACCAAATAAGACATGGTCAGGAAAATGACAAGGAACATGGTGTCCTAGGCCAGGTGCTATCCTGAGGAGCCAGGCAAGATTTTAATTATTTCAGTTGCCTTCTCTATATCCCTGTGGGGCCCCCTCCTGAAGATCATGAGAGTGAAGTGAGGCCTTTCTGTTACCATATTACCAGATAGGAAATATCTCCCCTACCTGGGGATGTGGGACTCCAAGGGGGCACCCAAGTAATCCAAAGTGACTCCTGCAATGGTGTGGGAGATATCCAATGACAGAAGGCTCCTCAGCATGATGACTCCACATCCTCCACCATGGAAACACTTCCTCATGCTCCCCAGGATAAATAAGAGCTATAGTTAAAAAAAAAAAAAAAGGCCAGGGATTTATGATTTATGATTTATCACAGACAGACAAGAAAGGCATCAGAGTACTGTGACTACCCTGTATCACTGCAGTAACAGAGGACTAACTGAATCAAACTTCCCAACCATTACAGACAGCAACTGTGTTCCATGTTACAGAAAAAGCAAAGGAAAATCCAGCTTTAAATGGAACAAAAATTTCTTATTAATTCTGAGGATGTTGACCAGATAACTTAAGGAATGTAATGTCAGCCACATCTTGGACCAAGCAACTTCTCCGATCCAAATACATCTGCTATGAGAGAAGAGCAAGGGCAAGCTGTCCCATGTGGTATGAAACAACCTGTCCCTTGCCTCAAGAAAGGGAAGGTGACATAGAGTAACCATACAGTGAAATGGTGCTCCATCTGCCTGTCTTTTGTCCTGCAGTGCAAGGTCTGTTGCCATTACTCCATCAAAATTAGAAAACAAATGTGCCAGTAGCATTAAAAATATGCTTCTCTCACAAATGATAGGTTACAGATAACCATGGGACGTGGCTGCAGTGCTTAATAAGAGTCTTTAGCTCTGTCAAAGACACCTATGCTCAAGCAACTGTAGCTGCCCGTTATCCTCTAAGAGCTGTTGAAGTCCTGTCTGTATTTACAGGCTTCCAGTAAAAAAACTGCACCCTGTGGATGGGGATCAGCTGCTCATTCAGGGCAGGGGTTGTGACTGGTCCTCCCTGTCACCCTTCTGAGCAGGGGTCAAGCTGTTGCCAAATTGCCACATTTCTTCCAAAAGACATGGATGAACAGACAAGGCTGAACATGCTGTTCTGTAAGTCCCACGCTGATTATTTTAATGACCGCAGGCCCTTCTGGAAACCTTGTGGGGGGTACAGAACATCACAGATGTGACAGGAGCCCAGCAGCTGACTAAAAGCAGTCCTGGGGGACCCACTTATTCATGGACAGATGCATATGCTAACAACAGACATCCCATCAGCCTTACTGCCATCGCCAGTTGTAACTACGAGGACTCAAGGTAAACCCCAGCAGTATTCAGTAATTCCTAGTCAATGGGAATTGTCCTGATTAAATTAAGAGTGCAGCTCATTGAGTATTTGAAACTCCACTTAAAAGTAAATATTGACATGGTTTAAAGGGATTAACTAAGATGACTGGATTCTTGTTAAAAACTTTTTGAGAGTAAAAAGAGCCTTTTACAAAGTCTTCACAGTGTTTTGAGATGTTATTTCCTGTGATAAAATGGAAAAAGGGGAAAACTTGCTTTAGAAGTATATGAAAATCTCATGTTCCTAAACACTTATCTTTAAATGACCAACTCTTAAAATTATAGCTCTCATAAAACCACGCATCAAGTAGCTCTGTGTGTGACTTATTAAAGGACGGTGGATGATGCCACACTGGCAGCAAAGAGGTAAATAGATCAGATTTCCCAAACCCATATTCTTTACTGTATGTAAGCAACATGAGGTTGTTGGTCCTGAATTTTGCCTACTTTTATTTCTCCTACGTGCAGAACATTTTGCTTCTCTTCATCAGTCACCCATGTGTACAATGAGAATGATACCTGTAATACTAGCTACAGAAGAGATTTATAGGGATGGATGGATGGATGGANGCCACACATTCCTGCTCTCCAGCAGGAAGACTGAGCGGTCATCCAGAGCCCATGACTGAGCCAAAACCCGAGAGAGAGGCTTTCCCCTGCTTTGTGGTGGAATAACCCCCATGGCAGCTCTGTGCCTGACCCCATGCTTATCTCCTGATGAAGCTGGAGCCTGCAGCTTTCCCAGAGCCGCTATCAGCATAGTGTGATAGCCACAGCAGGGGAGAAAGAGCATCCCTTGCACTGCCTCCCCTCAGCAGCAGCCCGGCACTGCTGGGGCCAAGCCAGTCCAGCCAGCTCCAGATGCACACCCAATAAACCACAGCATGGGCTGCTTGCTGGGGCTGGGGAAAGAGTCTGGGCTGTTAAAGAGAGGAAGTAGAGATAATAGTAGATAGATACCAATATTATGAAAGTCTTTGAAATCAAAACAAACCTCAAAAAGAGCTCCCAGTTTTCTTTCACCAAAAATCCTAGAATTAAATCTTTGACTTGGTAAATTCTTTCTTTTAGAAAAGCAAATTTAAAAATGCCACGGTGATGAACAATGTAATAAAAAAAAAAAGCCATCATATTATTCTTGAATGAGGTTTAATAAAAATCAAATAAAAGCAATTATCTGAATTTTCAAGAGGATCACTTCTTCCTTCCCTGAGGTATAAAAGAGAATGAATTCAGGAAATCATTAGAATCAGAAACTGGCACTGCACAACAGAGCTAGTGTTTGCTGTACAAAGACAAACAGAAATCTCCTCCCAGGCTGACAGGCTCCTTGCTAAAGCTGTTGGAGTGGAAATTCCACCTATAGGTGAAGAAGGGGAATTAGAGGCACAAGAATTTCTTTGTGGTAGGGCTGGCTTTTCTACTCCAGAGCAGGCTTCGGCTTTTCAAGTATTCATATTCTTCTTTACTCATACAGAAAGAAATTGGACACATCACAATGTTCAGAGCTGCCCACAGATCCATCTAAGCAGGTACATGTGAATTAACACCCACTAGCACACACCACGTAGCACTTGCCTGCTCTCTCTCATGCCTGTGTAAATCTAGAGGGCCCAATTTATCCTCTCCTTCTGCCTCTTGCAGCCATCTCACCCGACGAAGAGTGTACAACATACACTTCTCAGTTGGAAAGGGAAATCCAAATCTTTTGTGAGAATGTGTTGATTTCAATGACATTTTCAAAGACAGAGAGCAGAAATGCATTATTTCAATACTCTAATTTATTTTGATAAGAGGAAAACATTTCATGCTGACTCATTTCAATTTCTTTTGATTCCAATGTTATGGTATACTAAGTATTGCAATATTGATATTACTGTTGAATATTTTGATGGCAAGCATGGTTTTTTAAATATGCATGAGAAATCTTCAATGTGCCAACTGTTTTTTATTCACACTTTGAATGAAAACAAATTCTGAAGTAGAAATCTTACCATCAAACTAAAATGTACAGAGCTAGATTAGACATATACCACTTGGCAGTCAGAGCCAAAGCAGCTCCACTGACTTCAGAAGAGGAGCTTTAGCTTGCAGCATTGCTCCAGGAGAGCAGAAGTATGTCCTCTATTACCAGGCACCACTTGTGCATGGTTAAAGACCATTTAAAAGGGGCGGATCTTACCCTGCTTGACTGATACTCATAAATGCTCTGAGTGCTGCAGGAGGACAGCTGAAGTTGGATGCCACATTTTCACTGTGCATATCCCATGGCTTTGCTGTGTTCTTAAATCATTTAGGACTTGACTCAGTCTTGCAGAAATGGGTCCTTACATATCTCGTAAAACATTGTCACTTTTCTTATGAGCCTGCATCTTGCTCTGAAGTCAAACTCTTTGTCGCTGATCTTTGGCAGCCAAACAATTGAAGAAGCAGACACTGATTTAAAATGTACCAAGAAAAACATAACAACTGAAATATAAGATTGAAGGAGAGAGACGGAGAAAAGAGCCCCTGATTAAAATCTTGCAACAAATTCTATGTAAATGGTCCCTCAGAGAAGGCACTGGGCTGCGTGAGTTTCCCTGTTGAACATTTTGTGTAACTTGGGTCTTAACTTCATGTCAAAAAAGTGGAATAAAACCACTGAAATGGAGGGAAGTTTGACTCTGCTCCCATCGATGCTGTGTGGGATTCATTGTTCAGCTTCCTTGAAAAGAAAGCCTTCTTGTTACATATATTTTATAATACTTGGAGTTTAACTGTTGGGCCAGACTGCCAGGTTTTCGCACACATTTTCCCCAGAGAAATAGCTACCTTCTTCAGTAGCCTCAACAACAAAAAAGCTTGAGAAGCACAGGGTTTTCAAATTAAAACATGAAAAATAATCTCACTACAGGTGTTTAAATATTACATGAATTACATGAATTACATGAATTCAGCTCTGGCAATATGTGTCTTCCACATTCCTATAAAACAGCAAAAAGATTGTTCATATATTTTAAAAGATCAGTCACTTCTCTCTACACTTTCCTCCAGTTCAATTTAAAACAAGAGAGGATGGAGGTTTCATATCAGGCTAAGGGATTGTTTTATCACTTTTTCACTTTTTCCCATCTCCATCATTTGTGACAGAGATGGATGGTTGCTCTGCTTGTCTCTTCCCTGCTCTGTAGGGCCAGACAAAGCCTCCCTTTAGTCCCCAAGGACTGATTCTAAAATATCACACAAAGAAGCAACACTGAAGAGAGGATGGGCTGCATTAGCAAGGATTGCCCATAACTGGCATTTCTCTCATCTGTGGAAATGATGAAGCAGTACAGGCAGCATGAGAATTTATACTTTCTTCTCACTTTAGTAAAGGTGCCTTGTGATTTCAGGACTTTGATGAGGGTACCTTGTATTCCACTGATCTGATCTTTAAGTCCTACAAAGCCATTGTAAAACATAAGGCTGGATGTGTCACCGGTAACCTGTGCTCTTCCCATCACATGAAGTTATGGAGTGAGAATCAAAATAACTTTGGTTCCTAGTTTCCATCCACAAGTTTAATTCGGTATTTACATAAAACTCATAATAGCAGCTATACAACATATGCTGTAGATGCTTCCAAGTTTTGGGAATGTTTCAGATTTTTAAAGATGTAGTAGGAAGTGGTGTCAAAGCCACTTCTACATCTTGGGACTATTTTGATAGGGTATAACTGCTGCATGCCAGGAAAAAATATCCAGAAAAGAAATATAGAAAAGTAGCATTCACAAAAAGAATTTCATCAAAAGTCAGGAAACCATTAATTCAAGTCAAACTTGCTGCATGAGCCACTGTTTAAAACAAAACAGTCACAGAAAATGTAGAATCACTAAGAGGAAATCAAATGGCTGTTGTTTCAGTGTGTATACTGGAAAAATGTGCATGTATAGAGATTAAATAAAATAAAACTGCACAGCTAAAGAAATGATTACTTAGATGATTACTTTTCTGTTGTCAAATTTTCAAGGGGAAGGAAAAGTGGAACAAGTGTAATTTCACTTGGAAAAATAGTGTTTTTATTCTTCTTTAAAAGAACAAGCACAGCAAACAAACTACTGCTAGTACGCTTCCCTTTGTAGCCACATATTGTGACACAGCAACTAGGAAATAACTACCCAGCCTTGGCTCACACCAGGGAGGAATTTATGAGGCTGTGCCTGTCCTGCAAAGGGAAAGCTCCACAGCTGTTTGTAGGAGGTTAGGAAGGACGACGGGCTCAGGTGGTTCAAGTTCCATTTAAATGACGATGACTCAACACAGCGATTTAAAACACGCAGACACTGTTGCCGACTTGTTGGAACAAGACACTTGACAATGCAGTTTCCCTTTCAGAAACAGGTTCAGGTGCAGGTTCTGGTCAAGCATCTGCCACTGATTTTTGAGTAAATCCTGATGCCTGGATTCATGAGAGTATCTTCTGTTGCTGGGTGCTTGGGTTGCAAATATCCTGTAAAGGGCAGCTTCGCTGTGGACAGGTTTGAAACAGACATGGTGTGTATATTCCAACAGCCCCTGCTAATAACCTGCTGTGTCAGTGTTTCTCGTGTGAGGATCTCAGAGCAACCAGTTCATTTCACAATCACCACCTGTGACGCTCATTGATATGCATATATTTGTATTTACTAGATCTACTTGTCTTTAACAATGTTTATTCATATTTTTCAGGCAGGCCAAAAGAATCACACAGATGTTTAATTTCTGAATAAACTGTTTGCTAACTGCAGATATTTTTGTGTCTGAGCTGTCAATTTGAGACACTGTGGACATGATTTTCAGAGAAGTTGAGTGTAAGTCTTCTTGCTAAGGAACATGAATGTCAGTTGTACCATCAAACGGCTTTTGCTAATCTGATTAACCAAAACTGTTTACATAAATTAGGCACTGACCAGAGAGATACTTCACCAAAAAGAGGTGCTTGAACTGGATCAGTAAAGAGTGAGTAGGACTAGCACTAAAACATCTACATTGCCTCCTTCTATTGGTCTTCTAAGTGACTGTTGTCCTTTCACTTTTTGAGTCATTTCACCTTTTGATGACAGTTTTCCCATCTGCGAAATGGAGATGCTGGTAGTGACCAAAAAGATCTTTGAAACATATTGGAAAAGCAACAGTGACATTTAGGCAATATGAAGAGAAGAGCTCTGTGTTTACACCAGGCCCGGCATCACTAGTGCTGCAGCTCACAGCCGGAGTATGAGATATCAAAAGGACATATATGGATAATATTAGCAGATATCATGAATGCCTTCAATTCACTAGGTCTTAAAAAAAATCCCTCGAGCCCAGGCAAATTAATTTTTCTCCTTGTGAAATGTAAATCTTCCCCACACAGAGGCATGAGGTTTCTCCCGTCTATGCAAATACATTTGGGCAACATCGGGTCCAGGGGACTTTACTGGATTGCAGGCTTACTCGGCTTGGGCAGTCCTTCTGCTGGAAGCAAGTGTTTATCATACAAGTTGCCACTAGACATAAACATCCGAAAGACCTTTGGTCCCGCGCTAGCACAAGTTAAAGCTCTAACCTAACCTGGCAATGCTGCTGTACAACAAAGACAAGCTGAAATAAATTCCCTACAGACACACAGAAAATGTGCTCCAGCTGTAACCCACCTCATCTGCTTTCCATTCATGCCCTCAAACCCCATATTCCATGGTTTTAGACATCCATCATCCATTATCTGAAGAACAGATGAATTTACTGAAAAATTAAAGCAAATTAATACAGCAGATCACTGTTTTAGCAATGCCTCTCTTTTTTTCAGAAAGACTGCATTTGTGTGAAATCCTCTGCTCCTGAAAGATCCTCACTTAATTATAAAACATTACTGCAAATTGAAAATTTTAAAATGACACCTTACCATCTTTAATCCCCATCAAGCATAAGTACAGGAAATTTTATTAACATAGGGGAAAAAAAACCTTGAAGATACGTCTATTGTTAGAAACAAAGCTGAAATTATTCCATCCCCAACAGCTTTTCTTGTTGGATTGAACCCCACCCATTAAAAGCTGTGTTTAAAATAATGTTTATTAGATTTGACCAATTGTTATCACATTGCTACATTTTCTCTTTAATTTTAGCTTTAAAAGTGAAAGAATATCAGGAAAAATATGCTGTTTTTATTCAAATGTAGTTCTGGTAATTTTTTTTCTTTTATGTTAAGTGCAGAAACATTTATTGGTCCACTTCTCAGAAATAGGGACTGGGACATTTGCAGGGAGAAGGGGTTGTTTGAATTAGGTTGCTTTTTGTGGTTTTTTTTCTTTTTAAGAAGAAAATAATTGGTACATTGGACATTCAAAAATAAGCTTTTAAAAAAAACAACGGCATTCCTGACAACTCCTCCAGCCCAGGAAGTATTAAAGAGAGAGCTCATTATTGCCCCAGCTGTGGCTGAGGAGCCAATTTGAAACAGCTGTACTAAAAGCCCTCCTGAAATTAGCAGCTGGGCATACCCCAGGGAGCCTTCGACAAAGGTTTGGAGTGCAGCTTTATGAGTGTCTCAAGACTGTAGGCTATGGTTTGGGATCTTCTGTTAGCCCAGGGGCCTGTTCTCAGTCCTCCAGGTAAGGAGTGTACCTTGCATTGCGCTGGGCACAGAAGTGGGAGGAGATATGAATAGAGAGCTTTTTGACCCATCTATATGGGGTTAGATTTAAATAATCTAATTAATGTGGGCTTGAGTCCTAGAACTCTTCTCAAAGTTTTGTTGCAAATCCTGAGGAAGTTCTCTTTTGTCTCTTGGCTTAAGCTCTAAAGTTTTAGTAGTTTCAAACTCTAGAGTTGATTCTTTGTTGAGATGTCCATGAGTGAAGGTGGGCAGCTGTGTATATGACTCAGTGCGACTGCTGCTGTGCTGTGGGGACCAACACACACACCCACAATCACATGGGGGTGATGGTGTACAGATTATTTCCGCACTAAGGGCAATCAGGTTGATGCTTTGTAAGTGGTCTAAGTCTTATGAATGCAGACAATTTTCAATGGCTAAAAAAACCCAGCACTTGACTTGATTAAGATCTCAACCATTGTGATTTGCAAGGGAAAGCTTTTTAGTGTGAAATGCTTAGTAGTACTCTGACTTCATAATACCTTATGTTACCTTGCTGTGCTTCTTGAACAGCCCCTTGTGGTCCTGGCATAAGGATAATGGGATTGTTCTAGGGAGCTGCTTAGGTTTGCTGTCAGAGGTGATTAAAAACAGCTAAACAGCTGGAACATGCATGTCCTGCTTTGCTGGTTTCGTAGGAGATGTATCCTGAGTGTTTCCACAGCTGCATTTCCTTCACATGCCTGAAGTCATTAACGTGTAGTAGGTTCTCCCTAAAGTAGGTTCTCAGAGCCTAAAGGTCCGTGGGGCATGGTAGCAAAGGCTCAGCCAGGGGCTGCTGCATGGGGTGGTGGGGACACATGGGCAACTCCTGCGTGTTGCACCAGGGAAGTGCTTGCAGGAGGATCTGGGTACAAGTTTGCATCAGAAGATTTGAGGGTGAGGAGAATGCCTGAAGTCTTAAGGGAGGGCATTTAGGGAAAAACCCTAAACCAAAAGCAACTTGAATGTCCAGTGCATGACTCTTGTGCTAAGACAGCGCATCGTGCTGGGAGATCGATCCAAAACCAAGCAGTGCCAGGATATTTCCACTGACGTGTTCAGTAGTGTGTGACAAGGTCTATGAGAGAGGGAGCAAACTGTTAGTATTAGGTGATCACAACAATAGCAAAAAGAGCACAAATTCACTTCTCCTACCTTTCACTGGTTAAATGAAAAAACTGGGATGTCAGGTGGATAAAGTGGAAGAGTACTTGATCTTTAGTTTTAAAGTCCATGTGTTTGGGGTTTTTTTCTAGTTATTTTTCAAGTCCAATCAAAGACTCTGAAAAAAAAGTGTGCCTGGGCATGACAGCTGCATTTGATGATACAGTGTCCTCTATCCTCTTATTTATATATAAATATCTATATTTTATTTAGGAAGTATGTTCTCCTGAGCTTCCTCTTCCCTTCTCCCACTAGGTTACATGACTGACACTTTTGCCATGACAAATCCATGAATGTCGTAAAAATTTACCATGAAAACCCTGGAGCTTTAATTATTGTGCATTTACATAATTAGTGCAAATACATGCAATTACCATGTGTACCTACACAATTACCAGCTACAATGATGTAGTAACAATCCTTATTAAACTTTAGTGGGGGAGGGATGCATTGATTGTATGCACAAGCAACATCTGCACTACAGTCTTTCTTTTTCTTGCACTTATTTGAAATAGCCGTGAGTGTTTGAGGAGGGGGGGTTAATATGCTGAAAGCAGTGACATACAGAAAGTAGGTCAATAAGCTGTCCAAATTAGAGTTCTAGTGAGATGAAAATACAAGACATACTTCCAGCAATGTTTTCAGGATGCCATAGCCTCTGCAGTTAGTGCAACACTAACAAGTCTTGATTACCTATGGGTTAATTACCCAAATTGTGAGGTGACTGTGCTGCATCAGTAGCTATATCCTCTATCACATCTGTTGTTCACCTGAACAGAATTTCCAAATTTCTCTCACATCTGCACTCTTCCTCCGGTTACAAGTGTCAGCATGACTGGAGTCCTCGTGACATGCCCCTTGGCTGCTATGTCAAGCTGAATGTCTACTGCTGGGGAAAAAAAGTGTTTCCAAATTACTTAATTATATTATTTATCTTAATTAATCTTTGAATTATGATGAGGGGAATTTCAGCTCATGAATGCTTTTTCTTGCAAAACACATGCTTCCTTTATTATAGAAAATGTTTAACATAAATATCCCAAGCATTAGAAAGCCTGCTAATTCCATAGCTCTCTGGGCTCCTCTGTTCTCTAGGAATTTCAGTGGCCTTCTACTTTTCTTGGCTCACATACAAAAAAATACAGCAAATGATGCATTAGGGACCACACCTCTTCCTGTTGTGTTCAGTTTTGCACTTATTCTCCTATTCAGCTGTAAGGAATTTGTTGCCTGTGGTACTTTAGCAAGAGAGAGAGCCTTATTACGAAATTCTTCACTGCTCCTTCTGCCCTATGCAGTCCCCCAGAATAGAAAAGAAAATAATCTGCTGGGGTTTTTTTTTGTTTGTTTTGTTTCCTACACTTCATGGACTACAGATCAAGCCTTCATGGTCTTTTGTGCCACTTGCACATATGCTTCTGGAGACTACAGCCACATGGAAGAGAGCGCGGTTTGGTTTGGTTTGGTTTTTCACCTCTTCTTAGACAGTAGAAAACCATACTGTTTGTTAGGACAGTTAAAAATGGAGAGGCTAATTGTTGCTGCTAAATGCAATAAAGTAATACCTTGGGCTCTCAAGCATGTTTTATGACCAATATGGCAGTTAGTGAATAAAATCCCATGCTCCAGAACATTTATGTATGTAAACAACTTATAGATATTTATTCATATTTTATGAATTTATTTTTTCTTTTTCTGAAATTGTATTAACCACCCCTTGTGGTACTAAATACAGTTGGTTGGGAAAAAACAGATTCTGCTGCTTGCTAAGTTGGAGGACCCATTGAGAATCCAGTCCTCAGCGTGTTTAAGGCTACATTTGACTTAGCATGACGAGCTGTGTTACAAATCGTTACAGTGTCTTGGCAAGCTCTGATAGGAAGCAGTTCTCACTGTCTTGAGAGCAACATCTTATTTTACTGTTGTTTGCTCTCCTTTCACGTTGTCAGCCTAGCTAGTTTAGACTAAAATCTCTCACAGACACTCAGACCAGAGCTGAACCCAAGTTCTCCACTTGGTGCTGGTGTTATTTGTCATCTCTGTCTCCCGACTGCAACACATAAAAACTGAAAACAAGGGGAAAAACAGAAGTCCAACTTTGACTGCGACGTACATGTTCTACACGTGGTTTAATTTGTTGTTCTTTAAATCTCATTAACTTTCTCCATTAAAATTCAGTGAGGCTAAAAGAAGACTTGCTTCCTGACAAAATCTGGCAGTAGGTAGGCAGATGATAGAAAGACAAAGTAGTATTTCCTCTGCCATCTATGAAATGGAAATCCATACCATGGACATCTCAGTCAACACACCAAGTGAAGTGATCTCAAGGTAGCTACAGGCATGTCTGGGGTAAAATAAGGTTATCTGCTTTATATGGAACAGCTCAAAAATAAGGTCCTGATGTTTGTGGTCATTCAAAATCCTTGGGTGGTTTTTTTTGTTATGATGTTGTGTATTTCATGCTGGCCATCTTCCAGCTTTGCTAATTATATTCTGCTTGAAACATTCCCTTGAGTTCCAACTTAGATCAAAGTTTTTTCTTTTTCACTTTTCGTCCTGAAACTGTAATAGTGGAGTTTGAAAAGCATTTAATAACAACAGAAGTGACTACAGTCCCTATTTACCAGTCTCAGTTGGGATGCCTAGAAATTATCTGCTTTAAAGGCAAGGCTTGGATGAGTCAGGTGACTTCAGCCCAGACCAAATTTGGATTTGAGATTTCTCAAACTGAAGACATGCTTGGTTCTTGAATTTGGACTTGGATTTGGCTCTAACAGGACAGTCTTTATCTTCTTAAGAAGGAAAGCTTGCATGCTCAGGGGTACCTAATGTTTATGCCCCCATAAAAGCATCCTTTTGGCACTATATAAATCACATGTTTACAATGCTCCATTTCTTCAGCTCACATACGTTAAGTTCCTTTTCAGTATGTTACACATGGAATGCCTTCTCTTCCTGTCCTTTCCTTCCCTTGTTTTTTTAAGCTGTAATTTTGACTCTTGAAGGCATACATCCTGGTTTGCAGTATTCTCTTCCTATGTAATTTTTAATGGCTTTATTCTCTTTGTTAAATTAGTCAAATCCCCGTTTAATCCAGCATGGTGCGTGTGAGAGCTGAGGACAATGCTATAAACCGCAGCTCTGATCCTTCTCAGAGTATACCCCATGCATAACTGAGGCATGGGTACAAAGTCACTCAGCAGTCAGAGTTATTTGGGGCTTGTTGAGTGTCTGTGTTGCCTTACTGTGACACCCCATAGAGCTCCTAGGTGAGTTTTGGAGTACAGAAAACAGTTTGCAGAAGACTGGTGTAAGTAGTGGCCTGGTTCAGAAAGAATGGCTGTAAAAAGGATGTGTCAATGTAAATTCCCATAAAAGACAACATGTGTAGCCTTAGTGGCTACAAAATGTCTCACTGATGCTCCTTGTCTTGCCTGTCACACGGAAGGTCCTTTGGAGGAATCCAGTCCCTCATTTGAGTCACAAATGATGCTGTGACTTAGACAGTATATGTTGAGGAGGACCAAAGCATGAAATTTAAGACAATATGCAAATGTTTTCAAGCCTCAAAAGGAAAAGGGAAGAGAAAAAAGCAAAAGTCCAAACCTCCAGCTACTTCCCTCTTCATGTCTTGTAATTGTTTTCAATTTGTTTTTCTCAGTAAAATTGTTTACTTTTTCCTCCAGGACTCCAGTTGCATAACTGCAAATTTCCTTAATGTCTTTGCATAGCAATTTCATCTCTAATTTATGAATCCAAATAAACCCTGTTTTCTTTCCCATACCATTAACAAAAAAGATGAAAATGGACATAGTATCAGTTTTTCATGTGTGCGGTGTAATGTGTACAGCCTGACTGCAGCCTCACTGAAAGTTAATCTCACTTTTCCACAGGTGTAATTTTACTGCATTCAGTAGTATTCCTGGCATCCTTTGCTGTTGCTATGTCAGAAAAAGACTTACTAAACTTCAACATAACTATTGATCAGAGTAAGCATTTGCTTAAGATAAGCCTGTGGGTTATGACCGAAGAGCAGATCAGAGATTTGTGCTGATGGATGAATAGTGCCATGAGGGCTCAGAAGATTTCTAAATGTGTGTACCTGGGGAGCATCAGCTGGTGTGGTGCCACGAGTGGGAGCACAGCAAACCACTACCAGAAAAGCAATGCTGGTGTCAGCCCCTGTTATGAAATTGGCACTGATCCCAGGCAGTTTTTTGTGCGTACTGTACACCTGCAGTCCACGTTGGGCTTACTTGAGTGAGCTCTTAACCTAGGGAGCCTGGTTGTGGCACCCAATAGCTCAGTGTGGATTTGGGATCTAAGCACACACTCCCTCCCTTTGGCCTCTGTGGTCTGCACTAAATCCTACGCTCCAAAAAAAGCTGCATTGATAGCAGTTACCTGATAAAATTTGTATACACAAGTAACCTGGGTATGTCTAGACACAACGTCTACATGCCATCTCAATCAATTGAATTTTCATTATGGTACAGGATGAATTATGATAGCAGCAAAACCTAATTTGAACTGCAGCTGAAGAGGGTTAGGGGAGGTGATATTCTGGTTTACCATACAATCCTCTGGAGGAAAGAGTTCAGATCTGTCTTAGGTTATATAACAGAAATGAGGTTAGCAGATTTGGTCTAATCCCTCATGGACAGGCCCACCACAGAGTATGGAATAATGTGGATAACTGTCTGTCTGCCTGCTTGCTGACGGCTTTGCTACTGCAGCAGCAGAATGCTGTTGAGCCAGGATCCCAGATCAGGCACTGAGGCTTGTGCAGCCTCTGTTTTAAAAGCTGTTCCAAGAACTCTTGGTCTCAGAATTGTTGAGAACATGAAGAGCAGATTGGTCTCTTAGAAGAAACAAAAAGGGCCTGATCCTTTGTCATTTTGTGAATACTGTTTTTGCTTTGCTCTGACATTGCAACAGAGTTGCACAATTAGGCTGATCAGCTTAATTGAGGACTTTGTTTGAAGGGGTGTTCTTGGGGCAACACTGAATACCCTAAGCCAACCCTGCCATACATGTAAACTCCTAACTCTTTTTTTCAGTCCAACTGACCGGTCTACCCTTTATGCCACAGCAGGCAATTGGCAGTGAATTGGAGCAGCTATAAAAGTTCTTTGTTCCCTGTAGTGGATTAGCCTGGTCCCTGGCTGAAGAAAAGCACATCAACATGCACTAGTGGCACCTTTCTCAATTCATGAATCATATCAGCACAGGTCAGAGAAAACTAAGGCCCTCCTAATCCTGGGGGAATTAATTTAATTTACAAACAAACCAACAAGTACACTAGATAAACTGCTGCAACCACTTTTGGGGCAAAACTTCGCGGGTGACCAACACATCCTTTAGAGGAAATGCGGAATGTCTCCTGCGACTGTAGAGGTGAAGGGCTCTGTGTGGGCAGATGTAGCAGTTGGGATCTGGCCGTGACACCACTTAACACATGTTCTCACTGCAGCGCTGGCTGAGCTCGAATGACTGCAAGTGGCACAGGCTGCTAGGGTTGCACATCCCCTACAGTGTGTGGCAAACTCCGATTTAGTAGAGGCAGGTTCAGAGGGCACAATGGCACCTGCTAAATCACTACAACGATTTCCTGCAAGACCTTTATTTTCCTAGCCACGTACTGTATTGATCAGGCGACTTGGTTTCTGAAAGAAAGCAGGGTGATGCAGCTGGTAAATCCTGCATGATGTGCTCCTGTGGAACACAGTCTGCAGAAAAACTATAGAAAGCTTGAAAAAGTAAATGTGTGTTTACCAATTTGTTTTCAGCCTGGATGGTATCAGTGGAAGTTGTGTTTAAATACAGTGGACAGGCCTTGTAACCTCGTAATGGTGTTGCTGCACAAAGACTTAATTTTCTAATCTTCTATTTCTGTAAGATGATTTCAAGCAATAAAGCATCCAAACCTACTGCTTTGACTTTGCCCATATCCAAGATGTAAGTTTTGACACCTTAAAAAGATATCACATTTGATGCCTTAAAAAGACATTAATTGCAAATGAATTCTTAAGGTATGATGTCCTGACGCCTGTGTGACTATCAGGAGATGACTGTATTGCAACAGGGCCCTTTTTGGTTACCTAAAAGGCTGGGCTTTTTCTGCGCCTGTTTTGGTCACACACATCAAATGCTGTGCAGGAGTGAAATGGGCTGCATTGACTGGACAGTATCCGCTGTTTAAGTCTGTGGACTGCAAGTTACAATCACGGGGGCCGGGGTGGCCCGGTGAGGAGGGCAGCGCACCGTGATATGGGAGAGGCGAGGGGTCACTGAGGGAGCAGAAGCCGAACTGGCTGGAAGCGCTCAGGTCCTGGCCCCCGCGGGCCCGGACTTTGGCGAAAACACTTCCTTGACTGGTAACAGGGCTCGTACGTGCGGCCAGGGCAGCGGGCCCTTAGGCCGCGCGGCCCGCTCCGCACCACTGCCGGCAGCCCGCCCTGGCCCG